>BMAU01000811.1:690000-1290000 GCA_019973935.1 Trichonephila clavipes | reverse complement strand
TACTCTTACATAAATTTCGTAAATAATTGGCATATTTTATAAATGCGACTCTTTTATGCGGCCCCCATCCACCGCATAAAAAACTTCTGTAGTATTCCCACGAACTAGTTTATTTTATGTATGAACTTATGAAATTTTCGAAGAATGTTTTTGTGCATTTATTTTTATGCGGTGCCTATCTACCGCACAAAAACAGGTTCAACTGTATATTAAAGGAAAAAAACCATATTTTCTTACGGAAAATAAATGCTAACAATTTTTCTTAATTTTTGTACTTTTTTGAGACTCTTAGAAGAAAAATAAGTTATTTTCGCATTTTTTTTGGTTTATAGTAGCAAAAATATACCATTTTGTCAATTAACAAAAAATCTACTTAAGTATATATTCTTTGAAATGCTGTCTACCTTTTACAATAGCCTTAGAGTTGTGTTTATTTTACTTTATTCGCTGTTTACCATTGGGCATTATATAGTATCAGTGTTATCTATTGAAAACTGAGAAGAAAAAATCTCAAACTCTCATTTTGTTTACACTTTCAATACGAAAAACGCTTTCAAAATTAGGTACTTGAATGGATTTATATATTAGTTATATCAGTTATATTTATATCAGTTTTATATCAATTTGCCATGGATTTACTACAAATAAGATTTTTAAGTATTTATATATAACTAAAATTGAGCAACTTAAACTTATGTGTTAAACTTCTCATTTATAGTTATATTTCATAAAGAATATAGTATCATCAGTTGAATTATTGTTTCTGATAATTAATGAAGGTAGAAATCGATTATTTTTGTAGTGAATATAAAAAAATTTCCTGCAAACTTCTGTTCTGAATATTAATACACAGCTGCAAAATATATAATACCTTTAAGTCTAGTTAATGCATGACAAACACATATATCATGAAAAGGACACAAAGTTATCTCAAGTTGAAATATTAAGTGTAGCATAATTTAATTGAAATTTGAATTACCTTAAAATAATAAATGCTTAAGTTAGTAAACCTTTAAAAAATTTAGAATATTTTTTCTAGATCTCAAAAGTGTTTTTGATTTCTTTTTTCATCAGTATAAATGAGATTGAAAATTATCTATTCAGTTACTGATATATACCTGAAACAAACCTTGTTATTCTGAAAAAAAGTTAATCTTGAATTTGTTAGATTTAAACCTAATTTTTTTAAATTAAATTTCGTTTAGATTACAAGTGAACTTGAGTTGATACCTTATTTCGGATAATTTTCTAGTTACAACTTGCTTTTACCAATTTATTCCTGTGTACTTTTAGATCTTAACAATTGCAGAACTGTCTTTGTAACAAAGTTGTGCGACGGAGAGTTTCTGTAAAGTACTAAAGACTTTTAGTCGAAGCAAAAATAAATCAAATGAAGTTGCTTTTAAGAAATTTCTGCAGACTGAAACGTGAACAAGTATTTGAATCTTTTATTCTCCCAGTGATTTATTGTCCAGAGTTTTTTAAATCAAAGTCCTTGCTTTTAGAGTTTTTAGGTTAGAGTATTTGTTTTTGTAGGGGAGCTTGAAGTTTGTTTAGTTTCTTTTGCTTTACTGAGCTTATATATGTTCTGTAAAAGAGATCACGAAAACATTTGCTTAAGCATTGAGATAGTGTCCTGAAATTTTGCAATTTTCTTCGTTTTCAATAACATCGAGAAAAAAAACCAAAATGTCAATTCGTGTTCCAAGGCTGTGTATACATCGGATGCCTTATCAGTGTTTGATAAAAGACGAATTTGGTTTAAGATAAACAATGTAAACTTCCGAAATCGATTTATTGGAATAGCTTCAAACGCTGACTACAAGAATAACATAAAATAAATATATGCTGTGAAAAGTTTGACGAAGATCTCGCATTTTTATGGGTTTTGTGCCAGAAAAAGATACCAAAGTTTCTGAGAAATACTCGAATTAGGTTGTTATAAATATTCGCGCGTATTTAATGAATGATTATATATATATATATATATATATATATATATATATATATATATATATATATATATATATATATATATATATATATATAATAAAAATAATAATTATTATTAATTACTTACAACTCAATAAATTTCTCGTTTCGCAAAAATCAGAAAGAATAAAAAAAACTATAAACATTTTATTAAATATTACCTAATTTAAAAAATACCCAATTAATTTGATTAATATTCATTTGTATAAAGAAATTAAAATTTTTAAGGATTAGAACTCCGTAGAATATGAATAATTTTATTATAAATTTATTATTTTTCCTTTATAGATATAGTTACCTGCATATTCAAATTTTAGATAAAATTACTTATTCGCTTAGTTTTATTTTAACTATAGTAATTTTTTTAAATATTTAAATACATTTATAATCCTAGCTTCTTTCATGTAGCGGTATTAGTTATGCATACTATATATTTAATTATTTTATTTATATTAATTTCATACTCTTTTGCTAAGTGCTACTACTCCACTATTCCCATGCTTTGAATTTGTATTTGGGTCCAAATTCTTGCAATAACTTGTTTATTGTACTCAAAGTTAGCGCAGGCTATTAATTTTTGAATTGAATTTTTAGGTAAGATACCTTTTTCTTGTAATGGATTTAGATTTCTATCCATTATTCTCTGTAGGTATCTGCTCAATATTATTAATTGAAAGGGGGAAGGTTGATTGTTCAAAAAACGTGTTCAACCTCACTTTCATATAAATTATTTTATACATAAGAGCTGTCCTAAGTCAGCAATGTTCATAATACTGTAGCATCAATATATATGTGTGCTTAAATTCTATTATTTTTATAATTTCCAATATAACTTGTCTAAAATCTTATGTCTGGATTATCTTACAATTTCAGTTTTTTCCCCTGCTTTAGTAATTAGTAAATATTTATCTCTCTACAGTAGAGAATTTAAGCTGTATATATAAATCGTTTATTTTATTCCAATATATATATGCAACTTGTTTTTAAAATAACAGTAGTTTTTTTCCTTAAAGAACAATCTATGTCCATTTATTTCGGTTGAAGATAGATTGAACCATTAGAAATGGATCACTGGTTTTCGTATGAACTTTAGGTCTATAGGTTTATTGATTTGTGTAAGTTAAGTTTGAGAAAAGTACTTTTTTTTTAAAATTATTTTACACAATTAAACCAACAAGAGTTGACTTAAAGGAAAATTTTTTAAAAAATCTCCACATTTATTACAGGAGTATTTTTTATGAATTTTTTTTAAAATCCCCAAAACTCTCACAGGAGTATTTTTTTATGAAATTTTGAAAAATCATTTTTCGTTCTAAATCCCCTTTTCAACTGTTCAAATCATTAACAAACGAAATCCTGGATGTTTTATTTGCAAAAAAGCTATTATTAAATAAGAATCTTTTATTAATAAAAAAATACTCATTCTGGTATACAGAAAATGAATTTAAGTTATTGCTATGTATGTTATGTGTGTTTAATTCAGCAAGTGTATATCTATCTGACCTAAAAACGAATGAACTATTCTCTTAGTTGAGTTTATAAAGATTATGAAAACTAAATTGAAAATATAGGCTTATTTATTTTTAATACACTGGTGTGCAAAAATTAAGGACGAAGTCGAAAAATTAACATATCAGCTGAACGAAGAGGCAGAGCAGACAGAAAGACCAATCAGGAGATTAAGTAAGGTGATGTACGGTAGCACATGCGCAGATATGCAGGTAGACGTAATGGGGGAGTGTCTGAGTAGTATAAAGCATGTTGTCGGTGTAAGATCAGTATTTCTGGCAAAGATATTGCACGCCATATAGCAGTTAAAATCACACCGAGTTGCTGCCTCAGCAAGAAATGGCGAATAATCAATCTGTTAGACGACATCTGGATGCTTTTACCCGAGGTCGAATCATTGGGAAGTTAGAGGAAGGCCGCAGTGTGACAAGTGTGGCTGCAGAGTTCGGAATTGCTCACAGCATCGTTTCACGACTTTGGAGACAATTTCAAACTACATGAACAGCTATCCGGGGGTTCAGTAGTGGTCGTCCACGAGGAACCACACCCGCAGATGACCGGTACATTGTCTTACAGGCCAGAAGAAACAGGCGGCAGACAGCGGGAGAAATCGCTAGACACACGACACAGGCGACTGGACGACCGATATCGCGTTTTACCGTGGCCAGAAGACTGCACGGTGGTGGTCTGTTTGCACGACGCCTTGTACGGTGTGTACCTTTAACGCCTGCCCATCGGAGAAGGCGTTCTCTGTGGTGCCGGGAACACCGGAATTGGAGAGACAATGAATGGGGACGAGTACTCTTTACAGATGAGAGCAGATTCAGTTTGAGTAGCGATTCTCATCGCATACTCATCTGGAGAGAGCGGGGAAGCCGCAATCATCCCTCGAACATCATTGAAAGGGACAGGTATGGAGGTCGCGGTGTTCTCGTTTGGGGAGGCATCATGCTTGGTAGTCGTACAGACCTTCACATCTTCGACGCAGGTTCAGTCAACGGGACCCGTTATTGTAACGAGATTCTTCTTCCATATGTGCGTCGTTTTAGAGGCGCTATGGGTCTGCAGTTCCTTTTCATGGACGACAATGCACCATGTCATCGCACAGTAGCTTCCGAACAGCTCTTAGAGAGTGAGGATATTGAACGTATGGATTGGCCGGCACGATCTCCGGATCTCAATCCCATCGAGCATGTATGGGATTTTCTAGGCAGACGCTTGGCAGCTCGTACCTTACCACCAGTAACGATTCGGGAGCTTCGATTGGCGCTGCAAGACGAATGGGCAGCAATGCCTCAACAACTCATTGACACCCTCATTCTCAGCATGGGCAGACGCTGTGAAACCTGCCTAGCAGTCAGGGGAGATCATATCCCCTACTAAAGACCGGATGTTTCTTGCTGGACACCCATCACAGGGATGTTTCGGCCTTCAGTCGCATTGCGCTCCATGCTACTTTTTCAATCAAGCTTCTTTTTATCCCTCTGATTTCTCTTTTAGTAAGTGTTGCTTACATATTACACATGTCCTTACGTATTGGGGATCGTACGGTATTAAATGTGTTGATTTGGAAAGCTTTTGTACAAAGTTATATTGAAAAAACCGTCTCGTCCTTAATTTTTGCACACCAGTGTATATTATTAGTTATCACTTTAAATGTTTGATAATATATTGTATTGAAAACAAATCCCTATTAATCAACACTTTAAAAATGATAATATTTTTCATGGCTTGATATATGAATATATATAAATTAAGCAATAAAATATACGCAGTATATAGATAAGAATTCTTCAAAAAAGTTATATCATTATTTTTAAAGATAATGAAGTGTTTATTCAGAGAGAGAGAGAGAGAGATTAATTGTTATTCTTCCAGTAAGACCATATGTTTTGAGCAGGATGGATCATTATATGTATTCAGCTTTTGATATTTTAATACAATACAATTATTATTCTCTCCTATGGAATAATGAGGAGGAAGTATGAAAACATTTTACCATACTATAATGGGTAGATAATTTATATCATTAAAATTGAAAATGTCAAGTACAGGAAAAATATTTTAATGAAACGCAATATTTTTGTTTTGTGCAAGAATCTGGGTAATTTGAATAATCGCAATGATGTATTTATTTTATGTTCAGATTCATTAATTTGAATAAAATGAGTTTACATGTACCAGATAATTAAAATGATTTTAAATTTTAGAAAATGACTGCAAATAATATTAAGATAAGTAAGATCGTTAAGTATATGTAAATTTCATACTAAATTTTTTAAATGACTATAATAACGCGTAAGTACATAACTAAATATGTATTTTTACATGATTTGTAGTTTTTACTTATTTAATTAAATGGATTTTAATTTTTTAAGAAATAATATTTAATGGACAATTAGGAAGCACAATATAATCATATTATTCATAGCTTATGTTAATATACTTGACTAATAACCCAGAAACACTGCTTTCAGAAATTTAGTTTTAAGCCTAAACTATAGCTTACCAAAACTCCTAACAAATAAAACTTAGCTTTTAGTATAAATAATAGTAAATAATTGCATCCCCTTGAAGGAAAATTAGTAACAGTGATATATTTCTTGTTATTTATAATAGATGTGAATTATTTTCAAGAATTCAATGAATGCAAAAACTAATTTATTTAGAACAACTAAAACAATAAACTGGAGAAGTTTGATAAAAATCAGGCACACTCTTATGCTTAGTGTCAAAATAAAAGGTTAATGAATTAGAATGGAAGTCATTGATATTTTACACTCTTATCTTTTAAATAGGTGATTTATTTAATTCAAAGTCTTTACTCGAAGCTAAGGCTTTGAAAAATAAACCAATAGGACTAAATGTACGCATACTACAATATATATATATATATAAACAGTTTAAGAAACGCAACAAATAGATACATTCAGGAAACACTTTCGATTGGCATTTTCTCTGCAACTTGAATATTTTAAAATAATTTTAAGAAACACTAAATTCAAGAAAATAGAAGTATGGTTCTAAATTTCACGCAGAGCTGTAAAACTAAACTATTAAATTGAAGTGTTTCACTATTTATGTATGGTGTAAAAAAAGATATATTTGTACCTTGCATAATAAAGTTATTATAGATTTTTTAATATATCAGGGAATCGTAATAATTGCATTTATCTCACCCTTTTAAAACTGTATTTTTTAGAATTTATTTATTAGTTGCTATAAATGTGATTTATGAGATTAAGCTTTCCACTATAATATAAAATCCCGAAAAACAGTTTTGTTAGTTTTACTAGACATAAAGATCCCTATAAATAAATTTCCTACATTAAATCCTAATATTTCTAATATTTAAATAAAGAAAAAACATAAGATATTTTTCCCGAAAGCTTTTAATAATTTCCTTTTTAAAAACGTTTTAGATGTATGTGACTGAAAATATATTCTACTTGTTATAAAAATGTAACAAATTTTTAATCACATTTTAATGTCATATTTAACTTCGAAAAGCAATTTTAAAAAATTTCCACACTTTTAAAGTATATATATCGCTGTAATTTAAATCATTTTCATCTGGGATTATAAAAACTTCGAGGCATAAAATTAGAATCAACATTAGCTAAAGAAGTTACCGGAAATAGTGAAAAAATTCATTCGTATAATTTTAATGAATTTAACTCGTTACAATACGGTGATTCTAATAAGAAGGAATGTCATTTAATAATAACATAGCACTCAAATATTTTACGCATTAATGGATGAAAATAAATATACTTAATGAAATTAATGATTTTATCTTACAAGATATGAGATGTAGCTGATCAAAGCGAGTTATAACAAAATTTCTCCTTAAAACACACGAAAGTATTGAAGCTTCTCTACTGATATTTAGGGATATACTTAACAGGATAACTTTATATAAGCTATCATGTATGAAATTGTAAATTCTGATTGTTATTATCTAATATAGATTACTCTCTTTTTTTACACGGAAGAGAAGTTCCTCAAAAACTGTATAAAAGCCGTGCAAAGAAGGAAAAAAATGTATGATTTGTATTGTTAAAAAGAGAATGCCTTCCATGTTTTTCAAAACCATATAAGATGAAATAAATACCAATTTATATTCGAAACCTGTGTAGAATAAATTACAAGAACTTAAATGTATAATTGTTTTAGACTTTAAAAAGTTAGAAATGATATTATTAGCAATTATTCATCTCAATTTTTAAAGAGTTGGTAATGAAAATATTTGTTTATGGTCAGATAAATAAAAATCCCTATCTTCATTATGAATATGTACATCTCCTATATATATATGCTAAAGCAAATGTTTTTTTCTTCTAAAACAGTTTTTGAAAATATTTTTCTCTGTTGTTTTTTTTTAGGAATTTTTTTTCCCAATGCTCCTTTGAATATGCATGATTTTAATATAATTTGTAATATCAACGATTGGATCAGCGTTAAAAATGATTTTACAGACTAGAACGAAATTTAAGACATTCAGAAATTAAATAAGCAATTTATTGTATGAATTTCACCTTCATCCATTCAACTATGGTCATGAATATTTCAGTCATCTGTTACTAGGTCAATTAAATCATCCTGATTTAGGTGGTTGCAAATTATCAATTAATCGATGTCTCCAGTTAGCATATTCTCAAAACTTCCATCAATTTCGTATGCCGAGGATATAATTTCAGAAGATTCTTTCAAAATGTGTGGCATCGAATTTTCATTATTAACGCATTCTAGCTAAATTGCTCTCCAGATAGCTTTTGAAACAGATACTCTTAACTGCTAGGTGCCGAAAGAGGTATTTGTAATGTAATCTTAAATTGAATGTTTTTCCTTATGGGTGAGACAGGGAGAGTTATATTAACGTCGCGCACGAGCGCTATTAGCAATGGACCTCATAATTGTGAACCATATTCTAGTGATAAGGACGACATCTGAGCTGGATTCCTCATCTTCTATCTTCCATATTACGCCAACGGGACGACGTTTGAGCCTCGACATATTTAACGTGCATCGACCCCCTATAGACGGTGGGTCTAGGCTCGAACTCATGGCACGCCAGCCATAAGTCCGTGACCTTGACCACTAGGCTACCGTGACTACCCTTATTTTTTCCTTATATCGTATGCCTAAATTTTATCCTTTTAAATTGCTTCTAAAATATACTTGAACGATTTTTAAATCTAATAAAGCTTAAATGTAGGCCTTTAAATAGGCTGAACCAAGCTAATTAGGGACCATGAAAATCAAGGAGGATAAATCGGGGTTGAGTGAATTACATACCGTGTAGATAAGAGCTGAGTGCACTCTCAAGGTTATTCATATATGACTGTGTGTGAAAAGTAAAATTTTATAACTTAACCAAATATCCAGTTTCCATTTAATCTCTGCTATCCTGCTTTACATAATCACTAATATTTTCTGTCAACCTTGTTATTCAAATTCTGTTTCATTTCTTTTTAAAGCCACAGTACGGGTTATTTTAAGGGTTACTCATTTTTCGAAACCTAAGCTAAAAGAGGTTGAATTAGCAAGAATTGAAATAACTATGCAACAACCCGAAATAAATCACGTTGGCGTCAATGTGCACTACTGAGAGTACCTATAATTGTAGGCTCTCTAATTTTTCACAGACAAATAAAAAAACATCTCAAAAGTCAACTAAATACTTCTGATAAATCACACGCACATATGCAAGCATAATATAAATATTGAAAATTACATACTGAAAGTCCAATTATATATTTTTTTATCTACTCATATTATATTGAGTCTAATATTTCCATTTGAATGAAAATATTTTTCACCATAATATTCGTAATTCGGGTTTATTTTAAATAGGCTTAATTCTGTGGAAGCTTGAGAACATTTGAAATAAAATATATAATTGGAACACTTACTATATAAACTTTGAAATTTATATTTTTATTCAAACATTAAAATGAGATGAAAATTTCATATTTATCACTTGAAAAAGCGACAGAAATCCCTTTCTAATCTTTGTGTGTTCCAAAGAGCTGAAACTCTATAGAATGGATTTTAATCGTAGTTTTAAGTTCCTTCTTTTGGAATTTTCCTGGTTTTTTTAAAAAAAATGATAAATGAATTTTTGTATAAACACTTTTATTGACATATACCTTCCTATAAATTCACTTAATGTACCTTCTAATTTCGTATAATAACTTCCTTTTATGGGGATTATTATAGTTTAAGTCACTTAAATATATGTGATTTTTCTACACATTATTATATAAATAAAAAAATTTCTCATTTACAAACCTTTATTTAAGCTCAATTATCTATTGTGATAGTTCCTTTTGTTAAGGAAAAGACGTAAAAGTATGCACAAAATTGGGCTTTGATAACATTTGTCTCACTTTATTAGAGAAATAGGTTTGATTTAAGGTTTGAATGTAAAAATTCATGATATAAAAAAAGTCATCAGCCCTATATTAGATTACATTTGTTTTATGTACTTTTACTAGTATTATTTTTAGTAGTAGTATCCTGTAGTATTAGTTTTATGAAAAAGGCAGGTAAAGTAGTGCAATTAAATATTGTTAAAAATGATAAGCAACATTTTTAACACAGAGCCCTATATAACAAATAATTTTCAATGTTTTGAGAACTTAGGTTTGAAACTTGAAATATAACATACCAGAAAAATGTACTTCAGACTTTTAAATTAGAATTTAATTAATTAAAATTTAGAATTTTAAATCTACATAAATTTGATGACATTCTTTTATAAAGCTTCTATAAAAGAACTTAAATATCATTGCAAATTCTACGCATTATAATATATATTTCACAATTGATGAGCATTGACTCTATACTAAATCAAAATGAAATTTAATGAAAAATTTCTTTATATAAGGTGTCCCTATATATATATATATATATATATATATATATATATATATATATATATATATATATATATATATATTATAATACATAAACTTATCGAAAAATGTACGAGGACTCAGAAACACAGATTTATGAAATTTTCTTTCATTATTCTGTAACAGTTATTGCTATTTGAAATATGTCTAATATTAAAATTTGCAATTTGAATCAGTTTGAATGTCTCGCTTGTAGAAATCTTAATATAAATTTCAAATTTATGAATATGTATATCAAACAGTTATTTCAATTTATGCTAATAAATCCTGTCTGGATGTGCATTTGCTTGAATTTTCTGAAATTAATAATATAATTCAGTGTTTCTTTAATTCACTCGCTCGTGGTTCCTGCGAATTCATCATCATATTAACAGAATTCAGAGTTGCAGAGTTTTAAATTAGAAGCGAGAGCTTGCAAAATTATTAAGGTTTTGTCTTAAGCCATTAGCAAGAAAGCCATTAAGATGCCTTTCAAGTATTTTAATAAATTGAAAATGAACCAAAATTTTGCAAAATATTTGTGTATTAAAAATTAAACAACCTCATACACACTGAGAAGGATTATTCTAAATTTCAACGAACTCAAACTTCGTGGTTATTTAAAGTTTCGAATAATTTATCTTATATTAATTAAAAACTTATGCTGGCATGCTAGCTACTCATCATATTTTAAAACTTGAAGATAAAATTATGAATAGTCTTCGAAAGATTAATTAATAATTCGTGTTTGTAAGTCTCTCTAATTCATTTTGCATAATATATGAAAGTTACATTATGAATAATCTAGGAGAATTTAATTAATAACGCGTGTTCATAACTCGCTTTACATCCAAGTACTTGGAAATAAAAATGTTTCTGACTCTAGTATGATTTAATCTATTTCACAAATCAACATTTTTAAAATCCTTTATACATCTTTCACGATATATAAATAGGTTCTTAATAGCAAATAAAGTATAAAACGTCATACTAAAAATCATACTGGTTTTATTTTTATGAATATTCTCTTACCATTCAAGAATAAAATAGGTCATGTTTATATTACGTAGGCTATTAATTAAATGCAATGATTTTATTTTTAGCTGACTAAAATATCAGAGTTTATTTTTTTATTACTATTCATGTTATTTATATCAAAGCTTTTATGCATGAATGCGACTAAATTAACTAAGACGATTTAAATTTACGGATGGAAATGTGATACACGTGATGTAGTACTTACATATTTGGTATGAATTTACTCATTGGAAATCATGGAATTCTGGTAAAGCTGTACGTAATTCTTGAAATGTATATTTTTCGTCAATGTATAATAAATGTATCTGTTAATCTCCAAGTTTACGACGCTACCAAATTTAAAGATAGAGTAGCTTAAAATAAATTATTTGTAAGAAAAAAATGGGACTAACAAAATTATGAATAGAACTTAAAAAACTTTTAATGAAGCTGTGTATAAGTAGTTTCTGTAAGATCATGTAATCTTGAGGTATTCTCTCCTACAACTGTGGCATCCTCGGTAGCATACGAGCTTGCGGTTGGTGAGTCATGAGTTCGATCCCTAGTATAGAGTCTAATGCATACGAAATCTATTGAGGCTCAAACTTTTTTCTTTCTTATGGTGTGGTAATTTAAAGAGGGGGTGCCAGTTCAAGTGTTATCCTCGTTGCAATAATTATGACCCATGGTCAATCAAATTACGAAGTCCACCCCCTATAGCCATCGCGTGGCTTTGTAGAACGACATTAATAAGCACGCACTTCCATAACCGCAGGATGCTTATAAATTATTATGAAAGTATCCAGGAATAAATAGAATAATCAACCAAAAAATGTTTTCTAAGGAATAAATGCGTAAGAACTTCATTAAAAACGAATAAAACCAGAAAAGTTCATTTTTTTCATTAAAAATTACACTTAAATAAAGGCCGAGGGAATGTTTATTGTCATTAATCAAGAATTTTAAATTGCTTTCATTGGGTAGCAAAATATTAAATCCGAGCTTATGATTGATTAAATTAAACTCGAACATAAATCACTTGCGGAATCTGAGCAACGCATTACGCATACGAATTAGCCGAAATTAGATGCCCTTAATCATCGGTCACATGGGACCACATCTGTCACTGTGGCCAACGGAAAAACTTTCTTGCTGTTGAGTCGGGAGCACAATCAACAAATTTCAAGAACGAAAGAAAATTTAATGAAGTTGATGCTATCTTGTAAGTAAATAAGCTGTTGAGAATATTTTAAATAATTTAATATCATAAATGTATTCAATACGCATAATATGTGAAGCAAAATTACGCTGTAATTGCAAATACCTACGCGTATAATTAAGCTATCGAAACTCATTGTAGGTTTTATTTTCTTGAAAAGTAATGAAATAAACTCTCCTGTGAATAAAAAAAATTACGAGCTCTGGTCGCACACATAATTTAATAGAGATAACCTAGTAGTTTTTCGCCCAAATCACATTAACATTAACTATATAACCAATCTCACATAATAATTTGTTAACATAGGAATGAATGATTATAATAGACTAAGAGGTGAATGCTTTGATGAACTTGAATCTGAATAATAAAAATAAATTGTTAAGTTCAATAGGAAGCTGCTAGTTCTCGACGTGGATAACAGCTTCATATTAAAAGTTGGACTCTCACATTATTGCATTCAAGGATAATCACAAAAGAATCACGAACATGGGAAATAATAAGTTATAATATAAGCAGAAATACAAGTTTTTGGCTTCCCAGGTATAAGATATATATATGCATAGTTTTTTTTCTCCTTTTTTAAATGGAATATAAACATTCTGATTCGGAAATTTCTTTTAAGTTGATAATTCTTGCAAGTTCGGTTCGATTTTTTCCCCAAACTTTTTGTATAACTAATATACGTGTATTGTATCATTACAACATTTGATGAGTCGTCAAGTGAATAGGAAGGAAAACTTTCAGCTGAGAATTGAAAACATTTTTTTTAATACACAAAGCATTATCTGTTGGAAAAGTTATCTTTTATATTTACACAAAGAAAAAAATAAGCAACCTGTTCATTGGAAATAAAACGAACTATCTATCAAAGTCAAATCTTGTTTAGAAAGTGTTTTTCTTCTGGGAAAATTTGAAAGTACATTCAAAGTAAAAGCAAGAGCTTAAAATCAATAGATGAGGCTTTAACTGTAAATTATTTTATCACTACAAACATTAAAAATACTTTTATTCAATAGTATCATTAATAACAAAAGCATATAAAAAGTTAGAGGCTTTTCGGTTAATATTCTTTAATATAAGTACTTTTTCTTAGATTCAATTCTATTTATGTACATAGGCATAACTCTTTATAATATTTATGTATTTGAATTTACAATATTCTAATTTATAAGACAGAAACAAGATTTTTCTACAAACGTAAATAGAGTGCAAAAAATCTTTTTTTAATATAAAATATGTATAACTTGAGAATAATTATAGATTTTCTAATATGGATCAGCGGTTAAATTAATAAAAAGAGAAACAAACATATCAACGTCTCATTTGATAAATCCTAAAAAATATTCAAAACATAATTTTGAATAATTTTAATACAATTACAAGACTAGCTTTCCAGTGAAATAATCGTAATAAGTTATAATATTTAATTACCAAGAAAACACTAAATACATTTTCTTCATAGAGAGAATATTTATCGTTTACTCTTGTATATAGTTTCGAGTACAAAAAAATTTGGCAGCCTTTCCTTGGAATTTTTAAGAATTCTCAAGTGCAAAAATTACAGTACTAATCCTAATTATTCAGTTTACTAAAAAATCACAACAATGAGAATTCTTAATATTTCATAGCTTTATAATTCCTCATCCAAAAAACAAAGAAAAATAAGACTTATTTTAAAAATATAATTGAGAAAAAAAGTTATCTAAAGAATTTGACACAAGCTAATATGGATAAGAAAATTAATTCTAATGCTTCAAATTTGGTTAAAAGAAGAAAGGATGTGTTATTTCTCTATGTAATAAAAACGTTAGATAATTTTAAAAAATAATTTTAATAAGTCTTTCAAAGCAAGCATTGTATTTGTTACGTAAATGTATTCTCTGTTGTACTTTTTCATGGGCTTAAACACTGAAGTTTTAAATTTATCTCAAACTTAATTCTTAAAATTTAAATGGATATTTTATACTTAAATACTTAGTATGATAAAAAGCTCTCCATCTAGATTCTTAATATATTAAACATTCTTTAAAGGTACATCTTCAGTAAAGGTTACAACTTTACCATAAGACATCCGGAAGAGCAATAACATGATTAATGCACAATATCCGGTTTCTGAACTTTCCTCATTTTACAAATTTGTGGAAAGATATACATTTGTGTAGTTTTTGGTCAATACATTGCTGGGAAACGAATCCTTAGTCAATGAAAAGCTGATCGGAACAGATGGTGTTGCTCTATCTCTGTCTTTGCTACCGGAAAATACCATTGTATCCATAGTGATTGAAACTGTTATTTTTGTCCGATTTGTTACCAGTATCCATTAAAATACTTTGAGTTACTTTTTCTCTATACGTTTATGAATATACAGCTGTCCTATCCATTCGTGAATAATAAATGGATTTCGTAAGTACTAATAATAGCTTCAAGAAAAGTTTGTCTGCTGTAAGACTTTTTTTGAAGCAATGGGTTACACACACAATTTTACCTTTTTTTATTCATTTCGATTTTTTTTTCACTTTAACTTCCGAAATTGGATCTTTTTCCGTTTCCTCTTATAATGTCAATTTTATTGTGGACAATGACATTAAAGAGCTACAAAAAAATCGATTTTTAGGCTTAGTTCGGAAATCAGCGAAATTAGTTCTTATTTTTAGATTATGAAAAGCTATTTTTTCCTGCCCTGTTATAAACTCTACCTATTTTTATTACATTATGTAGTATTTATATATTTTCAGGTAGTATATGGATACGATTATAAACCTTTTCCAAGGATATTGTTCACCTGTGTTTACTTTTCTAACGGTTATTTTTTTCAAAAAATACGCTTGTAAAGTTAATTAAATACGCACATTACAAAATGAAAAACTTCTTCTCTATTAATTAATGCTACAAAGCCTTATAATGCAAATTTTTGTACTAATCGTATTCAAATGTAAATTTGTCTGAATGAAAAATGTTTCACTGAATACAAAACTAATGATTTAATTTGAAAAGTTTTTTCTTGTATACTTTTCACACAAGAAAGACAAACTTTTCAAAAATGAATTAAATTTGTCATTTAATTTCTTAATGGACTTGATAAATATTTTTCAATGCGATTCCTTACAAATTACTTAACTAATTTAGCTTCTTAGAATAATTATTGAACAATTGTTTTAACGGCAATTGACTTTTCTACTACTTTATCGCTTTGAAGCTAAATTTCTTTTAGTTCCATTCGAATTTAGTTCATAATTAATTTAATTACTTTCCCCTTGTTCAAAGCAAGTGGAAGGAACGTAAAATATTTGTCTTTCCACAACAGAGTACTGCGCAGGTTTCTTTTGTTTAATTTAGATATTTTCCGCTTTCATTGCCTCTGTTGTCTGCATTTGACACTGGAATTCTTAAATTAGTTTCAGATTCCTCATTCATTCTGAGCGCGATGGGATGTCAGTCTCTAATGATTACTAATGTAAATTTAATTTGGATAAAAAATTTAAAAAGTCATTTTATTGTATTTTTTTTCGATGTAAAATGCCGTTCAATGTCCGACTAATACTTTAATAAGAACAAAAGAAAAAATGTCATCGTCTTTTAATCGTTATTTTCTCTTATCTTTCTATTTTCTTTATTTAATTCTGGAATCAATTATCCAATATATTTCTTTTTATGCTGTAGTTTCTTGCTATCGCATGTATATATATATAGGTGTTTTTTATGCCTCTAGGATATTTGCTAAATAAACATCTAAAGATGCACGTAGGTGAAGCTATTCAAAGAATTACTAGATTAAAAAATTCTTTATTTAATTTATAAGGGTGTTTACTTGGTTATTTAAAGTATTGGTATTCGTTATGTTGTTTTTAGAAATTTGTTTCAAATTAAAATGCAGGAGGAAGTACTTTTAATGCTGCCTTGGGGCAATTCATAATTTCTTTTCTTTTCGATGTAAAATCAAATTAGATTATAGAATAGCAAAACTGAACCCATTGCTTTATTTATCAAACTTTATTTTAGAAGAAATTAAAAAAATACTAAAAGTTATATAAATATATAAATACAAATTTAATAAATTAAACAGGAATTCCTTTTTTGTAATCTCAATTTTCACAGTTATTTGAAATGATATTTGACTATCAAGTTTATTTGCAAAAAATGCGCATAGATGAGGCACAAAATAATTCGTTCATAGTCTATGCATACATTTCGAAACAAAATTTACGACTTATCAAAAGTTAATGTTTTTATATATAAGAAAGCAATTACTAAATAAATGAGCAGTATAATTGCTAATTTATAATATTTTTTCAATTATCTTTCATTCCATAAAACATTGATAACTATCATTGGTATGCAAAACATTGTAATGTATATTAATTTTTAGAAATTATTATAAGGATTGACTGTAACAGGATTAGAATCAAAATACTCATTCCTTTTCCAACCAACAGTTAGTTTCTAGAACACAAAGCATGATTGTATTTCTGCTTTTACAAAGGTATTTACACTTCATAAACTTTTCAGTTTTACATCACCGTTCCAGAATTAAAACTAATCTTTTTTTTTACTGTAAATACCCAAAGGAATATATAAGAAGTCCGAATATTATTTAAAAATATCAATGCATCAAAATACATTTAATGCTTTACTTTCAATTAATTAGGACCTAAAAGGAAATATATTAGTTTTGGGGACAAACGTTTAAAATTTATTTTACAGTTTCACTTATTTGATCATTTACTTTAAATGTTGAATCAATAATATTAAGATATATAAATGTAATACATTAATTCCTTTCTGTATTAAAGATTTAATGAAAATGAGTTCTCTTTGATCTACTAAAAAAAGGTTTTCTTTCCTTTTCTTACTTTTTATTTTTAAGAATTTACATTATTTATTTTGATTACTAAGCTATCCCTAATTTTTTAGAATTAATTTACATGATTTTTACCTAATAATTTTGGTTTTTTAGTTTTTCTGTATATTCTGAATTATTTTTTTATACAATCCTTTTTCTCCCTAGAGTAAGTTTTAAACTTAACTCTCGATACTGAAATTATTCTTTAAAATTAATGCAAATTGCTAGAGATAAATAAAGGAAAAGTGGGTCGACAAATGAGTACCAAGCTTGCTTGGGTGCTTAAACACTGAGAGTACCGCTTCAGACTGACCACCTGATCGGAATCACCTGCTCATGCAACTCAGCTTCCAATGGTCACGTATACTGGGATGTGCACGGTAGACCCTGGCCCTCATAGGCTGTTGCGCCACCGAGTTCGAGTTTAAATAAATGAAATTAATTTTTGTAGTATACATTTTATGAATCATTGAATGATTAATAAATGTTATTGAATGAGTAATGTAATAATTAATATACAATGATATAAATTTAATTTTTTTTACTGAATGGCTGCGTATTTTTAAAGGAAAAATAGTGTATACTTTCTATGTTAGTGTAGAAATGTAATTTAAGTCTCATTTTAGGTAGATAAACCATATAAACTTTTATACTTTTTTCTTAAAATAAAAATCATCCGGTACTAAGCTTTTCAAAAATTTAAATATCATACACACGATATTTTCATAAAAGTTTTGGCAACAGCCCAAGAATTTCCACACCGTTTCAAACCCAAATGTGTTACAGTGTATTTAATTTTCTTTGCTTACTATATACATTGGCACATTTTTACGACACCTATAAATTTTATTGGTAATATTCAATAGATTGAATCAATGTTACTACAGAGAGAGAGACAAGGAAATATATATTTTTGAAATTCAAAACACTTTTTCTTATTATTTATTTTGTACCCTTCTCACAAAAGACGATTCAGTACATCTTCGGTAAAAGTACTACATGAATAGTATCCAGAAAATAATGTTCAGTTAAGTAAAGGGATAATAGATTAAAATCCTCTAAGCATATAATGACATTATTTAACAATTTTTGTAGCAAACTGAAGCCTAAAAAATTTGAACTAAAATTTTTATTAAAGAATATTTTTCTCCTTTTAAAAAAAATCTAATTAGGTTTGTATCATAAGTGCCAGCTCGTTGGCTTAGAAATAGCGTTCCCACCTTGTAAGCCCAAAGTTGAGGGTTGGATCCTGGCTGGAATCGATAAATTTCCTGGATGCGAAAATCATAGGCATGCATGTCATATGATTATGTGGCATGTAAAAAATCCTCCGAGTATCAATTTTGCTCTGATGCTCTCAGCAACATGGGGCCGCGGTAGCCTATTGGTCAAGTTTTTGGATTGTGGCTGGGTTGTCGCGAGTCCGAGCCCAGTACCACTTAAGACCCGCCGTGCAGGGGAGCGATGCACATTAAATCTGCCTACAGCTCAAACATTCTCCTTTTGGTGTGGTAGTTAGGAGAGGGGGTGCCAGCTTAGGTGTCATTTTCGTCACTTGACCATGGTTCAGAATTGCGAGGCCCGTCGCCAAAAGCCCTCGTGTAACTGAACACTGCGACGTTAATATTCTCACTCATTCATTCGCTCTCAGCAACATTAAATCACGACAATATTTAACATCTACGAGAGCTTGAATTAAAATTATTTCAAGCGTCAAAGTTTGGTAGCAAGAGCCGCTACTACCACCATGAAGTAACTTTCACATTTGGGAACTTAATGTGTCTGCAAAGGCTTAGGTGCCAATATGCAGCCAATTAGGGAAACAAACTGTATATAAATTCGTGTTATTTTAATATTGCAACAAATAGAAATAATTGTAGAAAATTTCTAAATTTTTCATTTTCTTTTTAGAAATAAATATAGCTCAATTTTTTGTAAAACTGCATTGAAATTCAAATTAAAGTAACACTCAGAAAGAATTTATCTTTTTCGGTTATGTAACCTGTATCAGTCCGCTTTCTACAGTTAGTTGGTTATTAAAAATCCACGCTTGTAATTGATGATAAATACAGAAAACACAAGCGTAAATTTTAAAATTTTTATTGAATTACTTAGCCACAAAATCTGTAGATGCATTAAATTCTTTACATTTTTTTACATAAACTAAATAAAGTCAGTTCTATATAAAGTATATCAATGGATATTGAACATTTAAAATGCAAATGAAAATTCTTGATGAACAATTAAATGTTCTTAAAAACGAATGTTTTGTATCAAAACTATATTTGTAGTATTGTATAGTAGGATTGTATGTTTAAAGGTTGCTTTTGCTTTCAGGTAATATCCTGATTAAAAATTCAGTAGCAAAAAAATTTAGAAAAGACAAACAATATTGAGATATCATACTTAATATATGTTAATCAGAAAAAGGTAGTAAAAAAAAAATTAACTAATTCAAGGAAATAAGAATGTCGAATTTCCATAAATTATTTATATTATTTTAGCTGGGGCACTTTTTACTCTTTTCTAACATTTTTTTTTCCTAAAAAGTTTTTTTTATTCTTCTTAAATTTTTACTTGAAAGATGTAAGAAAAACGAAGACTTTAACGCATTTAAGCGGGAATACACAGCTGTTAAACGTAGACATTCATTTACTTCTAATAAAGTTAATAATGAAGTTGAACTTTGAAGCCAAAAGTTAAAAAATTTAAAAAAATTTTTAAAAATGATGATCTTTCAAAAGTTTAAACGAGAATATATATATATATATATATATATATATATATATATATATATATATATATATATATATATATATATATATATATATATATATACATAAATTAACTTCGCAGATAATTTAAAAGTGATCACTAAAAGGCAATCTTAACGTTTACAAAATAAAATCTGTCTCAAAATAATTAAAAGTTAAAATGCTTTAGTAAAATTTTTCGCTAAAATTTTAACTAATAGAAAAAAAGTAATCACAGTTGAGCTTTCTGAAGCATCAAAAGCAAAGCAGCTGCGCAAATAATTTTTACAGGATATTGAAGACGCTATTTGCTTTTAGTGCTGCGTTTTTATAGGATGATACGTGTAATTTATGCTACAAGCAATATTTACAGCGAAGAGAAAAGTACTTGAAGGTACTTAGAAGAACATCAGGGAATGAAGCAAAAATTGAGTTATAGGAAGAGGCAACAAAATTTATTGAGAACTAAGAACAAAACTTACCACTACGTGGCGATAAATCATCCATTACGCTATCATGAAAAGAATGACCTCATTGGTGGTTATGAAATAAGTTAATGGTCTTTTTTTGCTAGTTAACCTGTTAAGCAGTCGGATCATCATAAATTAGGAGGAAAATCATTTAACATGATCCTAATTAACCAAACTCCTCGCTAATCTTGTTTTTCGATTACTAGTTTCATAATTTAAAAAGAAAAAAAATATTTAAGATTGAATGTTTTAGAAAGGGAACTCAGTATCCATAGTATTCGATATTTTTGGTAGTAATGTATACATTTTTGATACAAACAAGGAATTAAACGATTAATTACCGAAATTAAACAAAAGTAAGGAAAGTAAGGCCTATACGAAATTCATATTTATATGTTCCGGTTTATGATAATGGATTATTTTTTTCTAATAGGGTTGCATTTTAGCAACTTAACCTTAGCAGACACTGAAAATCCCCAAATGTGAGCCCTTTTATGGTGGCACCATCTAGTGGTGGCCTCGTTACCAAATTTGGACGTTTGAGTTAATTTTTAAATCAAGCTCTCGTCGGATGCTAAAAGTTACAGTGATTTCTTTGGTGTACCATACCCAAATTGATACTCAAGGGATCTTTTCAATGCCATATAGTCATATGACATGCGTGCCCATGGTTTTTGCATCCAGAAAATCTATCAGCTCCAGCTGGGATCGAATCCCCAACCTTAGGTTTATGAGGTAGGCCCGCTACCTCTGAGCCACCGGAGCCAACTAATAATGAATAATAAAATAGGATGATATAACTGAGAGATCTGACTAACTATACAAAAAAAAACTTTCTTTAAATTGACGAGAAGTATTAAGATTCAGATACGATATGAAATAAAATTCGCTTGAAAATCTCCATCTTTTTTTTTGAAAAAGTGGGTATTTAGAAACCGGGAAGTACACACACACACATACACACACACACACACACACACATATATATATATATATATATATATATATATATATATATATATATATATATATATACGAGGGCTGTTCAGAAAGTATCGAGACTGAATTTATTATGCAAAAACCTACATACATAAACAGGTTTTGAGTCAATCTCCTTCGAAATATGCTCCATTGGCAGTAATACACTTGGCCCAACGATGTTTCCAGTCCTCGAAACATTTCTGGAACTCAGACTTTGGGATGGCCTGAAGCTGCTGTGTCGAATGCTGTTTTATGGTTTCAATGTCCTGAAACCGGTGTCATTTTAAGGTGTTCTTGATCTTGGGAAAGAGAGGTTGCCAGTCGTTGGAATTGCTGATCCTCAGTGAGGAGACGCGGCAACAAACTTTGCAGACACTCGGTGCATGTTCAAGTCCTTTCTCAAAATTTCATCACATGAGCCTATGGAAATGTGACACTCCTGTGCAATTTCTCGGACTGTTAAACGACGATCAGAGCGCACTACAGCCTTCACTTGTGCAATCTTGTCCTCATTGCGAGAGGTGGACGGGCGTCCAGAATGGGGATCACTGTTCACTGATTGACGACTCTCCTTGAATGGCCGGAACCGTTCGAAAACCCGAGCACGACTCATCGCCTCATCTGCAAATGCTGTTTTCATCATCTCGTAGGTTTCGGTGCCCGTTTTACCGAGTTTAAAGTAAAACTTGATACAGATTCGCTGATCCGTGTTTTCACACATTTTCTTTTTTCGACGAACGCACGCAAACACTCCACGTGAAAGAAGTCAGTGTGACTGAACGGCGCGCTGTACAGACCTACTGATTTTTGTGAGACAAGGTGAAATATGCGCACGCATGATGCGCACAGTCCCTCTGCTAGGGTTTTTCTGGAATAAATAGAATAAATTCAGTCTCGATACTTTTTGAACAGCCTTCGTGTATATATATATATATATATATATTTATATATTGTCTGAAATGTACATTCACTTATACTTTGCATATTTAGTAGGAAATGACGTAAAAAAACAAGTTAAAAGCTTTCCAAACAGAGAATGACAAAGTTTTTGTTATGATATTTGATACTGATTATCAAATATTTATTAAATGATTTGAATTTTGTAAAACGTGCAGGAAAATGACAAAATTGTTCGATAAGTACCATTACGGTAGTCTCTAAACAGCTGTTCATATTTATTTAATTAGCTACATCGACAACATAAGTATTTCAGCTATGTCATTTGGTGAGGAGATCAATTTCAATATTCCTCTTAACACATGTCTGCTAACTCAACCCACGTATTTATCTGACTAATAGCATTTTACTGTAACATCAGAGAGTGACATGAACTCTAGACATGTATTTGAAATATATACTATTATATATAGAGAGAGAGACTCTGAACTTGTAATTTGAAACTCTTACTAAGCGAATTAATTTTACCCATATAAATTAACGCAAAATGCGATTCTGTGTTCCGTAGAAAACAAAATTAAAAAAAATCGTAATAAAATTGAAATATAATTAGTTTATTATTTATAATACATATCTAATTCATTTTTATTAGAAAGATTGCTAGAGACATTTTTTTTTGCTGAGGCTTCAAAATTTGATGAAAATAGTACACAACATTATAATTAAATGAACTTCAGCACCCTCTCAGCACGAACTCCTTTACAAACTCTATAAGTACTGTCTCTAAACCCTCAGAGTCATATTTGACAACGCTCTCCAGCAAAAGCCTTTTCAAAATATAGGAGGGAGAATTCTCTCAGTAACTGCTTGAACTCTTGTAACTATATCCTCACACTACCCAGCTGGTTGTCACGATTACTTGTAAATTTCCTTCCTTTTTTTACATTTTTTCCCTCTTTTATCTTCAGACTTCTTGATTCTCAGCATGACAGGTAAATCTTCTGTTGCTTACTTTTATTTGCTACATGTCTATGTTGTTTCTGCTTTAGGTTCTTCAGTTACGAGTGCCCCCTTTCCTTTATTCCATTAAAATATACGCTTGATCTGAATTGTTTCTTTAAACACTTCTTATAGTTAGAGAAACACAGGTTTCACTGTTATATATTTGTTAAGTATTTCTAAATCTTATTAAACATTACTCGTTAAGCGAGGTGTTCCACTGTACATATATATATATATATATATATATATATATATATATATATATATATATATATATATATATATATATATATATATATTGCATATGAACATAATAAGTGATACAAAATAATATCCCACAAAACCCAGGGTGGGCATTAAGTCGATCGCGATCCCCTAGTGGACCGCCAAAGCATTTGGGGGCTACTACCTTTTGTCGTAAGACCTAACAATCATTTCATCGTAGGAAGGTCTAGAAGTACTTTAAAAACACGGAGAAAAAAATCGAATTCCAAGAGAAAAAGTTCGGTGAATAGAAAATGTGATTCGATATTTAGAGGTTATTTTACGAAGAAAATTGTAAAATTTTCTCAGTTCCAGGAAAAAGTTCGCTAAATAGAGAAATTTGTAATATAGAGGTTCCTAAAATGGTGGTCCGACTGTATTGTAGACTTTCTGTTAGCTCACTACACCTATGCCCCTGGGTGGACCTAGTGGCGTAACGTACATCCCCACAACCCCAGCATTGCGGGGCCAAAAGCTTATTGACGCCAAGTACATATTAGGGCTTGGACCCAAAACCTAACTTCGCAGGGGGGGCCTCTAATATTCTCCTTTAGACCCCTGGGTGGACCGAAACACCTTGAAAAATTAGGAGTAGCCCGTACCCTGGAAAAGACTGCCCACCCTGCACGAAACTAAGATTGGAGAATAACAGAATTTCCGAGAATCTCTGAAATATTTATCAATTAAAAATGTAAAGACAGAAATAGTCATTGGACTAAATGGATAACTATTATGATTTCTAAAGTTGTGGCTAATTTAGGACAATGAAATAAGGTTAAGCAATGTTTTATGAATCTAACCTTCCCTTTCTTTAGGAATTTTCGCCATAGTAGAAAAACAGAACCCTATTGCAAATTAGGCCTATATCATATTATATACGTATAGCCTGAGAAAGAATGAAAGATGCAAATAAAATCAATTCCATTAATTACTTATAGTAGATCTTTATAGTATAAAGATTAAGCACATATATCTTTGTAGCATGGAAACAGTCTATTGCATTTTAGAAAAACAAATGTTAAGACAATCGTTTATTTTATACAATAGAGAATCCAATGATGCAAATAGAATAGACGCATCATTTCAAAAGAGTACAAAAGTGTTGAAAAAAATAAAAAGCATATTATAATTGGTAAATAACTGAATTGAGAGATTATTTCTTTTATCTAATGTGATAATGTAGTGATTTGTTCTCGTAGAAATTAACTATGGAAGAGGTACAAAATTAACTGATTATGAACAAGGCAAAAATCTATGGTTTTTTCACCAAAATATTTCTATTCGTAGAATTGATCAAAGAATCAAACAGTGATTATAGTTATAGACTGCATAAAAAGAATCTTATATTGTACTATATTAAGAAAATTTCTGGACACATGAGTTTATTCTAATTATTACTGATGCGGATTCGAATTGTAATAATTAATTTTACACTGACATTTCACCAAACTTTGACTGAAATGGGTGTTATTGGTTGCTTAATAATTATGCAAAAGTACTCCAAAGGCCAACCAAGTAAAGTTAGTAAAGAAAATCAAGGAAAAAACTTTGTTTAGAATTCCACTACAAATAAGCAATTTTATCGTTTGCCAATAATCATGCTCAGTGAAACAGTAGTGGGCGCATATAACGAGCATATCAGTGAGATTAGTGGACGCATATCAGTGATGAGGACGCATATAATATTTGGTGATGAAAAAAGTTCTCTTTGGATGGAATGATGATTGATGATTTTTCGGCTACTATTTTCATGATACTCGAAAATAAAAACTAATATCAGGGCAGCAACATGGAAGGTGGAAGTGTCATGGACATACATTGGATATCAGGATAAAAGAAAAATAAATTTTAACAAAAGCAAAACGAATAGATTTCATTGTATTCGTATAATCCCCAACTATATTTTAAATGATAGGGTAAAGTTAGCAACGTAGAAATTTATATTTCAGGAAGATGATACTGCTGTACATGCAGCCAAAGGCAGGAAAATCTGGTTTGCAGCAAATAATAGGAACTTACTCATCACTATCTCCTGACCTGAATATTATTGAAAATATTTTCATTAAGTTAGCAAGATATGTTTGTGAACATATTCAACAATAATCATAAGCGAGTGAACTTAAAAGTGCTATTATCCATTTTTAAGGAGTACATCTCAGTTTTGCTCAAAATGTGTTCATAAGACTTACCAAAGAAAATGGTTGAAGTCTTGAAGTTATGATACTAATTATGTTTTATTCGGGATTATTATAAATTGTATCTGCAATTTACACACCTAAATTTGCATCTATCATTTCTTTTGTTCTTAGTTTATTTTTATATTTCATCGTATTTTAAGTTTTTGATTGGAAATCTTGAAAATTAATTACTCTTTATTTTTTAAAAATTTAGATTAAATTTGTCAAAAAGCAATAGAGTAAATTTCAAATTCTTTCTGCATCTAAAATTATTTTGCTGACTGTATATATATATATATATATATATATATATATATATATATATATATATATATATATATATATGTATTCTAAAGGAGTTAAGCAAATTTTTAATGAAATATGAATTAATTTTTCATACTACTTATGTGCAAAGAAAATAATTTGTAGTCTTAAGTATATATATAAATATTTAAGCTATCATACTCTCTAAATTTATATTATAATTTGATTGTTTCACGTCAAAAGAGAAGAGATGACTTATCTCTTGATATTTAAATAAAATATAATCTGTGTAATCAAGTTTTCTTTTAAGCTGCAAACTGGAGTTATATCTAAATTGATGTTGTTTTTTTTAAAGAAATATAACAAAGTATTGTCGGAAAAAGAGCTCGTTACTCTTAAAGTGCATAAGAGAATAACTTTAAATAATTTAAAACATGAGATGATTAGAATTTCGTTTTGAAATTGCATTTTGTGAATGGGAAAATAAATAAAATAAGCAAAAACATTTTGACTGAAGGAAGACAATAAAGCAATGCATTTCAATAAACAATTTAAATTGAAGTTTTAATGCAAAATACTTTGTTTCTGAATATTTATCTGAATTATGTGTACCTGAATTTACTCTTCATTATAATCACAACTTATTTCTTATTTGTACATAAATTTGTTTTCTGATATATATATATATATATATATATATATATATATATATATATATATATATATACTAGCTGGTATACCCGTTCTTCTCTCTCGCACGGGTGAATTTAAAAATGAAAAAATACACACTGAAGGATAAAGAAATTTTTTAATGAGTTAATTTTATGTGAATTGTATAAATTAAACAAAAAAAAAGCTTTTTACATAACTCAGCTGAACGAAAAAGCCATGTTTGCTAAATTTCAAGTCTTTAGATATAATTGCTGATTTTTTTTATTGTTATTATTATTTATGACGCCCCGTAACTTTCTTGTGGGTCGATTTTTAAAAACACCTACCTGCTCAGCAAAAGTAACACATTGTTACAAATTTTGTGTAATAAACACTAAAATTAGCGTAAATAATTTTTATCTGGATGTGTAATACGTTAATATTACTTTCTGATGCATTTATTTTATGTTAAATAGCTGTTACCCACGACTTCGTCTACGTGGAATTTAACAAAATTGTTTATTCACTTCGCAGAGTTTACGAAAACTTTTCTTCTACTTTGTGAATCTGTTTCTTTTTTGCTTTATTTTTTTCTTTGCTTTTTGTTGAGCAAGGGGTGAAAGGGACGCATGACCTTTGACACTGTCGATGGGGTGAGGACTAAAATCTTTAGGATCAAAATAGGTCTAAGTAGCAAGTAGGGTGAAACGCGAACACAAACGAAGCCGCAAGGAAGGGGGTGAAAGGGACGCATGACCTTTGACAATGCAGTTAAGGACTGTAAAATCATTAGGATCAAGACATGAACGGGAAATGTCACGTAGGGCAGCAACCTAATCAAAGAAGAAAGTTTGATATAACTGCTAGCAATCGTTGAGACAGAAGGCTCGCGAAATAAAATAATTCCTATTAAATAAAAATAATCCCTATTTATTAAAAATAGTCCCTATTGAAATAAATAATCTCTATTTGAATCGGATATTGCTCACTATTTCAATGGTTTAATTTTATTTTCTCGGAATCCTAATTTTTTTTTTCTAAAATAAAAGTAGCCTAAGTTTTTCCTTATAACATTAGCTATCTGCCAGTGAAAATTTCGTCAAAATTGGTTCAGCTGTTTCAGAGATTAGCTGGAACAAACAGACAGATAGAAAGACATAGACAGACAAACAGACAGACAAAAATTTTAAAAATTGATTTTTTCATGTAAATACCGTATATACTTTTAAATGCATTTAGTAAAAAGTTAATTTCAAATTACAAACAGACACTTCATTTATATATATATATATATATATATATACACAAGAAGCCAGTAGCTAAGTGAAAGCGTATCGCGCTTCCACGCCGCAACGGGTCCGAGGTTCAAACCCCGGGCTGGACAAGGTCGATTCAGTCTTTCATCTCTTTAGTGGGCCGATAAATGAACAACAAGCTTTCTTGGGAACTAAAAACTAGGACTTTCGCATCTGACTGATCACCTGATCGGAACATCTGTCCTTGCACCTCATTGGCCAAGATCACGAAAATTGAGATGGGCACGGTAGGCCTTGGCTCTCATGGGCTGTTGGGCTACTGAGTCTTATATATATATATATATATATTCTTTATGTAATTTGTGATATACAATAGAAATAAATCTAAATTAAATAATCGCGTTCAAAATATTGATATCCTTACAACCATTTATACATTACTACTACTGAATAAAATGGAAACGGAAATAGTAAAATCATTCTCATGAAAATTAAAGTACATCAGTTTTTTCTTTGGGATAACCATAAGTGGAAAGTGACTTAAAACTTTAAAGAGAAAAAAAGTTTAAGTACCAGAGCGTGTATTTTTTGGCTAAAATATCAAAAACACATTTTTGAAAGTAAGACTCTTCTCAAACAATGGTTACCCTTTAAAAATACATAAAATTGCAAGTATTTAGGATGAAAATCGTTATAAGTATCATGCGGAAATAAAAAATATATATATCTTTAAACTGAATGTACAAACTAAATGAGAAATAATATGCATTTGAAATGTCAATATTTTATAAGATTCCCTTAGCTCTCATCTCTTTTTTCCTCAAGAATTTCAAAATACACAGTTCAAACAAGTTTTCCTTTTTTTGAAAAACTTGTTTGATGTAACACGCGATTTTTATTATTATCTTATAACTATGCGCCATATAAGGGGAAAACAAAGCATTCGATATTTTTGACCCATATATTTTGTATGACATTTACGTAACATTCAAATGGCATTTACACAACATTAGCGTTGCATTTGCGTAACATTCGTATGACATTTACGACTGAGTTATTAGCTATACATGGTTCTGAATATCAAGAGTTGTATAAAGAAATTCAAAGATAAAGCGTTCATTTGTCTACAGTAGATTTTTTAATTAAAATATTGGCAATGCAAACCTTTTCAAAAGGTAATTCGTTCAAATCAGCAGTACCGGACACAAGAGTCCATTAAGAAACTTGACGGGTGTGTGTCACTCTATTGACTGTGGTCCAGGCTTTTTCACAAACAATTGCGTTAATTATTTAGTAGCGATTAATAATTATGAATACCAAAAGCTGTTTCCTTATTTCTGCTTTTATTTTTTATTTCTGTTTTTACTTTTGATTTAACGGGTAATTTTTTCTTCTACTACTTAACTTTACCTAAGAATTACGTACTTACGCATTTTAAGTTGTATTGCTCAATAAAATGGATTTATGTATATCTAATTCGCATGTATATTAAGAATCTTAACAGCGTTCAGTACTTTTTACACGGGTCTTAAACTAAAAATAATTCAATGATTCTTTATTTTATTTTACATTGTTTTCGGATAACATGCAATCTATCACCACATTTATCGTAGGAAAAGCTTATATTTTTAAGCGATTTTTTACACGAATTCCTGAGGAAAATACCTATAAAGTGAAAAAATAGAGTTGGATGCATAATGTCGTATGTAATTACTAATAAGTTTTGCACTAAAGACTTGACAATTATCTAAATGTGAAGAAAATATCAGCGCTGTGTTTTTAGTTATAATTCTAATCATGCACCTTCTATTCAAGTTTAATTCTGAATTTAAAATAACATTTAAAATTTCATATCTAATATATGAAAGGTTTATTGTAGACGGGTGAGAATTTCTTTTTTGGAGTGTTTTGATAAAACAAAGAGTCATTGTTATCAACTAAAAGAGGGTTATAAAACAAAGAGTTATTGTACAATGGGGGGCATTACATGCATTACTTTGATGAAATGGCATCTTTTATCAGGTGTTCAAAAAGATAACTCCTTAATCACGTAAATAAATGTGAATTCCTATTTCGGCATATGTTTTGAAATTTTTACAAAAATAGTTACAGCTCAGTATTTGTAATAAATAAATTTCAGGTATGAAATTAATTTTAAAGAAAATCAATTATCAAATCAATGCTTTTAACAATTCATAATAAATGTAAGGGAAACTTGCTCAGATTTTTTCTGATAGTAAATGTTGTTCGAACAAGATAATAAAGCAGAATTATAATGTACGTACGATGTTATAGTTCATTGAATACTGATAAGAAGAAATAACTAAATTATATATAACCCTTTATCTCTACCGACGGTACTTATAAGTACCACTCACTTTAAAGTTATATAGAATAATCCTTTTTACGAATATTTTGACCATTCTTAGCAGGAATATTCTTTGAAATCCACTCTTCCAAGATATATGGCAGCACGAGTTCTATGATGAGTATTTTAGCGGGGAAGGTGAATAGTTTTATAGCAGAAATTGCGTTTTCAGCTGGCGGTGTTTTCAGTGGATTGCGAAGATTATCATTTTTGTCCCGAAAAAATAGTTAATGTCAAAATTTAAGTGTCTTATTTGTTTTGGTATGTTAATGAAGACCTTAGAAAACAGTTTGACTATTTATTTTAAGTGAACAGTGTATATAATTAATTTTACAGTTGAATATCTTTAATTAATTATTTATCTGTAACGGATTAAATTTCCCAAAGTTGAGCATTTTGTTTATGTGCATCCCTTAATTTTTAATGTAGTAATTAAAAAGAAATATTGCATGAAAAAAACTGCAGTAAATCATAATGCGGTAGATAAAAGGTTAATACCAAAAATATAAGACTCGTGTATCCGCTGTATTACATAACCTTTCAAAAATACATAAAATAAAAATGCTTGTCCAATAAAAAATATCTTTACATTATGACTTAAATATAAAGTAAAAAAAAAAGAAATAATGAAAAAATTGCTAGTTAAATATTGATTTATGCATAGTTTTTTATTAAAATTGGACTGGAACTGAACATTGCTAACTGAAAAATTATATTCATTTCCATTTAGTGAAGCCAACGTTTTCCAACGAAAAGGTATTTCAAAATATGTTTTTCAAATTTTTCGATTGGACATGGGGCTCTGGAGGCATATTTAAATTTAAATATTAAAAAGTCTTGGATATGTAAATGACATTATATTGGTCTGGAGGCTATAAGTTCTTCGATGTTTAATCATTTGAACAAAATATTAAGTATAATTATACGAAGTGGTATGGCTCATTTTAAATCATTTTGATAGTCTCCGAGAATATGGTTCCAATGATACTATATTCTGATCAATAAATAAGTATTAGATTATATCACGTATTTCCGTTTGAAATATTTTTTCCTTTTGCAATGTAAGCTTTTTTTTATGAAATTTGAACAAATTTTATTTAAACAAGACATATATTTCTATAAAGGTAAAATAGAAAATGATATTAGTAAGAAATATACTACCAAAATGATTGTTAAATATGTAAAATAACACATAAACATATATCAGCGAACTTCGTTATTTTTACATTTCCCTGTTTTTTATACTTTATAATATTCTTCAAATTTTTGCTTTTCGGAATTTTTCTTCCCAATACTATATATGAATTAAAACAACTAATTCTCATTAGATAAAGAAAACAACATAAATTTATATTTTAAAATGAATTACGTTTCACATTCAATAATTGATGTATATTGCACTCGTTGAGCAAATTTTTAGTTAAATAGTAATTACATGGATGTATTAATAAATATTCTATAAGGTTATGCACTTCGGGATGCTCAATTAAGAAAAATAATGTCTTCCCTTTAGAATTATAAAATGAATTATTTATGTTATGTGTTCAACTTTGGAATTTTATAGATCCAAGCTAATGCTTTATCAACTTTAATGCATTAAATATATAGGCTAGCTTAAAACAAGAAAATAGTTCTGTATAACTAACAAGTTTATGAGGGGTGTTTATCATAGTTTAAAAGTAATAATTATATGTTTGTGTTAGAGGAGAGTTGATAAATTAAAAATCACGCCCTGAATTGATCAAAGCAAGTTTTAAATATTAATTGGGAGTTGCAGTAGATAATTTATAGTTTATCTCTGAAATTCATGGAATATATTGATCTACTTGAGCTATTACTGTTGAAAAATTGAGCATTTAATAGATGCGGTATTTTCTGGTGAAAGATTAGCTCATATTAATTCTAGAGAAATTAGTTTGAAATTTCACTGTCACACAAACTTTAGGGAGAAATTAATTGCACATAGATTTAATTTTAATAAATACGTATGTTATTTCAGTGGTTATAAAAATACTGGAACACAGCTTTTTGTAGATAATCAGTTATGCAGTACTCTTATTACTAAACGAGCACTTTAATCGTTAATAGGGCATTGAAAATTATTAGATGCTTAATTTTAACGCGCGCAAAAATTATGAATAACATAGAATATTTAAGCACAAAATATTTCTAAATTTTTTAATTCGAAGCAATAGCTTTGGATTTATAAAGTAGCGTTTATGAACTTAACGTAAAATTAATAACTGTTTTTAAGAAGGCAAAATGATTAAGGTATCCGACTAAATTGAAAGAATGGTTTTTAGATGTTTGATGTTACGGCCTTAGAAAAGAAAAGAATTATAAATATTGAGAAAGAGAGAAGAGGAATAATATAAAATACTAGAGTGTGTTTTTAAGTTGTTTATATAGCATTTACTTTAGCTAATTTATGACTATTTTTTATATTTTTTGAAGAATAAAATTTTTACGATAATTTGTGCACGAAAAATGGGATATGCCCAAAACAACCCAATCAAATTCAATGAAATTTATAAGATATATGATATAAGCCCTTCAGAGTGTAACAAACCGCAGGTTTTGAGATATTTGCATTCAATCACATTTTACAGCAATTTTTAGCATGAAACATACAGTAATTTTGGCGAAAAGTCCTTAATATCAAATTTAAATGCTTATAAATTATTTATTTCTTAAAATATTTTGTACATTGCGTTTTGGGACACTTCAGATGGATCAAAAAGTAAATCAATGAAATTAAACGTGCATTATGTGCAATGTATTTTTATTTATGGCGTTTTTATTAACTTTGAAAAATTTGCTAACATTTCATAAAAATATTTTTTATTCAAAAAAAAGGTAATGCATGCTATTTATTTAATAATTACGATTATTTTAGCCTATTCATGTTCTTTAAAACAATAAAATTCTTCTGAAAATTAATTTTTGAAAAATTAATCTCCAAACCTTAATAGTTTGCCTTAATAGTTTCGAAATTGTTGTGTGTATGTTAAAACTAGGCCCGAATGCTGTGATATGTATTTTTGCTTCAAAAGTGTCTTAGATAGTCTTAGGTCGGTATCGTCTGAAGAGAATCTTTAGAAAATTGTTGGTTTTTTAAAAAAACTGTAATCCTATATATTTGAAGCTTTAATATTCTTATCATTTTTGTGATAAGTTAAGTTAAACTATTCACTAATTCCTTGCTATTGCAACTCATAATTGTTGTAAAAGGACTTTTAAAAATTTTACTTTTATAGAATTTTTAGACTTTCATCTAGGATTCTTATAGAATATTTTTATGTTATGCTAAAAATGTACCTTTGAAAAATATTTCGTAGTTATTTGAGTTAGAATTTTCTAGCTCTCTTCATTTATGTTTAAATGCTCCTTGAAACTATACATTTAAAATAATAATTATAGAATATTTTTATTCTATTTTAACTTACAACGAATAATTTCTCATTGTTTTTATCATTAATAAAGACAAAAAAATATTTTGCATCTTACATTGTATTTTTTTCTAAAAGTTTGCTTCTAAAAAGACCGTTTTAATAAAAATATTTTTAAATCAGTATGAAATTCATTTTTTTGTGTGTCACAAAATATAATTTTAAAAACTTGTGTCTCACAGCTAAAGTTTGAATTGCTTAAATTTTTTTAAATAAATTTTTTTGAGGAAGTGTAATTAGATCAAATACAGAGGAGATTGATAATAATCCCTTAATTAAAAAAAGACATCGAAAAATTGAAAAATGATCGATTTAAATAAATAATATTACTATTAACATAAAAATATTTAAAGTATTTTTCACCAAGTGGAAAAGTTTGGAGGAGAGGATCTGGAGTATTTTATATTTCTTAAAAGTATGAATTTTATTTAAATATTTTCAATAATTTTATTTATGTAAAGGTTCTGTTTGATACAACTTTAATACAATGGTATATTGCCATGATACATTTGTAAGATATTGTAATGGTCAATTAAAAAAAATTTGAATAAAAAAATTCGAATTTATTTAATTTGTTCAGTTTAATAAATAGTTTACTTAAAAACTTATTTAATTTAATAAATAACAATTAAAAATCATGCAACATGTATGAGATAAATTTGAAATAAAAATAAAACCTGATTTATAAAATATATGTAATGTTTCCTTGTTTTACGTAATTAACACATTACATTTACGCCTCTAATTTCTTCATTACATAATAGCATAATCTAAGATATTCAAAAAATAATAAAAATTCATCAGAGATTTGAAACAATCTAATTATTATGAATTAATTATAAAATTTTAAAGAAAATGCTTTATCAAATAATGCATAAGTTGATAAAATTTCTTGTTCGTATGCTTGTATTAGAAGTAAAACTTGCTTTAATTTAAGCATCCCAATCTAACAAACAGGAGGCAAATATCGACACTTTATCTTCGTTGTTTTTTTCGACTATATGAATATATAATTTCGTTCAAAATTTTCTAAAACACCGTTCTATGCAGGGTGTGTAACACTTTCTGTCTTGATAAAAACCTACTACAGACTAATTGAAGGATGTGCGATGGCCCAGTAAATCTTACAGCTGAAGACTCCAAATATATGAATGATCAATAAAAGAAATGGTTGAATTAGTTGTTTTAGATCAATTTTAAAATCTTTACTCTTTTTAATTACTGCTTAGAAACAGTTAAACTTTCGTTTTTATACGTTTAATGTCTACACAGAGATTTCGGTATTGTTAAATATGGTGTACACTTTATGGTACGTCAGATAAGTTAAACTTCGAACACTTAAATTTATATATAAAACTTTTTTCATGCCTTACATAGACTGGCCGAACATTTTCTTCTAGCTTTCACTGCTTTGAAATATCGAAAGAGAAAAAGAACTCATACGCATACAAACGCAATTCTTTTAAATTAAATGTATACGTATAATGAGTGAATTGTGCTCACAAAATGTGAAAGTTTTAAGACAACCTTTCTCTTTCTTCCTTGAATAAATAACATTTATAAACAGATTAAAAACTTCTTCCTTTGAAATACTCTTAATTTATAAAGTCGGAGCTTTAAAGCAGATGCATTTGATCTTAAAATCCAGAAGTTCAAAGCGGAGTGAGTGAGTGAGTAAACCTTAGAACAAAGACGCGCTTTGCTTGATGAGATAGAAAAATTTCTAAAAAATTACTTCTCCAACTCCTATTAGCTTCCCCGCCATTTGTTGCACGCAAATTTATTTCCTTCTGTTTTGGAGTAATGGCTGCTAAGAGTACAAGTTCTAATTAGCCAATGAGTCGGAAGTTACGTGAGACTTCTGGAAAGGACACAGGTTAATGAAACAGAGACGACAGATAAGAGAAGCAAATGGATCTCCGGGTTGTCTCTTGATTTTTTTTGCTTCAATTCTACGCTTTAGTTTTGGTCGACTGCGCTAATTATCCTAAGTCTTGTTCAAGCTCTAGATAGAAAGACATCTGTAAGAATTACGCAATTCGAGATAACCTATTTTTAAGATGATGGTAAAAACAGTCAATCAAATGTCTAGGGCCTTTGGTATATCTTTTATTTTGTGTATTTATTTTGTACTCAAGAAAGTATAGCTTATAATAAAAAATATACTCAACAATATACTTTTTAAATATCACTAAATGTTTATTGTAGATACATCTATGTATATTTAAATGTATAATGAAAGAAGAACGCTAATAAAAAAAACTTTTAAAATGTTCACTGCTATCAGTTTGATACATCAGACTTTAGAATAAATTGCGAACTCATCCATGTTAAAAATAACTGTAATATGCATAATCTACTATTATTCCCGAAATAGTATGGACTTAAAGTAATATTTATGTTCACGAATAATTTCAGGGTGGATTAAATTTTTTGTTTACGTTATAAGCACCTTTCAGAAAAAAAAAGAAAAATACTTTAGAAATTTTCCCGTAAGCTTTTACTCTGAAAATTGTTAAAGAAATTATACAAATAGAAACAAATAAAATCACACTTTTAATTAAAAAACATTAAATCCTCTTGAAAGATTTAAAATAATAGTAATTTGATTCTGCCAACTATAAATTTTTGTTTTATTTACTTACAAATTAAATTGTTATAAATATAAATATATGTTTAAATATTGTTTAATGCATTTATAAATGTTACATATGTGAATAAATTATGCTTGTATAAAAGTTTAAAAAAATTAGAAGCAAAAAGTGTAATATATGTTTTTGCGGAATTATTTTACTTTACGAGTTTAAGTTATAATTTATGCAAAATATACTCAAAACTAAAATACATGATGTGAATTCCAGAAATGTGGATATTAAATTTTGATTATATATTTCTAACATTTTGAGAATACTTTGGAAATTAAAACTTTCCAAAAGGTGAAGTTTTTTAAATTTTGAAATGGGAACCGTGAAGAACGAATATGATTGCGCGAGAATAAGATCGCATAAAAATGTCCTATTAAATTATTTTTTAAGAATTATATCAAAGGAACAAAAAAATCTACTTTCGTACCGAGTTATTAATGTTTTTTTTTGTTAAAGGGAATTAATAATTCTCCGACTTTTTAATTCTGTGATCATTTCAGTATGTTTAAAAGAAACTGAGAAAAATGACTTTTTTGAATTTTGTCTTTCAAACATTTCCTTCGAGGAGACTGTGTCTCTGAAACTAACTGTTCGTCGTTTATTGAATTTTTGGAGTTTTTAATCACATCTCACACTCAAAGCTTCAAAGCAAATCAAATTGAAAAATTTATTTTAGCTCGCTGCAACTACATATTAAAAACTTCAAAGTAAAAAAAAAATGAAACATTATTTTTTTCAAAGAAATATTTTATCAAAGGAATAAAACAAACTCTTTCTCTTAAAATCAACATTAAAAAAAACTTATTTTTAAGACTTCAAAACTCTTTCAAATAATATAAATTAATGTTACTGTTTGTTCCATGGCCATTTCTGTACGTCATCATTTTATTAAAAAGTATGAGAAAAAAAACGTAGAATAAAGTAAATAGAATTAAAGAGATTAGAGTGAAAAAAGAAACAGACCATTACGCTCGAAGAAACGAGAAATGTAGCGTTTCGCTAATGACGCGTGCAGAAGTAGTTACAAAATGTTAACTTCCTTCTTACATAAAATAGCCATTGACAGTATTAGAGAGAAACATGAAATTGCTCAGAAAGGTAGAATTCTAGTCACATTTGTTTCCTTTTCCTAATAGGAAAGTTGCACGGCATTCGAATTAGAAAGATATATTTACTCTGAAATAAGTGAGAAATGCTAAGTATTCCTTTGGAATTTATCCATCCTATGTGCTACGTTCTAAGTTAAAACGCAACCCTGACGCGGCTATTTTAAATGGCTCGATATTAAGAGTGATTTGAAAAAATTTACTTGATTTTTAATACTGTGACAGTGTAGCAATACATTGCAGATTTTAATTGAGGTATAAAAGGAGATTCTAACATTTTTATTAATTTGAAAGTTCTAACAGAGTTCGTATTTTTTCCTTTTTAAAATCAAAAACTTCCAGGAATTTCCAATTATCCAATATTAACTTAAAGTTAAAGAAATCAATGCACAGCTACTTCTTTTATAAAATTCCTTAAGCTGAGCAGAAGGAAAATTTTTATTAAAGGAAAATCATTACCAGTTTGTTTATATGGAAAGTATAAAGTCAGACACATAACGATTGATTTGTCTTAATAGACGTTATATATAGATGCGATATATTATTAAATTCATCTATATAGTAGTTAATGAGTTTTTAGTTTAAAATTAATTTCCATATAAAATGATAAAATTTTCAGTAAAAACGAGAATTAAAACATGTTTAGTAATTAATTCTTAAAAACTGAGCAGATAATGAATTATTATTATTAAAATCATTGGGAATGGATTTATGGTAAGTAGAAAAGTAGAAAATAAATAGGTTGCCAGAAACTGTCTTGGTTTTTTTGTTTTTGCGTATAATATAAAGTTATTTATTCAGCTTTTGAACTTGAATATTTTTTGATATAACTAATCAAGTTTACTTGAGTGATTATTCTGCATTTAAGTATAGTAGGATTAACTAAATCAGAAGAAGTATGTTTAAAAAAATCTCCCTAACAACTAAAGCTTTATTAAAGTTCATTTTTAAGTTCAAATTTGAGCAGAAGAAATGAAAAATTTTGTGAAAGTATTCACAATACGAAATGATTTTCAATTTGTATCAGTTCTTATTTATTAAGAAGAAAAGGTTTTTCGATTATTTACTTCTTTAAATTCTCAGAACAAAGCTGTGTGCATTGTTTGAATTGGTTTTATTATATTTTTCAATGAAAATGAAATACATAGTTATATAAATCAACATTACAAAATGTTTTATTTTAACAAAATACCTTTCCCTAGAATGAAGTTAAAAATGTGAGATGATAAAAAAGAGAGAGAAATTGAATTAAAATGTTGCTTTGGTATTTTTCCTTTTTCATATGTTCTTTTAAGAATTGACGTTTTTCACTCAAGCGTTTCTGTATGCTCATCAGAATATTTATTATCAAAATACAAAATTCGAGTATTTTCTTTAAAAATTTTTTTATTATTTATACAAGTGCGAATTATATTGAATGAGAATACGGATCAGTTAAAAAAGGGACAACTATAAAAAAAACTCAGATTAATTTATTTTTTGAAAATTAATCCTACATTTTTTTAAAAAATATAATCATTTGATAAAACAATTTATTTTTTGAGTTTCTTTTTCTAACTATATTCTTATTCTTTCAAAGTTTTCAAAGAGTAGTACGTAGTATGAGTTTTCAAGAGTAGATGTAGTATGTTCAAATTTAATTTCAGATCTTCGTACATCAAAAGAAAATAAAAATAGTTGTGGTAATCTTTTGAATAATTATTATATTCTTTACAATAGTTAAAAAGAATTGTCAAGACTTAGCTACTTTATTTTAGATGGTTTATATGTCTTTTATTTTCATGTTTAATCTTCCCAAATATATTTTCCCCCTCTAATGAGTCTATTTATATTCCCCTCTCTAATTTTTGAAGGTATTACACTTCAAATACAGCAAATATTTTTATTTATCTATGTTCAAGGACGACTAACCTATACTTCGCAAATTATCTTTACTTCGCAAATTATCTATTAATACTTTGCAATTTCTACTTAACGAATTGTTATGAATAAAAGTGCAACTAAATGGATGGAAATAATACATGTACATACATACTGAAATTATTTTCATAAATTTTTTCATCTAATTTTAATAGATTATCGGAATTTGAATTACAGATTAATTGCTTATATTCTTGAAGTAGATACATAAATACATATAAAGAGACAAAGAGAGTGTATATTTGTTGATATGATATTCGTTTTTTCTTATTTGATTAACACAATACTCTTTCTTCTAAAACGGGAAGTTTTGAGGGTTGAATATAGAGAAAATTTAATGTTTTATTACTTTTATGTACAGATGAAACAAAGTAATGTTTTTCTATAGTTTGTAAACACATTCTGGTTTTTCCAATAACTTAGAAATAAAAAGCAAATGATTTTCCTTTAAGTGCAACTGTTGTTTCTAAGTGAAAAACAATATCCATCAAATTTCGCCTTTAGTGTAGTTAGAGTTCCTAGGCAGACTTAAACACTATTAAAGATTTTTTATGGCCAATATTTGTTATGTATAAGGGGAATGCAGAAATATAATAAAGAAGCTTGGTACAAAATAAACCAGAGCGGAATATTGAAAAAAAATCGCTCTGTATTTCGATTAAAAATGTACACACGTTTACACATACCTATACATTTATACATATAAGCGTGTATTCTTAAATAATAGCCTTAAATAAAAATTATTAACACATTCTGTGCTTAACTGCTCGAATAACAATAAATTACAAGATTTTTTTATTTATATTTATTTATACTGTACGTGAATAAACATAAGGTAAAAAAAATTACCTATTGCATACCATTTGTTCAACCTAATTGGGTTTAAATAATAATATTTTTTCAAAATTTTGAATTTTTCAAAATTTGCCGTTGAACTTTTGCTGTAAGTGTATAAAAAGGGGAAAAAAAGGAATGCTATTTGCTTTTCATGAATGAACTCTGTTGCACGCTTTTGATTGATACCTTTTAAAATTATAAATAAGTTATTAAATTCTTTAACAATATTTCTACGTGTATTTAAGTCATAATTAAGATAAAATGTGTTATTGAAATTACAAAGCTCTGCAGGTTTTTCAAAGTAAACATTGGTCATTTTACCTTTGTGGGACAAAAGAAAAAAAAATCTTAATGTTTTTTACTCTTACCATAATAAAACGCACGAGTAACTTCCATAAAAAACATGTCTTAAAAATTTAACAAAGCAATAGCATTTGGTTATAGAATAAAGTTTCAAGTGTAAAATTAGCTTGTTTATTATTCTGTTGGATAAGGAAAATTTCGTTTCAAATCAATAATCGGTTAAGAAGAGCTGCAGTGTTGTATGTCTTGAAGAATGAATGTTTGCTTGTAAGCAGTCAAAAAGCAGCTACTGATAAAAAGTGCATTTAAAAGCATTTCTACGCAGCGAATCGGAAGAGATACATTTCCTGTTACGAACATATACTTAAAAAGAAATAAAAATCTATGCTTAAATAAATACATGAAATTAACAGCTATAAGCGTTTTAACAAACAGACACAAAAATCACTGTTGCCACACACACTGACATAACTACTGTGATTCAGCATTAAAAAGAATAAATACAAAAACAATTCTATGACAGAAAAGCCAAGGCATGATATTAATAAAAGTATTTAGGGATAATATATTAATCAGGTAATAAAAACACAAAATATGACATCACACGGAGCTAGGACATTTCATGACAAACACATACTTTTTTCTACTGCCCATACAAAATATATTAATTAATTTCCTTCAAAGGATATCAGAAAACTCAGGAAAATTTTAGGTTTGAAAAAATGATTGTTTTTAAAATTGTGGGATTTTTTTTGTTTGAATATAGGTAGCGTAGGCCAGACCTAATTTCGGAAATATAAATGGCTTTTTGATGAGGGTTTATAATAGGGTTGTTTGTTTGTTTATAATGAATGTTCTTTGTTAAATTTACTATAAAAATTAAACTTTTTAATTAATCTATTTAATCATTTAAAAGTTTCTTCAATCTAAAAATTATTTTTAAACTCCTTAAATTTTTCTGAGTTGTACAAAGAGTTTTATAAATTAATTGCTTTAGAGATTTACTTTAAGTAATTTTAGATTACTTTAATAAATTTTATTCGACAATGAAGAAATTTGCTAATTTCTCCACAAAAACTATTCTATTGTTTTTAATTAATAATCAACATACATCTTGCCTTTTAAAGTTTTATAATTTAAAAAATGGGTTTGCAAAACATACACATTTGTGTATACGAATAGCTGTGTGATCTATTTTAATTTTAAGGTTAACTAAATATTTTTGTATCAGCTTTGTTCAAAGGAAAAATTTATTAGAGGTGTTAATTCTTCATAATAATTTTTTTTGTATTAAGTATTTCAATTACATAAAAGTTTTTAAGCAGTTACTAACCTTATGAATTTTTTAATTGATATTTGACTATACGGAGAAAATTAACATCGAAACTTAATTTTTTGTTATTAAATTTTTAAATGGAATATTTTTAAATTTATTTCATCTAAAACAACTTGTTTCCCAAATGATTTAGTTTATTTTCTTTTTAAAGTTTTCTTGAGGTATGTATTAAATTTTATAAGTTCAGTATTTATTCGCAGTTTGATTTAAAAATTTTGATATCTTGACCTTTACGATAAATTATCCCCACTCAAGTAATTACTGCTCGAAACGATAAACAAGAAAACGGAAATGAATTCTTCAGATCAGTACCAAATAACTGTCACCGCTGCACCCAATTAAACATTACCCTCCCAGCAATTTGAAGATGAGTTCCAATAAAAATCCCCACTTTGGCAAGTTTCCCTTCTACTTTTCGAAAATGGGACGAAAGCCTTTTATTTTCCCAATCAAAAAGCCATTATTTCCAGAAACTCAGTTAGATACTAGGTATCCATAAAGGTTTATAGCTGGTGTTAAAGAGGGAGTGCAAAAGGAGAATTAGAAAGGAAAGCGCTTTGTTTTCTCTGAATTTTTAAGGATTTTTGGAGAGGAATTTACTCACCTCTTGACGAAGGCACTCCAGAACTGGCTACCATTTGGTCAATCGGAACAAAGCAAAAAGCAGGGACATGAAACGTATAAGTCAGTATTCTGATAGGAGCAGATAAAGACACACACACACACACACACAAACACATGTCACATGTATACGTAGAATCGTAAGTTAATTTTGGATTCTATGTCTTGATACGTTAATAAATTTATTAATTTAAATCTACTGAACATTGGGATGCACCCTTTTCTGTGTTCAGATATTAGGAGTTAGAGGTAAAAGAGATTATTCTTAATATTTTTTGAATGATTGGGTCTACGTACGTCACAAGCTAGTTTTTTGAAATTTAATAGGCAGTTCTAGGTAAACACATAGAGAGTTTATTTTATTGAGGACAAGTATCAAGACGACACAAGACAAGAGATCCTGTCCTCACACTTACAAAGACACATACAAACAAACACACACATAAGAATAAGTATTATAAATAAAAACATAATTGAGATTACAGACAATTATTTAATTGATTTGCCTAAATGAAATGAAAATGCACAAAACTGGCAGCTTAGTTGACTGCTAGTATTTTTGTTTTTTTTTTTCACAGAAAAACACAAATAACAGTTTTTAAATAAAGACGAGCACAAACAGGAGGGAAGAAACATAAAACACACACAAGACGCTGTCACCAGCACCCCCATTTCCGCCCCACGTATTTGTGGAGGGAAAGGCGGCAGCCAGATCGGGACGTTTCACAACACATTTGTTCATAACATTGTCAGCAGCTCTGACTGTCATGAGAATGCCGCGAATACTCCGGAGCTCTTAAATCTCTGAAAAGAATTGCATCCACTCGCTCTTCTCTAAAATGCGTCAAAAATTTTAGAGAACATTTCCTTTTCTACACAAAGAAGTTTTATCTAATCAGCTTTTAAAATATTATTGACTATTTGGTGGTGTTAGTCTGGAAAGAATTCCAAACCTCATTTATACGAACTGTTCAATAAATTATCTATTAAATCTAAGAAGATAACTTAGTGAGAGATATGCAATATTTAAAAAAAAAATTTTAAATTAAGTTTTCATTATGAAATGATATTAGAGACTAAAATAATTATACTTCTTGAGGAAACATATGTGACATTTTAGTGTTAAATAATTTTTTCCAAATATGTAATAACGTGAAGCATTTATTTCCTAGAATATTGTAGTATCGCAAATAGTAAAATGTGATTTTCTGAACATGAAATATTTTTTAAATTGTATAGAAATTGAAACACATAAGAACTGGATTATATAATTGTGCTCTTAACAAAGTTTTAAATTTTATCTAAGTCCCCAATTTTTTTATCATGGATAAAATTGTTGGCTAATGTAATAGTATCAACGATTAATTTCTGAACCTTTCAAAATCTGAGTTCCGAAAGAATTTCCCTCATAGATGGATAAAAACTATTTGAGAAGAGTGACTTATTTCTCTAAAATATTTCATACGCATATATGCAGAAAAAAACTCATATTAATTATTAAACTTCAGCGCAAAGCTGGATTTAAGCAATGTGGGCAAAATTTACTGTTACTTTGATTTTACTTAAATTTTATAAGTTAAAAAATTTCGAATTATCATAGCTGCTAACAATGTTTTTCGTTCCGGACCTTGCATCCGACACAACATATAGTGGACAGAGAATGACACATACAAAGACAAACAACATAGAACATATAGGCAGACAACAGGCGAGGAAACTGCTGAACTATTTTAAAATAATAAACAAAGAAAAAAATCATAACTGAGTGTATCAATATGTAAACATTTCAGATTTTTTCCACGAGAAAAGGTGAAGTAAGTTCAAAATTTGTTGTTTATATGTAAAGTATCCGTAAAATTTTAAGAAAGGTAAATAAATACAACGAGAATATTAAAAAAAACTGAATTGTGGCAATCAAAATAAATAAATAAAATTAGAAATTATTTTAAACTGAATAAAAAGCAAAAGGGGAAAAGTATGATTTATTATAAGAAAAAAATAATAAATAACATCGGAACTTAAAGCTGCTAACAATAAATTTATATTAAATTTATGTTTTTAAAAATAAAAAAAAAGTTTAATATAAAACTTTATAAAATTATAGATTGAAATGCATATGGCTTGCGTTTAAAGTAAAATGTACCAACTAACACGTTAATCTTATGTTACAACTATAAAAATCTTCAACAGTTTGTTGCCATAGTCTGCGGGACAAACACATAACATAGAAACAAAAATTAAAAAAACATATAAGAAAATAAAACACATAAAAAGACACACAAATACAGGCTGCCTGGTGACAGGACGGGATCGAGACATACTCCGTGTGATCTGACGGACAATGACACAGGACAACACAAACACAAATAACCGAGTCACAGACTCGGTTACAACACAGAACACAGAACACAGAACATATATTTAAACACATTTGACATAAATTTTTAAAGTAACATTAGGAATTAAGAATTAAGGTATGCATTCAATAATTAAACATTTACGCAAAAGTTATATTTGTACATTAACAACAAGCTGTTTCAAAATATTTTAGACGATAATGACCATGAAATTTAATTTCGTAGTCAGTACTACTCTGTTAGATGTTTAAACGTGCTGAGAGCGCATAGGTTGAAAACATCGATACACACAAAGATAGCAAAAAAAAAAAAAAAAAAAAAAAAAAGACAGCGAATATACGGTAACAAACAACACAGACTGTCTACAAAATGTTTTTTACTTACACGCACCAGTTGCGACGAAAAAACTCATCTTATTCTTAATCTATGAAAACAATAATTTATAGAAATGAATTATATTTATTTGTTTCGTATTTTCCGAGTCACAGGTTGCTGAGACTTTTTAAATATGAATAGTTTACCGTATAAACTTAATGTAGGATGTATAACTCCAACAAAATAAGTTCTCTTTACAACGAAATGTCATGATGATTCTATGATAAAAATGGTATGAATAAATTCAATTCAATAAATAATAAAGCAAAATTCATTAAATAAACTTTATTCTTAAGCCTTGATACTTAACCATTACCATAAACAGCTGCAGGATGTTTTAAATTCTTAGTCTTCTTCCTTTTCGCAATTAACACATGACATATCAAGAATAAGAAAAACGTTAACACACACAAATTTTTAATAAGCTGTTTTCTTCTTGATTTAACAATTATTTGTGCTCTTATCGATGTTATATAAAGTGTTTCGAGATAAATCTCCATAAAAACTATTCAAATTGAAAAATAAAATTATCCGGTAAGAAGATTAGAAGATATAAACTTTATTTTTCCTAAGAAAAAAAAAACTTTACTCACAAATTTTTAAATTTTGTGTTACTACAGGAAAACATGTTACGTGGTAATGACAACTTAATCCTTAGGTATTCTGGAATTATATACTTCTTGCAGAAATTATTTAACGTTTTTATTTTGATCTTATAAGATAATTTAGAAAAACGAAGCTTGAAGATTTTAATGTTGTTTTTAGAAGTAAAATTCTTACGAAAGAACTAAATTGAGATTAAAAAAGAGGGATCTATTTACACTATCAAAAAATATTCTCGAAAACCAATTATCTGTATGCAACAGTATCATAAATATATTTTAAAAATTTATTCGCCACATTAAAAATTATTACTGTACATAAGCACTTTTTTATTCTCGAAGCTAGTAATTTAAAATTCAATATCTGGTGTAAGAAACGAAATTCTTATCTAAATAGCGTTAAGCTTTTCCTAAGGCAATTTTTTAATGCTTCAATGCTATGGCTCTTCTGTAGCGAAAATAGATAAAAATTATTCATTCGCTGAATAGTTATTGAATCTCTGTAAGCGTAATATTTATTTATACGTCCTTTTGAGCACAATACTTATCGAAATACTTTGATAAAGATCAAACATAGAAATAAAACTAAAGCACATAATTTGCTTTAGGCAAAGAAGTTTTCACCTTACCTTTCGGAGTACTCATCCTTATGAGCATAACTCTGGACACTTTGCTCTTCAATAAGGAACTTCATTTTCTGATAGAAAGAAGCAGTCACAGCTGGAGGTTGTTTTCTCAGCAAGATGTCCAGTGGGTCCGGAGATGACATGCACATGAGGCTATCTTGACATTGACCTTTGTAACAACATTCACTGTCTGCGCAATCAACCAATCCATCTGCAAGTAAAAAATCTTTTTTAATTGATTCTGGACAGAAAAAATGCAGGATGTTCGTTCTAACACTCAGTTATGTTTATGTAAATTTAGATGAAGATACTGTTACGAATTTTGTGTAAAGAATTTTTTAAGTAGTGTAAATAATTTATTGTCTGGATATGTAATATGTTTATATTTCTCTATGTTGTACGTATTTTATGTTAAAATTGTAATATTTGCAAGCAACACCATGCCTTACATTATAATGGTAATTCAATGGAAACTTGGCGACCATGTTGGTGACCTTTGGCGAGTTCACGAACCTATCGATTCATCTGGAAATTAGTGGAGAAATCTTTTCATATCACGATCTATGACTCAAACGGATTTTTCTTGAAAGATCCGTGAGGACTATAAATAGGAAGTCGCTCACCGAAACTGAGTTACTCTTGTTTTGATCGTTAAAGAGTAGTATTGATTTGACCTTGAACAGTAGACCAGCGATTAGTTAACTTCAGCTGTTGTATAAGACAATCGAGTGGTTGTGAATAATCTTTTACATACTTGTATTTTAGACACTGATAGTTGTTCCCGAAAGCCGTAGTATGTGCGAAGGCCTTCTGAGATTTATTTTGTGAACATAGCTGTACTTCAAGGGTTGTTTTCCGACAATAAATTACCATCGCTCCTGAAGAACTGCCTTGTTCTTTGCAACTGGTTTGCATAAAATCCTCGAACCCCGATCTACGTAACAATACTATAGCATTATAACTAAACTTGATGATAAATCTCTTCCTACGTGAAACTGGTTTACCAGTACATAAAAAAAAAGAAGTTGCAGCAGATATTTTCCGAATTGTATTTTAAAATTGTATTAGGATAAATTTAAGTGAGGGAACGTCCCCGACAAAATCTACTTTCTTTTTCTAAATAAGATTTGATTCTTATATTTTATTTATGATGTTCTTTAATATTTACACAATACGTCCATTTAAAAATATTTCTTATATTTTCATATATTGTTTGAACTATTTTAAGAGTAGTATATATATACCTGGTTGACTTTAAAATTTTAAACAGATTTTTGGAAAAGTACAGCCAGAAACTCCCAAAGTCATTCACTCACTCAGACAACGCCGATATTTAAATTTTAAATTTTTATAATATTTAAATATTAGGTGTACAACTTTGCTTCCACCGTTTTTTCCCGAAATTCGATACTTTATTGTAAGAAACTTATTATACATTTAGGATTCAATAATTGCGTTCGCGATAATGATCGCCTGTGATTGTTTCAGTCGGTTTTAACAACTCATAATACACTACGCCGAACTGGTCCCATTAAATGCCATGCTGATCTTTGACGTCAAAATCACCGTTCTTGAAGCTTTGAAACCACTCTCGGCACGTTCTTTCACTAATACCGGCCTCACCATAGGTATTTGAGAGCATTCGATGAGCCTCAGCCACAGATTTCTTCATATTAAAGCAGAAAATTAAAACCTCCCGCAAATGATGAGAATTTGGCTCGTAAACTGACATGTTTAATCGAGAATAACTTTATGATGCAGGCACAAATCGACTAATATTTCGATGGCGTTATGTTAAACAAATACCTAAGCTTATTGTATGACATCTACGATGTATTTATTTCGACTACCATTTACCTCTACAACCATCTATTGCAAAACGGCGGAAGCAAAGTTATACACCTAATATTACACTCATATCTCTTAAAAAACCAAGTTTTTTTTAAAGCACTTCAAAATGTACAGTAAACATTATTAAAGAAAATTAGAATCAAATTATTATATTTGAAGTAAAGCTGAATTTATATTAAATTTAATAGACTATAAATTTTGAAACTTCTATCTTACCTAAATCATTATCTACTTCATCATCGCATTTCGTTTCCTGCGGCACGCTGCAATCATGGCCACCCCATCCTTCATGGCATCTGCAAGACCAAACACTCCCGTCTTTAGAACATTGGCCGTGGTTACTGCAACTCTCAGGACAACCATCTAAAAAGAGAAAAAAAAAAAGAATTTTACGATTATTCTTTGAGTTATTGATTATTTAACTCCTTATTTTTCTTAACCGAATCAAGATATGCTTAAAAATCGATGTTTTTTCAGTACAATGGAATTAACTCCTGGATGGAATTCTTTTTTGCTTCGCTTACCACAATAATTGTATATTTGAATAAATATCTTCGTGTGTTAGAACTTTTGTTCTTTTGAGTACATATGTTTGTTTTTCTTTTTATACTTGTTTAAAAACGAATTAAAATTTGATAGGAAAACTATCATTTTCTTTATTTCATTTGTTAAACTTAAAAATATGGTACTACCTAGAAAAGAATTATTACTGTAGGATTAAAAGAATTTACAATAGATATTTCCTTCTTACCAATATTTAGTCGATACGAACAAAAAAACTAAGCTTTAATCAGATTATAAGTATGTTTATCAATAATTTGACAGCTTTCAATTAATTTCCGCATTTTTCTGGTGGGAAGCACCATTTTTGTTAAGTATCGAACAGCAACATAAAAGGTGAAACTGAATAGAATTTTCAATAAAAAAATTGAATTCTTGATTACAGAGCTAAACAATTTCTTATTTCTGAAATTTCCGAGATTTTTTTAAAATATAGATTTGATTTTTGAAAACTTTTGGATTCTATGCATATTTTCGTTTCTTTTTCATTTTTATTTTAAATTATTTGTTAAGAAACGGCACCATTTTTCTAGAGCATCAGCTACCCAAGAAGCCTTTAAGGGAGATTGTGAGCACATAAACGTGAAAAATTTACTCCTTAATTTGTTCTTTAGTAATAATATTTAGATCTAGTATTTTTTTCCTTATGTTGTTTGTAATGCCACCCTATCGACGGTATCAGATCAAGGCTTACTAAATTCATCACGGCATGGGACTAATATTGCGTCTGTCATTAGCCACAGCTTTGAGCACCATGCAGTGATGCAGTGAAGGTACGCGTTTTGGCTTGGTCCTACCCCAATTTTAAGGGAGAACTCCCTGGGAGGTGGTCAGAAGATCTCCCATCTCTATTCCTGTTCCTACAACCTCTTGAGAGGACTTGTAGCTTGACAAATATTTAGCGTGGAATGAACTAAAATAATATCCTCAATATCCTATCACTTCAACCAACTCTCCTCTACCTAGTTTGTTATCTCTTCTCTCGATTGCATAGAAAGCAAGCTTATATAGGAAATTTAGAGAATTCTGTGCATTTAATTTTTTCCTATCTATATAGATTTCGGAGGATTTATAAAGGTTCGATGGGAGGAGAATGGAATGAAACCATACTGAGGAACTGAACTTGAACTTCAAATTTGTAATTTATTTTAATATTAAATGCGTATTATGATATGCATAAAGATATGTCTATCTGAGAAGGAGTATATTCCTTCAGTTTGTTGGAAAAGTGGGTCCATGCAACACAAGAGATTACGAATTTTTACTAGCTAATTATTTCCTTGTTTGAAAAAAAATATTGTTCAGTAAGAAATGATTTTTCTTACCCAGTGTACAATGGCGACCCATCCATCCCTGAATGCAGACACATGTTCCGTTGTTACACTGACCATGTTCGACACAGCGTGGGTCACACGTGCGCAGGTCACATCGGTGTCCAGTCCATCCATGGTCACAGTGACAACGACCTTCCTCACATCGTCCATGGATTCCGCAGTCCAGACTACATTTAGCTATGAATAAAAAATATAAAAATGAATTCCTGCAGTGCATCCATTTCTGTAATTCGACAAACTACTTCTAATAGTTTTTTAAGTCTATTCTTATGTACTATATTAACTAATCTGAATTTCCGTTTATTTACAGATCTTTAATTCAGAGTTCAATATTCCAGATCACTTAAGTATTAATTACTGATTCACACATTTTATGATAGTTAAATTTTTCAGTATACCGTATTTATTCGACTCTAGGCCACACTTTTTTCCAATGTCAATGCTGCTGAAAATTGGGTGCAGCTTAGAATTGAAGGCGGGGGAAAATTGAAAACGATACTGACGGTTAGGTCAATTACAAGTTTATGTATGTGTTTAAAAGTTTTTAATACTGGTAATATAAATGAATTATTCTTTAAATATTTGTTCTCATTTTAATTGTTCATAATTTCGTAATTATCGAATATCGATAAAAAAAACTATTTTACACTATTTTTTATTTTTTCACTTATAGTTGTTGAAAATTTGGGATGTGGCTTGAATGCGAATAAATACGTATATTTTCCCACCTTGTCCCGAATTATTATTGCTAATTTATATTTTATAACGATGAAGTGATATGTTTCTTGACTTTGTTTTATATATATTGGTATTTTTAAATTTTATTCTTACTTTACTACAGCTGACCTGAAATTTCATATATTTTTAAGAATGTAACAACTTTATATTAGTTTGAGAACTTTTATTTTAAAAATTCAGCTAAAATACAAGTTTTAATCACGTGTATACTCATTCCTTTTAAAATGGAAAATTAAAAAATCTCAGATTTTAAATCTTTTGAAAAATAGTGACTTTTCATAGCCGAAAATTTTAAATTTAGTCTCCAGGCAAATATTTTTTCTGATATACGCTCAAATTGTCTACATTCTTTTAAATATAGCACCGTAATGAAGATTCTTTCTTATTATTCGGTTAGAATAATACTCCCCACATACAGTACTCCACAGAAAATAAAAATATAAACATAAATCTTCATGATTATAAATTTTTATTTAAATGCCTAGAGTCTACTGGATGAAGCTAAAATTTTTCGCAGAACTGATAAAAACATTTCACGATTAAAATTAAATTAATTTAAATGAATATTTTTCTCAAAAAAATGGAAAAAAAATAACGTGCATTTTTTTAAAAAGATGGCCATATTTTTTTAAAAACCTTAAATTAATTTTTACTTTGAATATTACATTATCTTAAAACATTTTATTTTAAAATGAGCGAGCTTTCAAATAACTCTATTTTATTTTATTTCACTATTACTTAATTGAATTTTAAGCTTCGTCCCCCGTTTTTGCTTTTCGAAGGATTGTTATCTTATCCCTTTATAAAACTGAACCTTGATTTTAAATTGCTTTTAAAGAAAATATTGGAGGATCTCATAATTTTCGATCGCATTTGAAATACTTTAAAAATGCCTTGGTACTGAAATTTAATGATCAGTTTAAAAGTAAACAGATTATAAAGTAAAAGTATTTTACATTTATGAATTGAAAATTTGTTTTCTTTAAAAATTATTTTAAATGGAAAGAAATACAGATTATCTTTGAAATGTTTCTCATTTCACACTCCTAAAATTGTATATTCTTTGACGCTCAGAAGCATATGAGAAATATTTAATTATATTTGATCCAAATAAAAAAAGAGCAAGTCTAAGCATATGGAAACTGTAATAATTTTATTGAATTGTCTGACTGCAATTTTCAATTATTTGTCGTTTATATTTAATAAGCATAAAAGGATCATTTGAATTGTTTCTAAGTAACTCAAATACATTTGGGTTTTAAATTTCCATACTTGTGAATGTAATAGTTCAGATCTGCTACAGGTGCATCTAAAATTTTCTCAAAACTGTTAAATACAAAATAAGAAAAGAATTTGAATGTTGCCAGACTTCAAGTAAGTTTATTTTTTAATGTAATATCAAAAAACAAATGAGCGAAAAAATAATTCTTAGTTGCGTCTGCTGCAATTAGTAATTGGTAACTTTATTGTTCTCATTCAGCTCTATTAAATTGATATTGCTATCAAGTATTGAATATGCAATATTGATAGATTTTTTCTTATTTTTACATGATATTTTATGTCTTAAGATTTTTATAAATGAAATTTGATGAATATGACATCAAATCTTTTAAAATGCCGTATTTATTTAAATCTAAGCCTCCATTTATTCTAAGCTGTGTCCCAAATTCTCAACAAGATTTTGTGAAAAATGAAAAATAGTGTAAAATGTGGTTTATCGATATCTAATTTTACGAAATTAAAGCAATGAAAAGGAGAACTAATAAGAAGTGAATAATTTGTTATTTTACCAGTATTATAAACCTTTAAATACCTACGTGAACCTATTATTGCTCTAATTGTCCCATCCAACAATTTTTTTTCATTCGACTCAAAGCCGAACCCGATTTTCAGTAGCATTAACATTGGAAAAAATACGGCTTAGATTCGAGTAAGTACGGTAACATTAATAATTTCTTCGACTTGCTTTTATTTTTCATAAATCCTCCCCCCTTTATATTGGTCAAAACTATAATAACACGCTCTTGTATAAATTACAAGTTAAAAACTAAAGAAAATATTTCTAAAATCCATATTATTATTACAAGTTAAGAAAGTAGTATCAATATTTTGTCTCAAAAGAGGAATAAAATTCAAGACTGAGTGATAAATATCTAATATTACCAAATATTGTATTTTTTTTAAACTTGAATTTTTAAATTGAGAGAAAAAGGAGCAATCGAAACCATCCTTTAAGTCAGATATAGATTAATTCATCTAATTTCTTCCTAAAACTAATGCCTCTAATTTAATATAGGATGTTATTTTGAAGCTCTGGATTCAAGTATAAGCCTTAACTGTTCGTTGTAGAGATTCTAAAAGTAAATCTCTTGTTTTTGAACATGTGTTATTGAAAAGGAGCTTGATTTCTTTTTCTCCTTTACTCAGTGAAAACACTGATAATACAAAATTTAGGATCATTTAACATGACCATTTTTAATGTGTGGCGGATGATTCTACAAAGTAGATAATTTAAAAAATTACACCACTCCAAATTTTTCAGGACCAAATCGGAGGTTCGTATAAGAAATTATTACAAACTTATTTTTCCTCTTCCATAAACCTATATAAAATAGAAAATCAAGATCTTGAGAATTTTTTTCGGCATCCTTCCAATAAAATGACCTCAACATTCTTAAAGTTATTCTGGATGAGTGTAATAAACAAAATAAATATATTAAGATATGGTCCAGTGGTCCCCAGAAATTTTAGGCTCGATATCATGGCTTATACGATAAAAAAAATCTCAAAACGAAAGGAAAAAACTTGAGAAATGACTTCTTTAAATATTAAGCTAATTAAAAGTCGTAAAGTCGTGTAAAAAAAAGTCGAAATAGAACTAGAAAAATATTCTACACGTCAAATGAACCAGGGTTCAAAAGTCCTTTTTTACTCCCTTTATTGTTTTTTCCAGTTCATTTAGAAAAGTGCTGGTAAAAGATAAAATGAAAGAGTAAGAGAGGGAGAGAGAGAAAAAAAGATTTTTTCCCCTTAAAAATAAAATAAAAAAACATTTTTTTGAGCTTTTATTAGTGACTTTTCCGTAAACTCCAACTTGTTTTTTGTCGCCGAGGAAAAGGCAATAGAAAAATCTTAATATGAGATTAAACGAGCGTAAATGACTTTTATATTTATTTAGTTGATAAAAAAAGTTAAAGTTTAACTGTTAAATCAGAATATTAAATTTATCTGAAGTACCTTGTAGAGAAATTTATGTAGAAAATCTTTTCAACAGAAATATTTATATAACTTTAATAATGATTTTAAATTCGGTAGTAATATTCCAATGGTTCTCTGATATTTTGCTTTTATGGGATATATGGGATTATTGCGTATTCATTGATATCAACAGTAAAATAAATAGGGCTGTTATTAAGTTAAACTTTTGAGGTAAAGGTACAAATCTATTCGATTGCATAATAAACAATTCGGATAAAAATCAAAGATAGCCCTTCAATTTTCTTATAAAGCGATACGAGGTATATTTCACGATGAATACTCTTCGGAAAAATTTATGAGCTATTCGGAACATTTCTTTCTTATAAAGCCTTAGAATTCAGATATGATGCAGTCCATGTTGAATATATGGAAAAGGATTTTCTGTGAGTAAGATGCGTTGATAAATTGCTGCCATAAATATAAGAATTGATTCAATACAGAGGAAAACATTTTATTTCATTTATTACAGAGATTAGGTGCTTTATATTTCTGATTCGAACTTCAAGTTTTTAAATAAGTACCCGAGTTTCAATTTGAATTTACATGCATGTAACAAAAAATAGGAAATATAAAATTTAGTATATATTATAATTACCATTTTATTTATTAAATCATTCTTAATACTTTATTAGATTTATAATAATACTTTCTAAATTACATTAATACTTAAATATATTCAAACTTTTCTTTTACTTCTCTCAATTTTAGTTCTTTTATATAAATTTATCTCCAAAACAGAAGATACAAATTTTTTCACCTACTTTTGTATTTGCTTTTTGTATAAAATATATTTCTTATGTATAAAATGTGTAAGAAAATTATAAATATTTCCGATGAAAGAACAATTTATATAATACACTTTAAGTTTTCTTTTATATTCCTCTTCTAGATGGCTGTGACATGTGGTAATGAAGAGTTATTACTTTCAAATTAAAATTACCGTAAAATTCAGCGTATAATGCGCACCCATACTTTCAAGCAACAATTTTTAATTTTTAGGTATATTCGCTGTATACTGCTCACCCCACTTTTTACGAAGAAGCCTAAAATGTACGTATGCAATGCTGTTATGTTTTGAAGCGATTTATTCGAGGTATTCTCCCAAGCATTAGCAAAAGTAGTATACTTTTAGAGCTACAACCTTTTAAGTTCATTAAGAATGTCATGTCTTTTAAATAAGTAATATTTCGAAATATGTTGAAGTCTAATTTTTTTATGCTCATTTTTTTTAAAAAAAATATTTTAAAGCCCGTAAATTTCGATCTCATTTTTTGTGTTCAAAGTGAGCGTTATACACCGGATTTTACGGTATTTAAAACAGATCAAAAATTCAATATTTAAATATGTTGAGAATTAAATTTAATTGAATGGGTAAAAAATTGTGAGAAATTCTCTGCATTACTCATTTATTTGGAAACGATTCATAAAAATACACTCAAAACGTTACAAACTGCTAAGAGTTAAGCATATTTGACTTCTAAATCAATTCTATTTACATTGCTAGTATATCTCTGTTTTTAAATTGTATATTTCTTATTTATCATATTTTTTTTCTAATATACCCCTTTAGACCTGTCGTGCTTAGCTAAAAATATTCTTTCGTTATAGGGGGAAAAAGTCTTTTCACTGCATATGTTAAAGAATTACGTTAACGATTGTTTCATGCTTCAAACTAAATTGGTACCGTACTTTTTATTCTTATAATATTTGGAATACTTATGTGTATTTAAAATTTAATGCGTAGAAAAAATATTAATAAAGAATGCAATAATGTTTTTGCTTTTACTCTATTAGGAAAGTTGGTTATCAATTTGAGAATATATTACTGTGTTGGAAGTAAGTGCCATTATTCAGTATGAGTTCTGATTAATGATACAATGAATTGCGATTTGACTCGCATTCAAATTAATCTCTCGAGTATTCAATAATTTAGGGTTGAACTCTTGACTACCTAATTTTAGTACCCAGCATAGCATGGTTTGTGCTTGAGAATTCTGAAGCAAGAAAAAAATTTATATCAAATTATGAAACTTTTAGATCATAGGAATCTAATTAACAGAGATCATTGTGCATGCATCTGAAGGGATACTGAGATTTCTACGAGCATTTTTCAAAACCACCAAATGTTGCAAAAGGCATTGCGTAAAGTAAAACAGTTTCCCCTTTTTCCACTAACCTTATGAATGACAAGTCATCTCAAATCCTATAAATGACATGTTTTCAACCACTAACCTTATGAATGACATGAATTAATATTTTTAGACAGGGAATATAATTATTATATTTTACCTTGATTAAGATCGGCTTTTTACAGCTTTTATATTACCCTTACAATGATGATTCGAAAATCATCTTATTCCCTTTCTCTTCAGTATGAGTTTATACTACAAATTTAGCTGTAGAATTCTCTAGTGTATAATAGCGTCCAAATAGTTTTTGGTCATAAATACACTGCTGGCCACCTTAAATGCACCGCCCTGAAGGAAGCATGCAAATAACATGAAATTTACAACATGCAATAGCGGAGGTGAGATATGCAAATTAGAATTTCAGCGCAAGCACACCCCACGCACCTGTGGTGCCATCTCAAAGCGCTATTTAAGGCTTGGAGATTTCGACGATTTCAAGTTAGGTGATTGTGTTTTTTTTCAAAAAACGATCAGTTATGTCTCGTAGAAAACAGTAATCAGCTTTTGATCAAGTATCCGGGTTTGACAGAGGAAGGATAGTGGCCTACCGAGAGAATGTGGATTATCTTTCAGGGAAATCGGTAGTCGTGTTGGACGAAACCTAACAACTGTAATGCGGATATGTGACCGTTGGATGCAGTAGGGTACGACGACCGACGAGGTCGATCGCATCCAGCTCAGTGCACCAATTCCCGTGAGGACAGGCAAATTGTGCGCATGGCAGTGACGGATCGCTCAGTCACATCACGAACCGTAGCACAGCACATTGAGTCTGTAACGTATCATTCAGTGTCTGCGCGTACCATTCGACGCCTTTTACAGCAGAGTGGTCTGTCCGCAAGACCATTGCTTGGTCTACCCTTGACGCAGAACCACAAACGTCTCCGTCACCAATGGTGCGATGAAAGAAGGATGTGGGCGGCAGAATGGAATGAAGTTGTCTTTACTGACGAGTCACGCATGTCTGCAACACCACGATGGTCGGATTCGAGTCTGGAGACACCGTGGAGAGAAGATGCTGAACAGCTGCGTTATGCACCGCCACGCTGGTCCTGCACCAGGTATTATGGTATGGGGCGGTATCATCTCCGAAGTTTTGGACCCAGTTGTCCTTCCTTACCTTGGCCATAGCCATATTTCAACAGGATAATGCACGACCACACGTGACACAAATTGTCCAAAGGTTCTTCGTCATTCACCAGATTGAATTGCTTCCCTGGTCGGCTTGCTCTTCGGATCTTTCGCCGATAGAAGTGGAAGCTGCTTGATCTGCTGTACCCCACGAACACATCCAAAGTCTATTTGAATCAATGCCGAGGCGTGTGGCAGCGGGATCTCCAACAATGGTGGCTACTCTGGCTACTGCTTCTGGCAGGGGAACCACACTTCACAGAAGTCTATAAATTTAATTATTTGATACTTGGTCAACATGTTATCTACAAAATAAATTTTGTTGTGCTATCTCTTGTATTTCTTGGTGTTGCATTTACGGTGGCCAACAGTGTATATTTTGTTTGAAAAATAAACCCTTTTGAAAAAGAATAGATTTGGGCTTAAAGAATAATATCGCTTTGTTTACTAAATTAAGTCCCTTTTAAATGTAAACATACCTTTAGAGCAATCAGCACCGGTCCAGTGGTCAAAACATATACATTGTTCCGTGTCCAAATCGAAAACGCCATGAGAAGAACAGTCTGGGAAACAACGACTCAGTCGTCCATCGGCTTCACTGCAGTTCGTTCCTCTCCAACCAATTTTGCACCAACATTCTCCTTGAACGCAGGCACCATGGCCAGAACACGAGGAATCCATGCAATCAACTGAAAGAAGAAATAGTAAAGAATTTTGTAGTTTTGCATAGAATAATAATACAAAAGCAACTGACAACAAGTAAAATATTGCCCTGGGGTATATTTGTTTTGTCATAACCATAAAAATTTATTTGTTCATTTATGGAACAATATACAGAATAGTAATTTTATACATTTTAAAAGATAAATTTTTTGATATTAATGATTAATAATGGTTTATAATCATTTCTGAATTATATTTATAATGTAAAACTTTACAGAATGAAAAAAATATACACTGTGCCTATTTTTTGAATATTTATTAATCAAGCTAAATTTATTTTAAGAATAATCCATATGAAAAGTCAATAAAAGGGAAGCAAATACAGTCGACTATAGATAATTTGCAGTTGACGGTACCAATGAAAGACTTCGAATCATCAAGAGGGCAAGAAAAAAATCCTGAAGTTTTTCTAACACATTTCAATTTTAAACTATGTAATATTAAACAACAATTGTACATACGTATAAAAAATTACTTAAAAATATTTTTAAGAAGTACATATTATACAGTATGAATACTGTGCAGAAGTTAAAAGTCATGTATTAAAAGAATACATTTATGTAGTAATTCTCGAAGAGGACTCTTTCACGCCCCACCAAATCTCTCATTCTTCATTGGAAATCAAATCGTTTCACACCCGGTTCCCTCAGACACTTTTCCCAACATCAGTGGTTCTTCAAGGCAGGGTTCAGTCCGGCCTATTTCCTATTTGGTACCATATGCTATTAGTCACACAGATGAGCCACAAATCGTTATGTCAGTTCGACACAAAAAGCACAATCCTACGCATCTCTTAAAAATAGCGGACATTAATGTAACCCAGGGGTGGCAACCTTTATGGATCAATGTGCCATTTTTTCTAAAGAAATTTTTAATGAGGTAGAGACGTGCCGTTATATAATTTTTATGTTGTTGTTGCTTATGCCACTTGATTGACAGTAACATCAGATCAAGAAAAATAATTTGTACTTGTGATTATTGCGCGAAAATAATAAAAGTAAATATTAACAACACAATTCTTCATTTACTACGAAAAAATACCTTTTGCACTTTATAGTTGTAAATGTTTTATAGTTATACGTGTAATTTAAATAAAAGTAAACATTAAAGTGACTACTGTTGTTGCAGATTAGATGGTAAATAACATATCATTAACTTATTTTGCTGTGGTTCCCTTTTTTGTCAAAAGGATTTGTGATTTGGTTCTAAATGCCGTTTTACAGACGATATGTACTGCATACCACTATTGTAGAACATAAAAGACACACCGCTTCTGTCGCTTTTACTAATAATGCCATATTTCTAGATTCACCAAATTGAAAATTCTCTGTTACACTTACTATCTTGAACTTTTTGTTCTTTTGCTGAACTAGCCATGAAAAATAAGAATTAAAAATCTTATATATAACACAAATAAACTTTAAAATACAATTGTGTCAATGAAGACGTAGACAAACTTTGCATCATAAGCAATTGTAGTCCACGACGTAACTAAGGCAAGACGATGACAAACGAGTTTTCTTTCCGCCACTCCACGACCAATCCCTTGCGCGTTTGTTCGTAATACTTCACAGTGAACTTTGTTACTTAGAAATAAAATGCAAACCATTTTGATCACTGGCGTGTCCGAAATATTGTGTCACGTGACATCAATGACACGCGTGCCACTGGTTCGCCATCCCTGATATAACCTAACTCTCTCGCTAAAAAATCTGTTTTATTACAAATAAATTTATGAAAAAAACTCTCGTCATTTTACAAACATTGTAGCATTTTTAGTATGAATGAGGAATTAAATTGAACTAAAAATTATTTTAATTTAACGTATTTTAATAAAAATATATATTGCACTACATCAGTTCAAAAACATTTTTAATAGTATTTTTCAAGAGCAAAAGCATTTTTAAGAGCATCTCAGAGCACTTTTTCAAATACATAGGATAATAATATGTTTCTTTTAAATTAAAAAAAATACGTAAACGTATTTATAATTTAGAGAGACAGTATAATTCATTTTTATTTTCAAACTACTTTTCGAAATAATCAAAAACATCGATATCTCTGAAAAAACCCCGTATCTTATTTATAAAATAATGTTCTTTAAAGAAAATAATATACTGCGAAATAAGTTACGCAATGGATCTTTTCATTTGATCCAGGAAAGAAAGTTGTATGTGCATTTTTTAAGATATTCTACTCAAAAAACTTATTAAGATGTTTGGTTCACTTCAGGATGTAGTTTTTGAGAAGTAAATGCTGTTTTAACTTGTTATATCCAAGAAAAAATAAGTACTTTTTTGTACTACTATGCAAGATATTTTATTTTCAGTTATTGTGTTATTTAAGTGCTTTTTCAAAAAGTAGCTTTTAAGTTTCTCTTACGTTCGAAATTGCGCGGAAAAGTTGAAAAAGAATCGTTACCCAAACACCAATTTATTTTATATTTAAATGCTTTACGGAATTTATTATTTATTCCAAAAAAAGAACATTGAGTTAAAAAAAAGACGAAAGAAGCTTTTAAAAGTCCACACATCTTGAATTTTCATGTACAAGGCATTATTGAATGAAATAGGAAAAAAGTACATTAGTTGGCAGTTGAAAAAGAAACACCAATTCTCTCTCTCTTTTTTTAAAAAAAATAAATGAAATTAGTTTTTAAAGGATTTTTTTATGACTGAGTTACCTTTAAAGATTATTTAATAAAATTCCATGCTGTGTAAAAGCTATGAAATTTTTTATGGCAATGAATATTTTGTAGCCACACACACAAAATCTTAAAATCAATTTTTTAAATAAATATATGCTGTTTTGAAAAAAATTTAATTTTGAACTATATATGTTATACTTATTTTGAAGAGCATAGATGCAACTTAAGTTGCTTTTTATTAGATTTAGTAATGATGTATAACACGCCATATAATTGAGTTTTCAATTTAACAAAATAATTAGGGGTTTTGTTAATTTAAGTTTTTCTTTAAAATAATCATTCCATCACAGTTTACGCAGAATTTTTAATTTATTGAAGAAATAGAAAATTATCACTCGACTATCACTCTACAGAAAGGTCTTGTGTTTACAATAAATCAAAACTTAAACTTTCTCCTTAAGTTAATATGTTTTATTATCTTGAGAAATACTATTTATCCAAGTTTAAAGCATGAAATTTACATTTAAATTATCCTTTAATGAGTGATTATTTAAAAGTATTTTGAAAATAAATTGGCACCAAAGAGAGTTGAAATTACCTAGGGTAATTTGTATCAAGAACTCAATTTATAATTTTGAAGTGAAAGGGCATTCAATTTGCTCTTCATTGTGGCTTTTCCAAAGCTGTATGGATAGAAGAGTTGCTCTTTCCTGCTCAGGCTTTTAAATGAAAGCTCAAATCTCTCTCCGGCAGTCGAATTATGCTACTTTCTATTGCTACACTCGAATTTACTAAATTTGTGTTATTGTTCAGAAGGAGTTACTCTTGAGTTTCGTAATGGTACTGTATATATATATATATATGAATATATATATATTAATACATATATATATATATGCATATATATGCATATATATATGCATACATATATATATATATATGGTGAAATTGTCGAATCTGGCACTTCTCCGCCAAATTTTGAAAAATCGCCAATTTGGCGCGTTTTTGCGTGTTGTGTTTCGGAGTTGCAACCGTACCACAACACGCAACGCCGGAGCGCGAAATTCAAGATGACGGAAGGAAAATGATTAAAAAATAGCATTTTAAAGTTTAGAAACTGAAATCGCTGCAAAAATCTGGCATTTAAAAATGGAAATAATTTCACTTACCTTTAAAAAATGCTGCTTTTCCCGATTTTTATGATGACGATGAGTTGCCTACTGAAATTATACCAGTGTGCTACTGCATATTTCTGAGAGCACCTTCCAAAACATTTTTATTTTTGCATCACTAACCAAACGGTGCATGAATCCATATTATTTAATTCAAACCAAAACCCCTTCTTTACACTCCTAAACACATGATGGGTATCCTCTTTCACGCTGGACTAAATTTTGCAGCACCATTCAAAAATCATCATTCACTTTCTTACCCGTTCTTTCTCTCAATTCCATACTTTTTCCACATTTTGGACATACATACGACGATCCAATCAAACCTTTCACACACACACATGCACCATTCTAAAACAGCTTTCTTTCCAAGCACAGGCAACATGGCAAAAAAACCTTTAACAATAGTAATCGTAATTTTTCATGCATTCATTCAAATTAATCCTAACAGCATCGCTGGACATCATGGCAATCTTTTGAAATTTATGTGGAGAAAGAAATAAAAATATTACTTGCAAAAAGTAATTCCCAAAACGAAGCCGAACAGCTGACCCAACCGGAGCAAAAGAAATAACCGTTTCCTGTGTAAAGGATTTTTTAAAGAAAAAAAAGCTTTCTGCTCATGCGCGAGAAAAGCCGTTGAAGAATTAAACTGTTAAAATAAAAAAAACCAATTACGAATGCGCTAACTTGCCGCGATATCGTTAAAACTAAAGAAATCTACTGCGCATGCGCTCAATTTCGCCAAAAAAGCTACTTCTCCACTGGAAAACGAATTCGGAAGGGTTACCAGATTTGGCGCATTTATCGATTTGGTGAGAAAACACTTGGCGCAATAAGTGCCCGATTCGACAAATCAACCATATATATATACATACATATATATATATGCATACATATATATATATGCATACATATATATATGCATACATATACATATGCATACATATATATATATGCATATATGCATACATATATATGCATATATATATATGTATGGGATGCTGCAGTATTACAAACAATTCTGACTGTGGACAGCTTTTAATTTTAAATAAAAGGGGATTAAACCCGTAGGTTAATCTGTATATATATACACTCTAAAACAAAAAAAAACGACGCACCAAGATTGAGTTGCCCTATTGTAATGACATTTCGTGCTCAAAGACATTTGTACCGTGCATGCAAATGATTAAAATTTGGTGTCCAATGAATAAATAGTAGGAGCTACTGCCCATCGGAACTGCGCACTCAGCAGGTGTCTATAAGAAGCGATTCTCAATCTGATGGTCAAAATTTCTTTTGCATTGCGATTTAGGATACTTTTCAGCGATTGAAAAAATACCTCGCCACTGGAATCGAGCTCATTACGAGCAACTATCAGAGTTTAAAAGATATCATATCTTTGGACTGAAAGAGGCTGGGTGGACAAATTGGAGAATCCCTCTTCATATGGGTCAAAGCGGTGCGGCTCTTAAAAAAGGCTGGCAAGAATGGGTGGACAGTGACAGATTTCAGCGTCATGATGTTAGAGGTCGACCTAAGGCTACAGCAGATCGAGAGAACAGATTGATTGTCCGATCCTCTGTCACAGCGCTTGAATCATCGTTAACATCAGACACGTGACCCGCACATCAGTGCCCACAATGACCATTCACAGACGGCTGATAGAGCAAAATTTACGCTCGTACCGACTGCTACACAACCTGCCTCTCGCGACTGCACATTGTTGAGCCAGATTACAGTGGTGCTTGACTCGACAAGGTTGGAATCATGCCCCTTTGGGGACGTATATTGTTCAGAGACGAATCCCACTTCCAACTGAATCCTGACAATCATCGAAGACGTGCCCTCAGACGCCCAGTCCAGCGAGGCGATCCTGATTTCACTTTGCACGCCACACAAGCCCTCAACCAGGAGTTATGGTCTGGAGTGCCATTTCGTTTGACAGCTGGACCCCTTGGGGCGTCATTAGATGCACACTTACAGCACAGCGATACGTCGACGATATTCTGAGAACTGTTTTGCTACCGTTCCTTTTGCAGTACCCTGGCCTTATTTTCAGCAAGGTAATGCCAGTCTTCATACGGCACGTGTTACTATGAATTGGCTTACAGCTTGTCAAACACTTTCTTGACCAGCCAGATCGCCAGATATCTCTCCAATCGAGCATGTCTGGGATATGAACGGAAGGAGACTGCGTGTACCAGGGAAAGTTATTCACCTAGCCCGACAATTGGAGCAAATTTAGTAAGAAATACCGCAAGAGACCATCAGAGTGCCTTATCACTCTATGCCACGTCTTGTGGCTGCTTGCATCCAGGCTAGAGGTGGCTCAACAACTTATTGCGCTTGTTACTTTGTAACTATGTAACTCTGAAATAAATCATTCAATTTTTCTGAAATTTTAATCATTTTCTATTCTGTATGTAATCTTTCTTCCCACAAATTTGTGTCTCTTTCGGACAACTCGTTCCTTGCGCGTGTTTTTGTAATAGAGTATATATATATATATAATGTTAGTAGTGATTCTTACAATTTTTCCAGGTTTTCTCCTTTTTTAAAGGTACGAAATCAAATTATTAGCTCAGATGTCCCTCTCAGCCCTAGATTACGGCTCAAAATTACGAGGGCTATCCATAATAGACCTCAGTGGCGTAACGGAGATCATTTGCCCCCCTGCAAAGTCAGGTTTAAGGCCCCCCCCACACACAAGTTGGATTTTACAAGGACAGCAGTCAGGCTTTAGGGGCCCCCAGAATCCCTGCCCCCCCGCAACGGGAGGGTGTACGTTACGCCACTGATAGACCTGGTGTTTCTTCTTGGTGCGATGTTTATATAATATCTACTTATTCCTGTACATTAAAAAATAGGACTAAAACTCTGAAATTTCTCCACCGTGAAAAGTGCTTCAATATTGATGTGATATTATGACTTCATTATAAGATTATTGCATATTTTACTACATTCTGCTAATTTTTGTTTCGGTTTATTTTATTATGCGTCCATATTTCATTTGCTTTGCTGTGATGCTGATCGGTGTTTTTCTTTTAAAGTTAACTAAAAAATATTTAAACAGAAACTGGTATATACAAATTGCTATTGTAGAAATTTCTGCGTCTTAAGAGTACTGTGCAATACATAAATTTTTGTGTTTTACAACCATATGTATTTCAGCAAATATTAGAAATTTTTTCCTATCTGAAAATGTGTTTCGAAATTCGGTTAGTAACTGTTGTATTATATGATTTTTGTGCGTCTGTTGTCTATTTAAGTATCATTAAGTAAATAATCTTAGGGGTATCATTAAAGTATACTTTAAAATATAATATATTTTACTTTCACGTTACTGAAGGTAAAGTATAGTTTCTTCTAAGAATAATGCCTTTTTAATGCATTATTTTGTATTCTTATTTAGATTGAAGTATAAAATAATAATTTTATATTTACCTATTTACATTTAGCTAAGTAAGATTTCTTAAAAAATGTGTTTTATATTAATTGCACTACTATAAAAATAGCTTGAAACGTAAAAAAAAGGCTCGACAGAAGAAATTAATATTTAAAATATGTATATAATAAATACCCTAAATTATTTTAATTTTGAGTCACTTAATGAAACTATATTTAAAATTAAACTTCGCATTTTGATTGGCACTTGAAGCGGTTTTTTAACATCGATTAACTTTATGGCTTGTTCATTAGATAAAAAGAATTGCGTTCATAATTTATTTAACTTCAACTACTACGTAATTTTTTAGAATCCTTATGCAACTTTATTACAATTGTTACAATATTCCCTGTAGACCAACTAAATAATAATACTTGAGTGAATCAGAGAGAGACTCACATTCAAATTCTAGAATGTTATAGATGTAGGAGACGTTATAGAGCAATGGAGAATAGAATACAGGAACTACAACGTGCACGTGCTGATAAAAACCAATTAGCTAATGCATCAAGCCATTTTAGTACCATCATCAGAATTGATATTTGGATTGATGAACTATTGAATAATTTTCCCGACACTTGGCAACCATACACGTAAATATAAGATCAATGTGTGGCGTGATTCATGTTGAGTGAATCAGAGAGTATTGGAGGGCAGTTCACGCAACAGAATGATACAAATATCACGCAATATATCACTGCAGATGTCGAATTGCATATATGTGGAACTAATGTTCAAATTGCGCGTCTCTTTAACAGTTATGTCAGATATTGTTAGACTGTAACATTCTGAGACAGGGAGTATTGAAGCTATTTCTGTGCATTTATTTCAGGCTTAATTGCTGGATGTTCAACAAAAGTTAAATGTCCCTAAAAGTTTTAAATGTATTTTGAACTAGTTTGTTTTATTTATGTTATTTAATTATTTGTAAAGCATTTTATGAATCAGGAAAATGTTTGTCTCTGAGAAATTCATAAAATTGGGAGTGATAATGAGGGAAAAGAAATATATTTATTCCTTGAAATAGGCTTATCTTGGGAATGGAATAAGATTATTTCAAAATCAGCTTTTAAATTCTAATTTTATCAATATGCGGGATGTATTTTATTTTTGTTTGGTTAAATATTCCATTCAAGGATCACATTTTAATTTTTTATTTAATACATGTCTACAAGCATTTTTATTTTTCGAAAAACGCAATTTTTCTCAGTTAGTAAGAATCTTAATTTATTGCTAAAATTTCATTAAGCATGATATTTTGATTCTCGTGAAACATATTTTGATACATAACCAACACATTAAAAAAGGGATTTTTTTAAAAAGAATTTTTTCGTTAAAAGATATATTTTTTTCATATACAGTCAAATGATTTAAACTTAACGCACTTTTTTGTTTTGCAAGAGTCTAATTCATTAATGCATTTTGCTGGGAAGAACATAATTACCAAAAAAATCTGTTGTTTAGTATGTTGTGATATCTTTGATTAAAACACAAATTATATTTATGTGAAAGCTGCAGTGGTCACATGATGTAAAATGAATATAAAATTAAAAATAAATAAATTACATTCTGAATGTTTCATTATTTTTAAAAAATAATTTAGTTCTGATAAACATGTTTAATCATCATTGTATATATTATATATAATAAATTTTATACATGAAAATATTTACGTGGAAACAGCACACTCTGTAGAAGAAGTGCATATATTGCTATAGAAAAACAGAACAAAAAAAATTCGTGAAGTACATAAATTCATTTCCTTTTATGTAAGGAAATTAATACAAACTTAAAATTGTTTTACATTTTTCAAACATATCTTGCATAAGCATAGTTATAAATGATTAGAGAAAGCTTAGTTTAAGGATTAGCTACTTCACTTACTACCTGTACAAAAATCAACGCTCTCTTTTCAATGAAAGCATTAATGAGAGCTAAAATAATGAGCTGAGAGGTAATTTATTGAAATGATTTTAAGAAAAATATTGACTTAAAAAAATTTCCCGAACTGATTTATGCTCGATGGAGTTTAATATTCTTCTAACTTTAGACGTTTTGCATTGGCGCCTAAATCGAGAGGGGGGGAATCGATTTCAAAGAGATAACGAATTCTATTACCGTACCTAATAACATGATAGACTTGAAACAAATTTCATGTGCCTTCTTTTATACCTCGATCAATGAGTCTGAATGGAGATAAGTGGACTGGTTCTTTTTCGTGAAACGAATCCCGATTGAAATCGATTTTGAAGTCGATACGAAGTTAACCAATGAACAACCTGAACTCTTTTTAATTACTTTAGGCTGGAACATTATAAAATAAAACAAACATAGACGAAAAAAAAAGTTTTAAATTCCTAAAGTTTGGCTTTGTTGCTGAAAACTTCTAGAAACTTTCCAAAATTCTTTTCCGGGATTTTTTTCCCTGCTGTTCTTCAGTGAAGCCATTGTTTACTGAGTTAGGAATTATCGTTGAGCCTTGTATAGGGCTCAAGTGTTTTTACTGCCTCAGGGATTGATGAGATTTTGGACGCCTTGATTGTGGCTATGAATACCTGAAAAATGCAGCTTAATTGAGAAGCTTAATGAAGCAACTCAATTCCCTGCGTTTTTACGTCCTTGAAACTCATTTTTAAAGCGGATAAACACTCCTTCTTCCTAGAAATTCTCCATTATATTACACAGATTAACACCCTTACGAGACTTTCAATTGCAGGAAGGGAAAGTTCAAAAAAGAGCTATTCGCAGTTAAAAGCAAAAATTGCTTTCGAAATAGGTTCGAGAATATATTAATGCTTTCAATGGTTCTTTGATAGCTATCAAAGAGAGGCATTTTTATTCTTTCAATAAGTTATGATTCAGAGTTTGCTTTAAGAACGAAATTTTTTTTAAGTTACGGGAGAATGGTAACGAATGTCGGATAGTTTTTTACAGTTAAAGTGGTATTAAATAAAAATATAAGTGACATGATTTTGATATTTAGTCTACTGTATACAATATAGCATTTGTATATATATGTTATTATTATAATAATTACGTATCGTAATTGAAAGCGGAAGTCTTTTAATTGTATTAACTTTTCTAAACTTTAAGGGTTGCTTCCACTCAATTCTAAAATAGATCTTTCGATATCTTGCCCAGTTTTTAATTCTGATTATTCAAATAATACGTATTCCTCAAAAATATACTTTCGTTTAATATGCAACATTTTCGGAGTCGTAAGTAGTTTTAAATTACCAAGGAGAAAAGGCCATGACATTTTACGTGTTTGAGTCGAATCGACCCACATTATTAGCATGTATAAAAATGCATGAAATACCAATTTAGTAGTTTTAATAGACAATTTTATTGCATGTATAAAATATGGCTTTAGTATACTGAAATGTAGAAAGAATGACGCAATTATTAAGTGGCGTGTGATGTTGCTCCACTCCAATTGGTATACTACATGTGATGAGAGTATCACGTGTAATACATGACTAATAATTGCAGCAGAAAAATATTACCTCGGTCACCTCATGTGAGAAAACGTTCATTACTTAAAATTGCAAATCTAGACAGCGAATCGGGCCAATAATATACTATATGCTGGACGTATTTTGCAATATTTATTGTGCAATATAGCATGGCGAATCGTTAACGTGATCTTACTGAAGAGGAGATCAAATAGCTTTAACAAGAATTAAGTGATCAATCTGATGAAATAAGCAAAGTTTAATTGAAGAAAATTAATGAATCAGATCACTCATCCAATGTAGAAATTTCTAACGATGAGATAGATATTTCAGAATCAAAACGAGAAATTGTTCATGTTTCACAAATACGTTCATAAAGTGAAAAGAATGCGGACCTAAGAAACAGAAAAACTCAGTCCATATATTCGTTATATCAGGCATCTCTCTACCAAAAATATATTAATATGCATTGTAAATCTATTTTATCATAGAGAATATCGCCAATAGTAATGTAATTACGATAATACATATGAATCATTGCTAAAACTTATGAATATTATTTCATTTGTTTTAATATTTTCAAAATGTCACATAGAATCAAGAGACTAATTTAAGAGGGTTTAAAGTGAGAAAAAAATGAACTAAAATATGCTTGTTAGAGTAATAATTGTTAATAATATAAAAATATGAACTATATGGAAGATATTCCTTTAGGCTTACAGCAAATGGGTCGATTAGATCCATACAGATAAAGTGTAACATTTTTTCAACAGGATAGGAAGGTTGAAAACTAACCATAAATGCATAATACTTTAAGTCAGTATATCTCAAACTTTCAATACTGGCGTCCCCCTTTACAATCACAATTTTTATCGCATCCCCTTATGCATTAATAATGTACTGAATGCAATAATAATGCACTTCGACGCTAAAGCTACAATACGCGATCTTAATTATAAACCGTACAAATTAATAACATAAGTATTAAATTTTGTATATATTATTTTTAAGCAAAAAAAAAAAATAAGTAATAGGATAATTATTATGTTGTTTTTCCTTACTCTAAATTTTAAATTGGAACATATTGTAAAATACGGTAGCAGCTTAGAAGACAAAATATACATATCAGCTAAATATAGAAAAAGAACTCAGGGGGTCAATTTCTAATCATAAGCACTCATTTGAAAAACTTTGCTCTGCAAGATAAGCCCATGGAAGTCGCTAATACTTATTAAACTAGTTCTTAATTTAGTATTAATTAGTTATAAAATACTCTATGAAGCACTGATACATTAAAAGTATACCGGCTGAAGTAGCCGCTTTTTGCACGAGCTCATTTATAAGAAAATAAATCATTATTGATATAATAGCTGAATTGTGAGGAGAGTAAAGCCAAGTGAGCGACAATGTTCACAAAAATGTAAAATGATTTTTTAAATGATTGCTCAAATTATATATATAATTAGATTTAAGTGAACTGTAATTTTAAGCCTCACAGAATTAGCATTTAGAATTGATGTTAAATAATGAACAATAATATAAAATTCCGATGAAGAATAATTGTATTACTTTTAATATTTAAAGCGAAAATACTTCAAAATGTTTTATCCCGGGAGCAGGCGTGCACTCGATACTAATGGTCGAACGGGGTTAATGAGTCACCTCAATTCTTTTTTTATAATTATTTTTATAGTACACAATAAAAATCGTAATTCCAGTGAAAAATTTAATTAAGAGAAAATATATTTACCTTCTTTCAAGGACTTTTCAATTTTTCTTTGATAATTTTAGGAAAAAATCCAAGAAAACTGAACTAAAATGTCTCAAATGTGTGTGACCTTAAAAAAAAAAGACACAAATCACAGACACTTTTCTCTAACATTCCAGGAATGTTATTTGCAGGCAAAACTGTCATATTTTGTTCAAGTTATTTTAATTTTACTGTTCTTTGATGTTCGACAAATAGCATGTTGAACTTTTGCTTGCTTGTGTGCTTTTGACAAAGCAAAGTGTGTCTTCTGATACTTATGGCTTCATATTTTAGTTGGAGTTCTTTTGGTAGCATTTGAAAATTTTTCTTTCGTTTCATGTCAATCGCTTTTCTCAAATTTACTTTAATATGCATTATTTTAGTAGTTTCATCCCTTTTCTTTATCAGTTTTAACTTCCATCAATAGAGATCAAAGGTGACCATTTCTTTTACACACACACACACACACACACACACACACATATATATACACATATATTCTGCTCATTTATACCAAACATTTACCTGCTCATTTACCAAACCACAATAAGTCTTACAACAAGGCAATCAAAATCACTAAGTTATTCATGGGGGGGAGGGATGTAGCATGAACACAGAAAATATTTTTGAAAAAAAGTTATCGCACCGGGGAACTCAGTCAAAACAAGTACCTTAAGAATGTAAAAAAAAACGTTTGTCACTCCCAAAAAAGAGGGAGATATAAGACAAATATACTTTATTTCCCGTTAAGACTGTCAAACAGGAGGATAGTGTCAGGGCCATTGGTAACAATTAAACAGTTTTGCCAGATTTACCGATTTCGATCACTCTGTGCTCGGCGTGAACGGTCCCGGGTTAAAAGTGGTATTTAATACAATACGGATATTCTAAAAAATTGTGTAAAACGTTTTTCATTATTCTTTATATGTTTGGGAATACTCATAAAAATAAATCTTGGCCACGTAATCCTTCAAAGTGCTCTCTGTGCTTTTCTAAAAATCATAAAAATATTTTATAAGGAAAAAAGAGCAGCAGAAATAGTTTATTTACAACTTCCCTAAATGAAAAAACAAATACATAAGAGTAGGGGCTAACCGTACAAGTAAGTTCGAAGAGGTCAAACAACAGCAAATACATTCTGCTGCCTTCAGATAATGCATAGTATTTATAACAGTGATGGATTTTTTATCTTCCTAAAATTTTTTTGATTATTGGTCTGGATTTTGTTTTTCTCTGAAAGAGTAGTCTTTTAAGTTTGAAATGAAAACGTCATAAAAAATCTCTCGTCATAGAATTACAGCAAATCAAATAAAATGTTTTTTATTTGGTTACAGTATCAAAGATAGTTAATGGGTTTTGAAGTAGAAGCTTTTATTTTTGATGACGTAATGTCGCAGATGATATATATAAATTATATCAGTGTAAATGGGTATTTTTTCATTATGTCAGAAAGTATTTTCTTTTATTTTTATCCAGTAAATAATTTTTTTAATCTTTTATTTTCGATATGATCGCGCCCCCATTGGGGGGCGCCCCCCCTCAGTTTGAGAAACGCTGCTTTAAGTGATGCATTTCTTGATATTCTTAATCATTATTTAAACTTTTGGATGAACTTAATGTTTAAGAAAAATGTTATTGATGATCTATACAAAATTATAACTTAAAAAAATAAGAGTAATCATAAAAAATCATTTTCAACTCGATTGCGGAAGGAATATTTTGAGCTTTGAATTTCTGATTGATTCTAATGATTTGATTTTTTTAAAAAACGATATATTTTTCTGTAAAAAGTATTTCAAACAGGGGTAATAACTACCGACGTATCAATGATACGGGGCCCCTCAAGTTACACGGGCCCCAACATGTGTAAATACATTATCTTGAACAGGGCTTTCTTTTCTAAAAAAAGGCCCCGAAGGAGTTTTGATTCGGGGCCCACTTAGAGAAAGCTACGCCAGTGCTTTCAAATCAATTTTATTCAAAGCCTTTGAAATAGTCTTGGTGATTAAAGTCTTTCTAAGTTTTATAAAACACAATACACATTCTAAATTAAACTGTTAATCAGAGAGTATGCAAACTCCATTTGAAACGTAATACGTGCTCTAATTTATTTAGTCAAATAATAGATTTCTAAAACTTATTTCAGTTCCTTTTCTCATCACGGAATACAAATATATCGAATTTCGTTTGATTATAAATGTATATCTTTAGCTATCTATCTATCTATATACATATATATATAAAATATTCTTTATACTGAACTTATTATTATACGTGTATTCGAAATTAATGAGAATATTACCAATATATTATCAATATTTTTCAAATAAGAAATATTTTCTTAATGAATTGTTTCCTTTATATGTACTTGATTTTTTGTGATAATAACTCATTCTACTTCTTTTTGTTGTAACAGAACAAAACTGCTTTGCATAAAAAGTATTATAACAGTTATATGAATTGTATAAAATTTATATATATCAGTAAATTTTGAGATTACCAACACTATATCTATGATAAATTAAACCAAAATTTATTTCAATAAAAATTATTGGTCTTAGAAGTAATCCCTGAATAAACAATTAAACTGAGCAATAATTTTGAAAAAATTTTAAATTGAGTAATGAATTCGTAAATGTTTGAAACTTAGTCGAAATTTTGTGCCATAATCAAGTAACGAGGATGGCATCTAAGCATGTACTCCACTCTCCCAACTTCCACATCACACCAGAATGAGGACTATGAGCCTTGATGAATTTAAAGCGCATCAGCTTCTCTACATGGTATCTTCAGTGGTATAAAGACTCGAACCCTCGACTCGACGATGCCGGTCACGAGTTTGTGACCATAACCACTCGGATATTGAGGCCAGTGTTGGAATAATATAAATGATTATGATTTCCTTTTTTGAATATTAAAAGAAAATAATTTCTTTGAAAGAATTTGAAAAAAATAGTTTGAAAAAGTACAAATAATTATTTCTTAATTTTACAATATTTTATTCATTAAAAAAAACTTACACATTTTTTTAAAAAAAATTCTTAGTTCTATTCATAGATGTGTTCACTATAATGGCACAAATATTTTAAATAAATCTTACATATTTTTATTTTACTTTATAAACACACTATGATTATAATTTGTTAGCAATACGACAAGAATTTTGCATAACAATATTAAAGCGAAACCAATTTAAATAATTAAAATATAATTAATAAATTAATTTAAATCCCATGTAAATGCGTGAAATAAAATTCATTGAATACCAATTGAATGCAGTATACTTCAGTTACGCCTGACATTACTTATTGGTTTAAATTAAAACTGAATTCCCTTCAAGGCAATTTCCTAAATAAATTCTGTCGTTAAATCAAAGTAAAATTTCTTGTGCTAGTCTTCAACTAGAAGTTTCTTTTTCATATAGCATTCTTTCGCAACAAGATTCGTTTCATTATCTAATGATAAGTGACGACAGAATGAATCTGTCTGAACCAAGGCTCGATTTACTTGATTTCCATCGAAACCCACCAACCGTCGAGTCGTTTGAACCAATTAGGGATGACATAATTCATTATTCATATGTCATCTGAACTGGTCGGTTCTAAGGACCAATAAAATATTCGGAATATCTTCATGTCATGAAGTTATCATCGACCGATGCGACAAATTTGTAAAAGTGTCAGCTCGACCAATCAGCTGGCGCTGACCCTAAGAATGGTATCGATCTTATGAATCCTGATCCCATTTAGTCGAATTATTCTGCTCTATCTCAATGTCTAATGTAATCACCATATTTTAGGACAAAAATAGTTATATTAAAGTAACATTCCTTTCACGTATCTGTTAACCAATTGAATTAGTATTTTTTTTACTCAGCCCAATTCTAATTTGCTAAGATATTCTTATTATTTTTGGTCGAGACTAGAATGTTTGATCATAGTCAATGGCAATAAAGTTTTGGCTCTAGTCTATGATAATAAAGTAAATATCATGTTATTGTATTCTATTTGTATTCTATTGGAATGAAAATGTTGAGATACGTATATTTGAAAATGGAAATGACAAGTAAAGAATATAGAATTTTGTGTGTGTGTATATCAAATTAATTATACAAAGGAAGATATATTAGTACTAACAATAGGATTACTAAGTAAAACTTATCTTCACATCCGTGTAAATGTGTGTATAAAGAGATTAATGAAAGTATCAATTAAGACGCGATATTAAGTATATTACACCTTTATGTGTGTAATAGGTTAAATAAAATAAATACGTAAAACTTCATTTTCGTGGATAAAATAATAAGAAATACGAGATTAATTTGAGCATGATGTACTAATTTATACATGGTATTAATTACACACACGAAAAGAAAATTAATTTAAGAATACTCAATATCTGAGATAGAATGATTAACAACCTTTGCACATATTTAGCAGTAATTGTGTAGTAAGAAACACTTATTATCGTACGAGAGGAATATATTTTGATATAAAACAGGTATTCAGTCGAATGTATATATATATATATATATATTACATAAAAGTATTTATATACATTTACATGCAGTGTGATAGATAATTACTGAATTATAATGAATATCTTATAGGATAAAATCCATGTTAGAAGCTGATTACTAGTTAAAAAAAACTATTAGCTTGGATTTAGCTATTTTATGGGAAAACTATTTAAAGAATGAATCCTCTTAAAAAGAATAGTTTACTTCTACACTTTCGCAGAAAGTGTAATGACCATGATAGCCTAGTGGTCATGAGCTCGAACCCTAATGACACTGAAAATCCGCCGTTTAGAAAAGGCTGGTGTTGGTTAAAACTGCCATGGCTCAAAGTCCTCCCGTTGCTGTTATGTGGAAATTTGGAGAAGGGAGTGCCAACTCAGGTGTTGTCCTCATCATTTGATCATGTTTCAATATTAGGGGTCTTTCGCCAACATTCCCCGTTTTGCTTTAGGGTGTGATGTTAATTAACACTCCCTCTCTGAAAGTATTTACTCAGGTGTCGTCCACGTCACTTGACCATGGTTCAAAATTACGTGGTCCGTCGCCAAAAGCCCTCGTGTAGCTGAACAGTGCGACGTTAATATTAACTCAACTCAACTCAACTGAAAGTATTTAACTTTGTCTTTCAGTAAAATTTTGATTGTAATATTCTATTATATCCTCATGTATACACTGATGAAAACAATTTAAGGGACAAATGGTTTTTTGCAATAAAAAATTTTGCTAAACTTGGCCAAAATGTCATCCGATATAAGACGAATCTATGGCAAAACAAAAATGGGCCCAGCTTGCGCCCTAAATAAGGAAACTGGTCATTTGTCTAGCACAGCAGCTAAACAACACACCCTTACAGTCAGAGAAAAACATGTCTAATAGGGTGTGTGATTGCCTCTAACAGATGCACAACTCTCGCATCGGCGCTTCATACCGTTTACCAGAGTCCTTATCAACTCCTGTGACAACCACACCCACGCTGGCACCAATGTACTCTTGAGAACATCAATGGTCATTGGAGCTAATCTCTGATCTGCAATTGAGCGTCTAATGACGTCCCATACGAGTTCGATGGGACTAAGTCCAGGGGACATCGCAAGCCACTTTAGTCTTTAAATATCATAAAATTGGAGGTGTTCGTCCAACAACTAATCCCTGTGTGGGCATGTTTTATCATCCATAAAATGAAATATGATCCATATACTGCGCGGAAAAGTATGATATAGGGTGCAATAATCTCGTCCCTGTCTCGTACCTATCAGATAACCTCTTTTGAACACATGAAGGTTGGTATGACCAGCTGCCATGATGACTTCTCAGATCATCAAACATTGACCATAGTGGTCCTTTTCGACAGTGTTAGAAGGCCTATAACGACACACAGATTCTTTCCAGATAAGAACATGTATCGAGTCACTGTCTAGACTGAATAGTGACTCATCACTCAAGAGAACCCACCCCCAATCATCATCTGTCCAAGATAGATGTTTTCAGCAACATGCTAGACGATTCTTTGTGGTTCGCAGTTACAGGGATGCAGACTACAAGACAACTGGTAAACAGGCCAACTGTATTAAGTGTATGGACGACTGTTTTCCGTGAAAAGGATGTTCCTGTTGCATTATACAGGTTGCGAAACAGTTGTGTCGCTGTCATGGCCCTATCCCTTTTAGTTAGAAATCTCAAATAACGGCCTGGAGCCTCCATTGTTGCTTTTGTGTGACTTTGGTGAAATCAGTGAAAGACTGTTCCTGTCTCTATTAACTGTTTCCACTGAGTGTATTGCACATTTCTTGAAATCCCGAGATCCCAGCAGCAGGTAGACTGTGATTATCACGCCCCTCGAATCTTCCAATTATCCGTCATCTTGAGGCGTCATCTAGACCAGGAAGGGAGAACCAATGGCACGTGACACAATATTTTGGGCACGTCACTCATTAAAATGGTTTACGTTTTAGTTCAAATTAACAAAGTTCACAATGAAGTATTACGATCAAACGCGAGCGATTGATCGCAGTGTGGCGGGGAGCACAGCCGTTTGTTAATGTCTTGCCTTAGTTATGTCGTGTACTGTAATTGCTAATGATGTGAAGTTTGTCAACGTATGGCATAGTAAATTTCGTCAACACTACTGTATTTTAAAGGGGTTTTTTTGTGTTACATTTACGATTTATAACCATTATTTAACATGGCTAGTTCAGCACAAAAAGTGCAAAATAGTTAGTGTAACAGAGAATTTCAAACTTGGTGGACCGAGAAATATGGCATGATAAGTAAAGGTGACAAAGCAGTGTGTGTTTTATGTTCTGGAACAGTAGCATGTATAACATCGTCTGTAAAAAGGATTCCAGACACATTTAACTGTTTAAAGAAGTTGGCTCATGCTCTTTCAACCATATTTTCATTATGCTTGCGAGTCATTATTTTCAGAGATGAATAACATGAGACTCTCTTAGAAACCGTTTGGCAGATGATTCCAATTCAGCTTGCATTCTGCTAAAAGTAACATCTTACAATACTAATATGTTATTTACTATCTGCAACAACAGAAGTCACATTAATACTACTTTAATTTGAATTACAAGCATAACTAAAAATTTGCTACTATACAGTGAAAAATATATTTTTTCGTAGTAAATAACGAGTTTTGAAGTTAGTACTTAATTTTGTTATTTTCCCAATAATCACAAGTCAAAATTATTTGACGGCATGTCTGTGCCTCATTAAATATTTCTTGAAAAAAAAATGGCACGCTAATCTAAAAAGGTTTGCCACCTCTGATCTAGACGATGACGAGAAGCCGTATCAACGATGGGTAAACAAAAAAATTCAGAAAACAAGGATTGGGCTAAGCTACGATATTTCAAAACATCCTTAAGCTACAAGCTTCAGCAAGGAAGGTACCTCTACACAAACGCGATCACAGCTCTTCTCCCTTTAGACATCACAGGCCACTGTGGGGCAGAGGTGTCCGTGAAGAGCTTAGCCATCATCTGATATTTTATTCGCGTGTAGGCATTAATTATTTTGCTCTTTTTTTTTAAAAAAAAAAGGACGCCATCCCTTTAATTGTTTTCATCAGTGTATAATATGCTCATACATTCCACATTTCGGGTTTCTTCAACATTATTAACTTTTATTTTAATTGTAGTACTTCTAACAGAGAAAGAAAATGGTTGACTATAAAAAAGTTACGTTTTTTTGCTCATTTTAAATATAGCAGTATTGTAAAAAAAGATAGAGTGATATTTCCGTTATCAGTCACTCAGCAAACTTTTCTCCCGTAATCAATGAGTTAAGAAAACTTATGAATTTCACCGCGGTCATCTGCCATACTGTATCATGAGATCGATATGGAGTTGCCACTGAAGAGTAAAAAGCAATTATATTTTGCAAACAGCTTTACGGTTTACCGAACCATGGAATTCATCCCTTTTTTCTTTCAAAGAAACTCGGTTCTTTTTTTAAGAACTGGCAATTTCAGGATAATTTATGCCATATTGTATAGAATACAGGTGAGAAAGTATTTTTTTTTAAAAAAACAACAACACTTAAATTATAAGTTATTAAAATGTGCCTATAAAAATCTTTTTCCTTTAAACAATGATCTTTATACGTATGTCCCAAATTTTTGCAAAGTAACCTATGTTCATATATTTTTCATTGAAGTTTATTAAAATGTTGTCACTGTGATTATTTTATAATAAAAATCGCTGTTTTTTTCCTCCTGTTATTGAAGAGAAAAAGGAACAGATTTGCCAATAGTTCTTTATAATAACCTATTTAATATGATTTGTAGATTTAAGTAATATAGATCAGTTTTTATATTGAGGCAAGTTAATATTGTTTTAAGTTTTTGTTAACTACAACATCATAAATTACGTAAGATAAAAATCCCCCCCTTACCTAAACTACGATCATTGAACTAATATGCAACAAATCTATATATATGTTATGCAAATACTATTTTAAATTTCAATTGTAAATAAATAATACACCAAACAGATATATTTTATTATCAAAAATTAATATTTGTAACTTGTAACTTTTGATACTTATGTGTTTAAAAGCTTAATTTGTGTTTCCAAACATACAAACATATAAAAATGTTCGTTTTTGTTTCAAAGAAATTGTACTTGACACTGAGAACATTGTAACAAGTAATTAAGTGTACTTTATTGCTTTGGTTTTATATCTGTACTTATATTTTATTATTAAAAAGTACATAAATAAATTGCTCAATGAATTCTGTAAGATACGTCTTAGAGAGTAAGTAAGTATAAAATATTTCCTATTAATATTTATAACGTGAATTATTAAAAAAAAAAGAGTTTGGTTAATATTGTTATCAAATGTTCGTTAAACTTTACAATCGATATTTTATCAACTCTTCTGCATGTACCCATTATATTTACATATTAATGAATTCTCTGATTTTTGATTGGAATTTCAAAAAGAGATTTAATATACACACGCATGACGTTAGCACATTTTGATATTAAATTATCGGTATTTTACACAATATTTGAAGAAAGGGAATCGAAACCATTCTTATCACCCCCTGAATAACCTTCATATAAGCTAACCCTCTCTAAATTTCCAAGACCTGATCAACTTTTGGTGTCTATTGAAAACTTCTTGATGGACTATCTATAGTCCCATCATTTTCCTGACGGATTGGAATTGAATTCGGAATCTTCAGACAGTGGATGATTGGTATGCTGAAAGACGGGAAAAAATGAAGAATTGAAGTCCTCATGTCGATCGTTGAGAAGGGGTACTCCAGAAAACTCCCCCTTTTTTCATTCTTGCGAAAGACCCAACCTCTCACTGAAAAGGAACTTGCCTGTTGAGAGGTTAGTAATATAAGAGAAAAAAGAATGGGTCCACTTTCACCAGAGGATTGTAGTTTCTGGATTTCAATATATATTTGTATAAAATGTCCTAACATATGTACAAAAAATATGGTTATTTTACTGCAATGAGTTTACATTTTTAGAAATATAGTTTATGAAAATAAATTTGAAATCATACTTAATAATGGATTGTGTGTGATGATCAAAATTAATTCTTTTTTATATTCTATACGTGTAGGTTCCCCTCTTCTCTTTTCTCTCTACGGTATGAAGTATAAAAGTATATATATATATATATATGAAGTTTATTCTGAAATAGCATTATTTGTGTATCCGTATATAAGAGTATAATACTTAACTGTTTGCAGCTTAATTATTATTTAGTCAATAACGATTGTAATGAAATTGATTCATTTATTGATCATGATCATGAATAAAGTTATTTAAATTATATATACATATGCATTAAGTGCTTAGCGTTAATTTAGTTTACATTTTAATATTTATTATTTACTTTACATAATCATAAATGTCGTTACTATTTAAACAGTTTTGATAATTGTCTGATTTTGTAACATTTTTTTAATTTTGATTTTGGCACACATTTTCTTTTTTAAAAGAGAAGTATTTAAATGTTATGCATTGTTTTTATGCTTTTTTACGCAAAATGCATTGCTGTTTACATTGAAGAACGTATTTATAACTAATTATTTCCATGCTCATATACACACATAGTATTGTGATTTTTTTTGTGTTGGTTCTTGTCTAAATAAAGTAAAAAGATTAATTTTCTTGGTATTTTTATAATGTGGAGACTTTGATTTATTACGAATTAATTTTAGTACATTTAAATATTTCCCATTATTTCAAACTATATTTTCTCTAATAAATTTTTTATTTCAGCCCAATAATATCGGCAAATATTAAAATGTTTAGCTCTAAGAGTGCCAGAGTATTATTATAGTTATATTGCTTTATCTTATGCTGTTGTACTATTTTATTGCTTAATATTTTACTTTTTTAATATTTTCTTTGAAACATCAAACATTCTATTGTGTAATTGTATATTTTTCAAGTATAGGGTGTTTTTTAAGAGGTATAGAACTTTAAATTGCAATAAAACAACGATGTATTATTCGATTGACATGAATTTTTTTTATTCGAAAGATAATCTTGTGGCATTACATTTTAAATATGATCAAGCAAGGCGTAGATTCGTCGAATGGGCCCAAAACGAGATCGCCGTTGTTCCCGATTTTCATAAGCGAATTTTGTTTAGCGATGAAGCGCACTTCTGGTTGAATGGCTACGTCAACAAACAAAACTGCCGCATTTGGAGTGAAGCTAATCCACAAGTGTATGTCGAAACACCGTTACATCCAGAAAAACTGACTGTTTGGTGCGCTTTATGGGCTGGTGGAATCATTGGTCCGTACTTCTTCAAAAACGATGAAGGCCGCAACGTTACAGTCAATGGTGATCGGTACAGAGCCATGATTACTAACTTTTTCATTCCTGAATTGAACAATCATGATGTCCAGGAGCTGTGGTTCCAACAAAATGGCACAACATGTCACACAGCTTGTGCCACAACAATTGATTTATTGAAAGACGTTTGGTGACCGCCTAATTTCACGTTTTGGACCTGTGAATTGGCCTCCAAGATCTTGTGATTTAACACCGCTAGACTATTTTCTGTGGGTCTATGTAAAGTCACTGGTCTATGCGGATAAGCCACAAATGCTTGACCATTTGGAAGGCAACATTCGCCGTTATTGCCGATATGCGGCCACAAATGTTGGAAAAAGTCATCGAAAATTGGACGTCCAGATTGGACTACATCCGAGCCAGCCGTGGCAGTCATATGCCAGAAATCATATTTAAAATTTAATGCCACAAGATTAACTTTCGAATAAAAAAAAATTCATGTCAATCGAATGATACATCGTTGTTTTATTGCAATTTAAAGTTCTATACCTCTAAAAAAACACCCTTTATTTGTATATTTTTTATCAATAAATGAATCCTTTGTGCATAATTAATACAATTTGCTACTAGGATAGGAATGCAATGGAAAGAAAAAGCAATAATCGTTTAATCTTCACATTTGCATATAAATGTGTTGTTAATGAAATGGAAACGATAACGTTAACTGGCTGTAAACGATATCGTAATTCTTTCTGATTATTATTAATGTATTCGATGCCTGTTCTGCAAAGGAAATGTTAATTATTTAGCAGAAAGATGTTTACTTAGGTTAGATTAGGAAACATGTTTATTTAGGTTACAAATATTTATTTTTTGAGTTCCTTTCAAAAGTTTATTTAACACTTATAACATACCAAAAGAGATAATCTTTATGATGGAATGAAGGACAGTTCCTTGATTTTATGTTTCGACATTTAATTTTCAACATTGCAAATATACATAAAGACACTATTTTTAAAACTTTTATTTTTTTTAATTAGGGGGTGAAGGAATTACTGAAATTACATTTTAATGAGCCCTTTTACCTTTTAAAGCAGTGCTTCTCAAACTTTCAATACTGGCACCCCCCCCTTTTCAATCACAATTTTTATCGCGCCCCTATACATTAATAATGTACTGAATGCAATAATAATGCACTTTTTTACACTAAAGCAATAATCTTAATTATAAACCGTACAAATTCATGACATAAGTATTAAATTTTGTATATGTTGCGTTTAAGCAAAAAAAAAATTAAGTAATAGGATAATTATTATGTTATTTTTCCTTTCTCTAATTTTTAAATAGGAACATATTGCAAAATGCGATGGCTGCTTAGAAGATAAAATATAGATATAAGCTTTTTTTTTAGAAAGAACTCAGTAGGTCAATTTCTAATCATATATATATATATATATAAGCATTCCTTTGAAAAATTTGCTGTGTAAGACAAGTCCATGGATGTCGCTAATACTTATTAAACTTGTTCTTAATTTAGCATTAATTAATTAGTTATAAAATACTCTGTGCAGCACTGATACATTAAAAGTATACCGGCTGAAGTACCCGCTATTTGCACGAGTTCATTTATAAGAAAATAAAACATTATTGATATAATCTCTGAATTTTAAGGAGAGTAAAGCCAAGTACGCAACAATGTTTACAAAAATGTGAAATGATTTTTTTAAATCATTGCTCAAATTATAATTAGTTTTAAGCGAACTGTAATTTTAAGCCTCACAGAATTAGCATTTAGAATTGATGTTGAATAATGAACAATAATATAAAATTCCGTTGAAAAATAATTGTATTATTTTTAATATTTAAAGTGAAAAGACATCAACATGTTTTAACCCTGCAGCCGGCACGCACTCGATACTAATGGTCGAGTGGGGTTATTGAGTCACCCCAATCCTTTTTTTATAATTATTTTTATAGTACACAATAAATATCGTAATTCCAGTGAATAATTTAATTAAGAGAAAATATACTCACCTACTTTCAAGGACACAGAAAATATTTTGGAAAAAAAGTTATCACACCGAGAACTCAGTCAAAACAAGTACCTTAAGATTGTAAAAAAACGTTTGTCACTCCCAAAAAAGAGGGAGATATGTGACAAATATATTTTAGTTCACACGTTAAGACTGTCAAACAGAAGGATAGTGTCAGAGCCATTGGTAACAATTAAACAGTTTTGCCAGAATTACCGATTTCGTGCACTCTGTGCTCGGCGTGACAGCTCCGGATTAAAAGTGTATTTATTACAATATGGATGTTCAAAAAATATATGTAAAACGTTTTTCATTATGCTTTATATGTTATAAATCTTGGACAAATAATTCTTCAAAGTGCTCTCTGTGCTTTTCGAAAAATCAAAAAAATATTTTACAAGGAAAAAATCGCAGCAGAAATAGTTTATTTACAACTTCCCTAAATGAAAAAACAAATACGTAAGAGCAGGGACGTAACTAACCGTACAAGTAAGTTCGAAGGTCAAACCGCAGCAAATACATTCTGCTGCCCACAGCTGATGACAATAATATAACAGTGATGAATTTTTTATCTTCCTAAAATTTTTTTTTTTTTGATTATGGATCTGGGTTTTGTTTTTTCTCATTTTGGTTTGTAAAGAAACTGTAATAAAAAAAAATCTCTCATCATGGGATTACAGCAAATCAAATAAAAGGTTTTTTATTTGGTTACAATATCAAAGATAGCTAAAATGAGGTTTTGAAGTAGAAGCGTTTATTTTTTTTATGACGTAATATCGCAGATATATAAATTGTATCAGTGTAAATGTGTATTTTTATTATGTCAGAAAGTATTTTGTTTTACTTCATTCCAGTAAATAATTTTTTTTAATCTTTTATTTTCGATATGCTCGCCCCCGTACGTTTATCGCGCCCCCCAGGGGGCGCGCCCCACAGTTTGAGAAACACTGTTTTAAAGAGAGAGAAAAGGTAATTTTACTATAATTTTAACAATTTATAGTACAACTTATAATTTAAACTCGTCATGGATAATATATTAAAAGCTTCCTTTTTGAGTTGGGTAATAATTATCAAAACTAATTTAACTATTTAAAATACTATGGAAGCATACTAACTCTTTAGGTGCTTACAGTAATATTCCTTCTGGCATTTAGCGTATGTCTGATTGGGTTTGGGATTTACCTTTGTGTTTAAAGTGTTAAAAATTAGAAGTTTACATTCTAAGAGGAAAGGTATGCACTGAATAAACCAGGATGAATGGGTCTAAGAACAAATAATGAACTAAGTTTCTATTGTGTTATTTATCTTCTTTAGTCTACGTTAAAATAATTGGTGAAGATTTGATTATTGTTTAGTTTCTTAGATGAATTATATTATTTCCTAAAATATAATACACCGGGTGTTTCTAAAAGAATATCGGAGTTTTAACGCTTTATAGTATTCATTACATATAACATATTAGTATGACTCATACATCGAATGAAAGAGCAACTGAAACAGTTTTATTCGCTGGTATGTGTACGCGTGTGTGCCAAATGTATGCTAATCCCCCTTTCTTGCCAATCAACGCGCTAGTAGAAAAATGGCGACTAGTAAACCGAATGCGTTTTGTGTTATCCAGTTTGCAAAGACAAAATCTGCTATAACTGTGAAACGAGCGTTCCGTATTAAGTTCGGTTGTCAACCTCCAAATGATAATAACATTCTTATGTAGTATCATCAGTTTGAAACAACTGGCTGTCTTTGTAAAGGGGAAAAAAGTACGGGACGACCAAGACTGTCACTAGTACGACCAAGACTGTAACAGTAACTAACTGTTACTGGCTCTGCCTATCTTGATATCCTACAACTATGCTATTTGCTCAATTGGATGAAAGTGAACCAAATAACTTTATTTGGCAGCAAGATGGCGCCCCACCTCACTGACATCTCTCAGTACGCGATTGGTTAAATATCACTGTACCCAACCAATGGATATTGGCCGCCAAGAGCCTCCCGATAAAGCTTGTATCGCATGACCTCCACGTTCACCCGATCTGATGCCATGTGACTTTTGATTGTGGGGGTTCATAAAGGACTGTATGTACGTTCCTTCACTACCAGCTGACATTTCAGACTTAAGACACAGGATAGAAGCAAATGTTACAAGAATTTCCTGAGACACACTGAAAGAAGTTTGGAATGAACTCGTCCATCGACTTGATTAGTGCCGTGTGATGAATGGACACATTCAACACATTCAACATTTGTAAACTTGTAGGTAAAACTGTTTAAGTTACTTTTTCATTCAATGTATGAAGTATACTTGTAACATATGTGATAAATACTATAAAGCGTTAAACTCCGATATATTCTTTTAGAAACATCCGGTATTAAAAAAAGCTTTTGTTTAAATAGTTTATATTCTAAATCATTTCTCTCCTATTTCGCAACGGGTGTGGTTGCGGTAGGCTAGTCGTCAAGGTCACCGACTCGTGGCTGACGCGTTATGTGTTCGAGCCTAGTTCCGTTGGAGACTAGCCGTGTACAGATGGCCGCTGCATGTTAAATCTGTCGAGGCTCAAACGTTTTCCCGTTGCTGTAATGGAGAAGTTAGGAGAGGGGTGCCAGCTTCGTGTCGTTCTCGTCCCTTGGCCATGTTAAGAGTTACATAGTCCGTTGCCATTAGCTCTTGTGCTGCTTTCTAGTGTGACGTAAATACAACTCTCCTATTTAACAGAGGATGAAAAACATTCAAAACCTCTGTACTTGATTTATATTCCTCTAAAACCAGTAAGAATTTTTATTATTTTGGTTCTAAATTGGTATTTTAATTGGTTACGTAACAATGGTGCGTATCAATGAGGAAATATTATGTGGTTCAGCATTTCTTAAGATTGCATTTGCGCAGTGTGCAAAAAATAGGATACATAAAAGATATCCTTAAACAAATGTTTAAAAAAAATCTTCAATATGAAGAGCACATTTTAAATAAAATTCATTCTTAACATATTTATATAGATTACTAAATCTGATGGACCCAGCTTGATAAGCGATATAAACTTTAATAATATTAGCAGTTTTTTTTTCTATTTGAACATGAATCCGATTTTGAGTTCTTACTCTTTTATTTTAGGACAAATACAACCTTAAGGGATTAAATTAAATACAGCGATTTGAAACTCAACTGTAAGGAAAACTAATAGGAATTGTTAAGAAAGCAGAAGTTTTACTGCATTTTGTACAACTATGTAAGAGAAAAAGAGGTTCGCCATTTCTATCCTAGCCAACCACACGAGAAAACGACTAAATTTGACAGAAAAGGGCGTTTTCCAGACCATTTACTCTCTGGTCATTAGGCAAGCCGAAAGAGTAGGGGTAGAGAGTAACCAAACGTGTGAAGCATAGTATTTTCTGAACATTATTTATGTCGTTGAAAGCGGGCGCGCTTTCACTCGTTATGAAATGTAACAAATTCAATTAACGATACTGGCAACATCAATTTAGTGGGGCTGTAAATAGGGATCAGCTTGAGTCTTTTGAATTTGTTGTTTTTATATTACTACCTAATTTATTATTTTTTTAAAATTCATTAGTGGATGCTAATTGCTAAGCGATACACTGAAGAAAGAAATAGTGAGAGATTAACTATTAGAAACTCATATATTATTATTTGTAGCAGATTTGTTATTTCTAATCTGTTAGTTATTTTGTATAAAAATATCCGAGACTAAAATCTTAAAAGAAACCAGTTTTTAACCGTGATATCCTTAAATAAAAGAATGGCAAGGAAGAAATTCAAACATGTATTTTAATGCTACGCAATTTGAGCCAAAAATATAACTCTAGTTAAATGTTTGATAGTTTTGATTTGAAATACTTGTTTACATTTAACTGTTTAAACTTTATTTGGAGATCATTTTTACTCCTTCCCGGCTTTTCTCAAGCTGAGCTCGGGCAGGCGAAGTGTACCAATCTGGATCATCCCGAGTGTAGCTCGGGCACTGTGAAAATTTACATTACACAATTGGTCTTACCCGAAATATTTCACATGTGATTTTGCTTACTTTTCTAGGTAAACATAAAAAGAATTGACTTTTTTTGATCCAGTATCCCGAAATAAAATGAGCCTGGAAGGGATTAAAACTTTGTTGTTCCTTCTTGGATAATTTGATTATTTCAATGCTTTGCAAAAACAGTTCCAACTCTAACTAAACTTAACAAAAATGCTCGTAATATTTTTAATAGGTATTCTGGTTATAATTCCGAAATTGAATAGTTTTACATTGAGATACAATAGCACCTTAAGGAATCTGAAATAGGAAAATAAATTACGATTTTAAATGCTATATGTTCAAAGAAAATCATAACAAATACATGAATCAAATGTCCGATTAAAATTTACAATACCTGTTAAATAGGAGATGTATAAAAGAAATTAGAATATCAAAGTGGATTAATAAGATGACTCACGCATAGACACGCACACACAAATTGGTTGACCTTTACCTTCATTTAAGTTTAATAACTGTACTCAGAGTCATTATTATTTATATATAATACTGCAGCATCCGTAATTTTAAGTTGTCAAAATCTCAACGATATTTTTTTATCATATTAGTATTAAAGTCATTTCAATCTCACAAGTAAAGTTTATTAACAATTATATATATATATATATTAGTGTATCTAGTTTCATAGTGTTTAAATAAACGTAGAAAATTCGCTTAAAAATATCTAGACACGTTTAATAATTTTTTAAATTCTAGTTATAAATAATATTAACAATTTTAATGAAATTCAAGTAATTTGTAGGATTTATTTCATCCAATTCCTTGAATGGAAAGCTAAGAACCTTCAAGAAATTGGAAGGAAAAATATTCCTTATATTAAATTCTGCGAGTTTGATATTATACAAAAAGCCTAATGGTTCCAAGCATAACGAAATTTAAATTTAGAAATGGATTATCCGGCAGTTTCAAAATGTAATATATGCATAAAGTTCTTTAAAAAATAACGGGAAAAAAACCTATTATATATATAAGTACGTATGTATCAAAATATTTCAGAAGATTTATAAATGTATATAAATGTTTTCATATTTCATGTTTAAGTATACATAAGAAGAGAAAGGAAGAGAAAATATGATGGAATTTTGGTTGAGAGTGGTAACCAGAAAGTTTCAATCCATAAATACGTGGGCCATTTCTTTAACTGTTGGAGGAGAATCCATTCCAGAACACAATAAATAGGAAAGTAGAAAAGAGCCTGTTCTTTTTCAGTTGAAGAGCATGGCTGGAAAGTTTGCGGAACAGTCGATCATCCCAATATTTTCTGAGTGAGACCAGGAATTTCTTGAAGACGTCAACCAGAATGGGTAAAGACATGAATCATGAAGTTCAAATTCCTCAGGCATAGTAAAATCGAATTGCTTGAAAAATTCGCTTGGAGATTGCTGCAATACGTTGGAACCTTTGAACAATACGATTTTTCCGTATAATCTGGGAAATACAGAATATTTTTCGAAAAATATTTGCTGTCAACTGGTATAAATATGTAACGTATTTAAATGAGTTCTGTGACTACAAGTCATTTCACTCACAAAAGCTTAAAATGATTTACACAGACAAATTAAAGCATATTTAGAATGGCAAGGTTTCTAATAACTTATTAAATAAATGATTTTAACTTAATTTATTTTTATTCAAGAAAATATTGTAAATGTAAATGCAGTTAAAAATAAATTAATTCTTTTGGGAAACTGAACGCACTTCATCCTTTCATTGAAGAATCCTTTTTGAATAAGGAATGAAATAAAAGAATATCTTGTACACTTTATCCTTCTTTAGTTCTAACTTTACTCGAGATATTCAATATCTTCGCCTTTTGCTATTCGTCATGATTTGAATATAAACACAGCGTTTCTCAAAGGAAGTTTCATAGAAAGTGAAAAATACTTATCAAAATGCAGAAGGAAGCCAAATTTGTGCAGCATAATAATTTCCAAAGATAAAACTTCTTAAATGTAACATAAAACTGATATCAGAGTGTACAAGCTACAAAGTAAAAATACTGATATTTTAAAGAGATCGTGTGCCAATAAAACTATACATTAATCTTTTATAATAATATGATATAGTTATCAAGTCATTTTAACGTTATAGATAATTCGTTATAGGTATTTTTATTGCTCATAAGTTGTATTTTTTTAAATTTTTGTTTTTAAGAAAGCAAAATAATGTGTAATGGTGTAATGTGAGTTCTCTTGTATATTATCTATTTATACAGATTTCTTTTTGTACATCTTAAGCATTTAAAAGGTGAATTTCCAACAGAAGGCGATGAAAGCCGCTTTTGAGAAAAATCTGACCTTAACATTTTTTTGCGAAATTAAGAAAAAAAAAACGTTTTATTAATTTGTATGTGAATGAAAATGCACTGTTACGCAGAATAGATGGAAAGTTAAACCAAGCCTTTCTTTTCTTTTAATGCTATCTTAACGTAGATAATATCTAATTCTTTTTTGGAGATTTATTAACTACATTTCGTTTCTTTGGAGTACCTCTTCATGTGTTTGTTTTACATGCAATTGTTTGTTCATTATCTGGAAATAACACCCACAAACTTTGAATGCGTAATTACTCTATTTTTTCTAATTCATTAATATTTATTTATTTTTGTGTATAACTTCTAGTTATCTGCATTTAATATTTTTATATAGTGTAGTTAATACTATAGGGGCACTAGAGTTAATGTTTATTTAATCATGGAAACATAAAATGCATTGTGTTTATAAATAATGCATTTGGTATACTATCTTAAGTATTACATATAAATGCAAATGGAAGTTCAACATAGAACTAGAAAAGGGAAACAATCTTGGTCATTTTCGACGTCCTCTTTGAATAAAGTTAGTTTAGTTATATGATATTGTAAGCAGTTTTTAGATTCATTACTTTACATTATAATGGTATTAATGAGTAAATGTGTAAAAACAAATATCATACTATAATTTATTATTTTATATTCATGAAGCCTGCCTCCAAATTGTAAAATTATTCTGTGGAGAAGATTAATTGTATCTATAGATGATTATAAGTTTCTTAGAAGTGACACGTATGAAAAACTAGCTTCATAAAATATATATAGAAATACATAACATACATAAAATCAGATATATATGTTTGTATCGAAGTAAATCTCTTCTGGAATTAAAAAGTTTTGAAAAATATTTAGGTTTTGTGATCAGAATATCAGTTTAACTGTCCAGACAAAATACCTTATAATTGTAACTCAATCGCATTCCAATGCATATGTTTCATAAGCTTCTGTACATACAACTTAAAAGATCTACTAGATCTAGAATACTGTTTGGGTCGTCAGTGCAGCTCGAAATAATAACATAGTTTTATCATTTACATGTTTCGGTCGTTCTGCATGTGCATATTTGATAGGATTACTGAAAAGTTTGCAGTTGGCTTAACGAGGCATTCAGCAACGAGGGTTGAAATTTCAATTCTCAGTATTCTAAAGTTGCATTCTGAAATTTGAAACTACTCTTTCAATTAAGGTAATTATAATGAGAAACAGTGAACATTTGAATTGAAACAGTTAGTAAGTATGTAATTAACTAAATTGCTAATAAGTATACAATTATTTATTTAAACACAAAAAAATGGTAAAATGATATTTTTAATGTCTCTAAATTATGCCTTTGATAACAACTATTAGTAGAAATATTTTGATTTGAGTTAATTACTTTTTTACTATAAAAATATATTTTCTCATTTTACTTTAAGCATTTCGTAAATGTTTTAATACGATTCAGTTTAATTTTAACATAACGGGTCACAAAAAATATTATGTTACATATATTTTTTAAATAATACATTTAATGTACATTTTTCAAAACTGCATTATGCTCATCATGAACTCACGAACAATAAAATGCAAATTTTTAATTGCAAATGCATCCCGAATTTAATTGTGTGTGCGTGTGTTGGCTGCAGATTATCTTTTTTAATTTAATATAATAACACTCGTATGGATATATTAAGCTGATTTGTTTGTTTCATTACTCAAAAGCAGTACTTGTCTTAAATACTTCAATATATTAAATTTTGTTAATAAGCATCCTCCAATTGAATACTTGCTCTGAAAGTATCGATGGATATTACTCCCCTATACTAAGAGCATTTACGTTAAAGACTATTTCGATAATATTTCCATTTCACTTTAAGCGTTTCCTTAAAGACTCATTAAAGGCTGAGCACAATTCAGATCTAGGAAAATTATTTCATTAGATTTAATTATACTTGTTTCATTTCCATCTAGATGAAAATTAATCCACAACTGCTTCTTCGAGGATAAATTTTTTTTGAAAGGCGCTACTGAATGCAGAGATCTATAAATTGTAATTCAGGAGAAATTGTGCTTTAATGTCCACACAATAACGGTATTATTATAATCCAATAATTAATCTGGTTTTTGTTGTTGCAGATTTTCATTTCTTTCATTACTTAGCTAAGTAAGATTTACGCATTAACATAAATGACAAATAAAATTTTGAAATATTTAAGTGATTGTACTAAATATTGCTCAACGTTTATTTTCTATGCATGGAAAATTAAAGAGAACATTAAATTTTAATGGTTTAAGGTAATGCCCCACTTTAAAGAGACTAATGCGATCATGACAGCTTAAAGAGATTGCTTCTACTTATAGAGGTACTGCTTTTAGAATAGTTAAAGAAAGACTGAATTCAGAGATGCTGCTTTTAAATAGTTAAAGAAGTATACTGTTTACTATAGTTTAAAGATGATGCGCTAATAATAATTTAATGATTAGAATATACAAATAAAATTGCTTTTAGAATATTATTACAGTAAAAACCTTTTGGCAAAAAATGAAGAAAAAAAAATGACATATTCTTAAAACATTCTCATTTTATGATAAATGCTTCAATAATAATGTTATTTTTTTTTCCTAAATGTTTTCTCTGCGGTGCCTGGACTAAGATTTTTGAAAAATTCATATTACATTCAGAGTTAATATCAATTGAAATAGTAACCGGTGCATTTTAAAAAATTCATTTCTATGACATATCCAAAATATGAAAATAGGTTCTTTTCTAAATTATATACTTCAAAAATTCTAGTTCAAGTTCTGTGCCGATGTCTTACATATGTATAGGGAAATAGAGTTATTATAGATGTGTTTTCCATAAAAGAAAAAATAGTCTTTCTTTTTCCCTATTTCTGCTTTATTTTTTTACCGAAATTTTTTATTGCAATAATAATCTTAAAAATTTTATACATATATTCTAGTTCAGATAATACTGAATGTCAAAAAATTATTCATTTATACGTTTTTACAAAAATATGGTTCCGAAGGTAGATACCTGATACAGATATTTCGCGTTCATTATTTTTTAAATTTTTTAAATTTAATTTGAGTAGAAGATGCGGTAATGAATGATAAGTACAATGAAGATAACTTGACCGCTTTAAAAGTGGATTTGAAAAAATTTGCTATGTAACTTCATCAAAATACCTTCTATTCATTGAAAAATAATTTATATCACCAAAAACTAATAGAAAAGGAAAGAAAGGTATGCGAGTAAATTATATGTTACACAATAAATTCGCGAAAAATTTATAAGGAAATTAGATACATGTTTAATAAAAGTAATTTTTCTATTTAAAAACAAAGTTGTTGATAAATGATTTATTAATAAAATGTCTCAGAAATGGCGAAAAAGTGTCAAATTTTGGTTTTTATTATAAGCTGTTAAAACTGTCTTCCTTTCCTTAAAAATTTAATCAAGATATTGTCAATTGAACAAGCCTTTTTATTAACAAATTTATTTAGTTTACTTCGAAGGTACAAAGCACAAATTAACTTTCTTTTTAAAAAAATAATTTGCCAAAAATGCTTTTTGTTTTTTCGACAATACCCTATAAGTAACAAGATAAAAACCCTTTAAAAATAAACTCTTTTATTCATTTAATTTTAATATAAACTAATATACAATGTAACAAAAAATTATGTAATACATAAAAGAATATTTTTTTCTTATTTTTAGAACTTTGTGGCTTATGGAAACTTAAAGGTTTGCATACAGCTATTATTGCGCATCAACATGTTACTTCAAATGGGTAATTATTTCGTGTAAAATACCTCATCGTGTAAAACAATTCAAACATGTTATATAATAGTGTTAATAAAAAACGTTAAAAATGAACTTGTATTTTACTTACTTATTAGATCTAAAATAAAAATTTTCGAAATCTGATAATACTATTTTACATGCTGATTTTAAAGAAAGATCCTAGGTTGTAAGGTTCTACTTTTTCACATTAACCTTTGTTCAGAAAATAATAATACATAAGTTTCAATTGACTAAAAGGTGCTAAAAATTTATTAATGGCGTATTATTCAGAAAAATGAAATTTCTAAAGTTATGAATACTTTTAATGCGGAAATTAAGTATTAAAAGCAATTTGAGGGTTATGAATGGCTAGGCGAGCAATACCAAAACTTTCTCTATGGTCGCGGAATATAAAGAAGAAGTGATATTTATATAACTAGTTTTATTGCTAGGCAATCTTTTACCTTTTTATTTATAATACTGAATGAAATCCTATAGCTTCTGAATCTATTCTTAGGGAAACGATTATTTACCTAAAAATAGCATTCTAAATCTAAAATGCTTAGAGTACGCTCAAATTATAAATAAATTATTGCCAGATTCCTTCATCTAAACACTTCAAACTAGAAAAATAAAGGCCTAGTGCTAGCAAATTTAATATTTCAATTTCTATAATTTTAGTTTTGCTTTATATAAACTTATAGTTTAGAAAAAAAATTATAAATATTGTTATTAAAGCGTAGAAAGTACTTTATTTCCTGTACTATAACGGCAATATACTAGTAGTAATAATTTGCAAATACTATTTCTATGAGCTGAAGTATCACCATCTTTATTATGAGAAGGAAGGTTTCTATCTCTTAAATATTGTGAGAAAATTCATAGATCCTTGAATATTTATTTTACATATATCTTAATAATTGCATCATGTTTATTCAGATTAAGGTATCCGACTACGTTCGAGAACTTTTTTGAAAAACTGCAAAATGTAAAAAATCTTGTTGCATTATAAGATTCATTTTTCTTAATAACATACAAAATTTCAGTTAAAATTAAATACCGGAACACACTTTTTTAATAAATTTAAAAATTTTACAGAAATTTTAATAAAATTTTAATATTTTTTCAAACACTCCTACTTCGTAAAAAATCTACATATTTCAAAGTTTTTCATTGCAATTTACTTCTTGACCATCTTACTAGAGAATGACCTATTATATTTAAGTTTGTTAACTTGAGTCAAAAAGTTATCATGAATCGAACTTACTAATATCACTTTTCGACAAATTTTTTTCTGTTTCTTAATAAAAACATGAGCAATAATAATACTAATTATTATTATTTTACTAAGTCCATAGGTCATTCTCTAGAATATGTATTCAAAAACACTTGTACAAAGTTTCACTTATGTACCTATTAGATTTTAAGATATCATGTTTGAAGTTACGACATTTTATCAAAAAAAAACAGTTTTGAGAAAAACACATTTAAAGAATTTAAAAGACATAACTATTACAAAAATAAATAATATTACCTAAAATGCTCCAGATTTATATGTTACACCTTCATGTTTTTCAGTATTAACAACTTTTCTCTTTTAATAGCTCGAATTTTTTTTCTTGTAACTTTTGCACTGGGCAAAGAGTGTCGTTTTGAGTCCTCGATACGAGTTTGATCAATGGCTGCATAACCTCGTAAAGTGTAAGACCCAATTTTTATACCTAGGGCTTCTAATACAGACAATAGCCCTTTAAAACCTTTGTTAAAGGTTATTACAGCTATATAAGATCCCAGAGAAAATGTTTGAAGTTCTACAAATATTTCTTTTGGAACTACGTTCCACAGACATCCGTTGAATGCCTCATTTGCATTCTGAGTCTTCCCGTGAAGGCATTTCCTCAAAAGATTTTGATCACATAGCTGAAGATATGTCGGCTTAATTTTGTTAATAATACTCTTGGGAAGACCAGCATTTTTGTCGTAAAACACTTTGCCAGCAGATTGTGCTCGCTGGTAGGTACACCAGCTCTCGGAGCCCAATGGACACTGGCCATGCATGGGATTGCTTTTACCGAACAACAATGATAAAAGGCTGCAATCACAGCCCTTTTGCATTTCTTCCAAATTACCAATGTTGCTCCTAATAGCAATACCATAATAATTCTGAATTTTGTCTATAAATGAGTCAGAAAGTTTACCCTTACCTCCAAGTCCTTTTTCCTTAGTTTTTATAATTCTCAGTTTGCTGCCCACTCTCTTTTGAATGTGCCCTATACACTCATATTTTCTTACGCTATCTATTCCATAGATATCTTTAACAGCTAAATGACTTTTTGAGTCGCCATCACCATAAAATTCTACATATTGAAGTTTCCTGGTTTCACGGGAACGCTCAAATAGTCTATATGCTCCGACAGGCTCCATGCTTCCAGCTGATCCCTGATGATTGCACGAGCATTGGTGTTTCTTTATATGTTTACTTTTTTCTGAACTTGTGTTACAGTTTCTGCACCATTTCGACATAACTTCTAAATCCAGGACTTTGCCTGTGTCAATTGAAAGAACAGCGACACAACCATTTAACGATGAATGTCCCCGTCTTTGCCATGTACCATCGACTGAAACTCCACATTCCGCAACATCTGAAGTGTTTTTCAGTTTTCTTACTTCATCAGCAGCTTCAATCATAGCATTCTTTGATACGACAGAAGCAACATTCAATAATTTTTTTTTCACAAGATCTGTATGCAGCTTTTGACAGTGAAGGAATGTTCAAACTGGCACACAGTTTCTTCGAAGATGAATGGCCTTTTCCAATTATTCTCATTCCCCACACAAACTGCAAATTTATGTCGTTCATTTTATTTGCTTTTCTTGTACTTTGAAAAGCATACACAAACATACAATTTTTGCACTTCAAAGTCATACCTGAAGATAATCCAAAGATTGAATCTTCTGTCAACTGAAGATTCACTGACAAACAGGAGGGACAACACAAACAATTGAATACAGTACGTAGAATTTCCACATCAAAGATTCGATTCCCCGACATTTTATCATCTTTAGATGGAATATTTTCAAAAGAGACAGATGTGGTCTTCAACTTCTGCTCACTTACTGTTGGTACATCTAATGGCTTGGTACGTTCTGTAAAACGATTCCCATAAATTTTCGCTTTTGCGAACGAGATTTATTCTTGCGATTTCCCATATCGAATAGTAACGAGATTATTTTACGTAATATTAAAATACTTTAAATGTTAAATTACGTGAGAAAATAGAAAGAATTTTAGCAAAATGATTCAAGAAAAGCCACAGCAAAACGTAAACAAGCAATACTTTCAAATGAAATCAGAATGATCGTTGCCACTTCTTCAAAACAAAATTCAATACTAAAACAATGGGGCTAAAAGATAGATCATTCTGCAAGTAAAATTATTCAATTTCAGATGAAAAGTTACATAAAAATACACAAAATATGAATACAGAATACGTTTTCCGGTTTCGAAATCGCAGCTTCCGGTTGTTTTTGATGAATATGACTTGTTTTAAAAATGCTGTAACTTTTTTTCTAATTATCGTACTAACAAAGCAAGAACAGTTTTAGAAAGCAAATCGTTTGAATTTTAATATTTAGCCAAAAAATAAAAATCGAACTTTTCGCCAAAATTGACGTTTTCAACGTAGTCGGATACCTTAACCTGCGCAATTTAAGATTTCTTTACAAAGATAACTATACTATATATATTATTAATTGGATAATTTTATTCTAAACAGTATTTAGTGAGTTTATCAATTTTTTTTCTTCTGATTTATGGGAAACTAGGATTATGTTTCTTTGAATGTAATTTATAATAAGATTTCTGAGAATTTGTGCATATATAAAATAATTATCATTTATAAACAGCGTTTACTCTAAGAACATGTTAAATGAAACATTTTGCAAGACATAATTTTACGTAGGGAATGAAAAGATACTTTGAAAGTATGAAACTTGTTTGAATAGAGGATTGTGGAACATATATTCTAAAGAATCTGATTGGATCCATCTAATACTTGGGCTCAATAAGCTTTTTTGATTTTATTCTTTTGATTTCATTGAAACGTACACTTCATTAAACCCGTCAAACGCTCCTTTTACTATAGAGCTGAGCACATTTACGAGCAGCTCTTTTTTTATATATATTCCAAGGACCATAAAAATAAAGACGAACATAACATCGTCTTATCTCTCGTGAAATAAAAGTACACTTTTTCATTCATCTATCGCGCAGAAAGCTATAAGGTAGCGCATTGTGTGCTTTATTTTTCGTTTTACTTAGGAAATTCTATTTCGAGTCTCAGTGAGAAGATAGATTTTATCGCGAGTCCTAGCGCTGTAATAACTTAACCGTCTATAACGTTTAGAGCAGGGGCTCAAAACAGCCGTTGTATCGTAAATCTTTTTTGATTTTTAGTTTTTTTCTCCTTGCTTTTTAATTAAACACCCTTCGTAAATTTGACTTGTAAAAAAAATCTCAAGTTTGAGCGTCGTTTTTTTTTTTTTAAGTTGTCCATAGTCAGGAAATCCGGGTTCGAGATTAACAAATAAAATTGTTCGGGGCAAGCATATTTTTTCTCTTTTCTCAAAAGTAGGTTTTGTGTTTATTTGATACATGTCTCAAGAAAAAAAGAAGGTATATATATATTGCTGGACATTTTAAATTTGTTCAACATAAATCTTAAAGTTCATAAGGTCTTAATGCCAATAGTTTAACGAAAATGAAGATTGAAAGAGGTTGTAGGTTTTTAAACTTATCTTTGGCAACGTATATTTATCGAATGCTAAGCTTAAAATTGAATTCAATGGTGAATTTATGTGATTCACATATTGAAAAATACGAGCAAAAAACCCTTAAAGAATTATTGCTGTATAAAAGAAAACCTGCAGATTTGATAAAATGAAACTGAAATTAAATAAGACAATAATACCAGTTACATAAGCTGTAAGACTAATACTAATCCTAATTAGTTGTATTAATTATAACTCAATATATTTTAAACTAATGAAATAAATTTTGAAATATTTAACATGAAACTAAGTATTTAAAGGTAACAATAAATAGCTCCAAATTTTTCAATTAAACTTCTATAACTCTATTTATAAGTAGTAACAGCTGACCTGAGATTGACAAGAACTGATGCTCATAAACTTTGTTACATTGCTTTGGTTACATTCAAACTATCGAAATATCTATTATGAGTTTTCAGTACTTATTTTAAATTACAAGAATAAATGAGTAAACAGTGCCGTTTAATGAGGGAGTTAACAACTAGATGTACTGAAATGATGACGTAAAATTATTATCTCATTATCTTAAACATCTCCTCGCTGTTGTACTTAAATACTAAGCAAGTTAATAGAAAGCAGACGTGAATATTTAATGTTTCATAAATTAACATCTTTAAAGAACATTACATGCAGTAAATCTGCTATTTAGTATTTCATTTGCATCATGTATATTTATTATGCAACAAGTGTTAAAGAAAATGCCACAATGTTTAGAAATATACAAATTAATATGTATTTATGATTAATGAGATGTATTAATTAATTAACGCATTTATATTATAATGTGTAAAAGCCTAAAGTACAAAGTTAGTTTGTTATCAAGTTCATTTTATTTTTATAAAGAAAGTACGTTTGGAAAACCTCCTGGCTTATGAAAAATTAATTCACTTGGTGATATAAATGGTTTTATAATACATGTTTAGAATTAAATACATTTATGTAACTAATATATTTATCATACCGATACATTTATGAATGCAATTTGATTAATTAAAAAAAATATGCTATTCACAATGGTGCACGTTTAACATTTAGTGTGTTACGGATATTACTTGAATATAAAATAGTTAGATTACATATATTCTTGAATCAACAGTATCTATTTTACAAGATAAAAAGAGGAATATTTCAGGAGCAGAAAAATAAAGGTTGAATGGATCCCGAATACTTATACTGGGCTTAGAAAAATCAAAAATTTTACGTTGAGAAACCTGTTTAAAGTACTTTACAGCGTATCAGATATAGATAATGACTATCAATAGTCTGGTATGTAATTGGCAATTGAAAGTAGTCAAAAACACAGCAATGTGGAATTTGTAACCAGCCCTGTACACTTCAAATCCCATGAGATGCAGATAGCAACTGATGTCTCTGCCATGACATTTTGAAAAGAGATACTGAAATAAAATTCGAACAAAAAGAGTAGTAAAACTAAAGTTCTGCTTTTCTATTTCCATACTGTGTCCAATCACTTTTGTCCACACAGTGTAATAGGGGCTGGAGCGGGTTGGTAAATCTAAACGAATCCAAATTCACGACTTTCCACTCAAATGGCCAATGACCGAATCTTTTTCTTTTGGGCAGTAAATATTGAAAGAATCGAAGTACAGCGTCAGCAGAAAAGGAGTAAAAGTGAGAAAAAGAGAGGGGAAAAAAAGATTCCTAATATGCGGAGAAGAACAACCCCCCAAATTTCCACACACATACACATTTATACACGTATATATCAGCCTACGGTACTGTCAAAACAAACGTGAGCCGCCTAAAATATAGAACACCCAATACTAAGTCGAGTTGAGAAGTTCGCATTCATGACTTGTGGCTAGATACTTGGATTTGTTCTATCTTTCTACCCTCCCCTTCTTCTCACCCAAAGACTATCTGTCTGTCTTCTTATTCTTTCCATCTACCCCACTGTCTTATTTTTTCCCTATTTTTTGTTACCTTTTTTTTTCTATGCCTGATGCTGAAAAGGGGCAAGGAGTTCCCTGCCACTACGATCCGAAAAGAAGGAATCCACGGAAAAATATATATCCATATAAAAAAATAAATATGGTTTGTTTTATTTCTTAAAGGGGACGGGATTTGAAATGTATGGAATAAAAACTCAGGGTTGGAATATAGACTTCCCCCTTTTACTTTCGTCATTCTTATGTTATTCCGGATTAGCATTTTTGCTGAACTTTCTCCTTTTCTGCTATTCCTTCAGGAAAGTCATATCTTGTGTTAAAGGTAATAAATAGATTTTCTACTAGGACGCATCCTCTCCATATGGAGAAAAAGTTTGAAATGGAAATTCTAATAGCAAAAAAATACGGAAAAAAAATGAACCGAATTTGAACCATGATGAGAAAGACGGATTCCATACAATTTATACTTGAAAACTTAACATTGCTCTTTTTATATAAGTCCCAAAATAACACAATTTTATTACAAAAATCCTTATGGTTTCTATAATCTATTTTCTTCCTTATTTCCTTTCAAATGGAAATGCCGGACTTTATGTAACATTGAAAATATTGACTGCATGCTCTCGTAACGTCCTGACTGTTACGTCTTTTTCTGTATATAAAATATATATAATATTGAAAGCCAAATGTAACCAATGATTGAATGTTTCTTACGATTGTAAATTCTTATTGAATGTCGTCAGGAGATATTCAGAGCTGAAAAGTTTTGAAAATTTGAAGTAAATAAATTAAGGTTTGATAAATGAGATTTTAACTGGTCTAAACTAAAACTAGAATATTATAAAAATAGAAAAAAACGCACGGTAAAACTAATTTATGCTGTCTAGCTGTCACTTCTAATCTTCAGATGTTTTGTCACAACGTTCATTGATTTATTAAAAAAAATTTTTTTTTGCCTCTTGTTTAATTCAAATGAATATTTAAATGGAAAAAATTTAAAATATTTAAATGGAAAAAATTTAAAATATTTAAATGGAAGTATTTTTCATAATTTTTTATTCATTAAGCTAGAAAATATTATTATATTTATTGCTAAAAAATCTTTATATCTTATTCGTAAACATTTCTATCAATGAATTAAATAGTTGTATTTACTTTTTTAACTTATCTACTTACCAGAGTTTTAATTTTTTATGCAGCAAAGCATAAATTAAAAGTAAAATTGTTATTTACTTATGACTTTAAAATTTTCAAACAAAAGTTAAATGATTTGATGTTTGGCGAGATGTATTAAAGATAAAACATTAACCAATAAAAAAGACAAAAGTTTAATTAAAATATAAAAGAAACAAAGTAAATTTTATAAATAATTCTCAATTTCAGTGATCCATATTATTTAAACAAGTTTATAATTAAGAAAAAAAATGACGTATTTTTTCAATAGTTATTTTTAAATATTATTCTTAAGAGTATTTTTTAAGAATTTTTTTTATTTCGAGCTTTTTTCTTTGTAAATTTCAATGGTATTTATGTATCATATCCATTTCTGTAAAATTTAAAGAGAATATTTGCAACTAATTTTTGGAATACGCAGAAGTTAAGAATTTAAAATTTTCAGGAAGCAAACAAAAGTGAAACATAACATTATTACAGCTTATTTAATCTAATAAGTACCTTAATTACAATTTTAGTTTTAAAAGTATATTACCTGATATAGTGTATAAAATACTCTTCCATATGTATCCATTATACTTATTTCGTAATAGGGTATAGGCTATTGGTTTTGCGTATTCACCCTGAACTAATTATCTGAAATCGCATCATTGTGAAATTTTGAAAGTGTGTGTGTGTGTGAACTAAATTCTTCTAAATGAACTAAAATTTTTAAAGCATTCGTCTTACGCAGCACACAACAAACTTTCGCTTAAAAATGTGTGCTCGAAATTTAATATTACTTAAAGGAAAATGCATATTTTTATTATTTTCACTTGACGCGAGCATGGCTAATTTGTTGATATGATTGTTTTGTTAAAACTGTTGTTCAGGACTTCTCCCCAATGTTAATTTTTATACCTCTAAAATAGAACTTCAAATGAAGTTATGAAGCATTACTTCAAAGTTTAAAGTAATGTTATATTCATTAAGCAGAAATAAACAATCTTTAATAAATCAAGAATTTTATAAAATATTTTTAACTGATATTTAATATCAAAAATTGAAACTTAGATTAGTTTGAAGAATACCTAAAAAGCTAGAAATATAAATTTATCGAATATAATTCTTTTTATAAATATTTCAATATTAAGTCGTGGATAATTATCCTTAACCTTAAGATGCATTTTGCATTTTATAAACATTAAAGGATATTTTCGAGCATGTATTTAAAACCCTTTGAACATATAACTTTTCAGCTATTTCAAAAACATTATACTTTCCATACCTAAATGAGTTTATTTATGAACCATTTTGTACACTGTAAATGTTATTAAAATAATTAATTTTTCAATATTTGCAAACAATTGTTTTGCCAAACCTCTTACCGTCGCCCCCACCGAGCTCATGTGAGAGTTAAATGTTTGATTTTGATTCATGATGAAGAAAATTACACAGATAATGAATACAATGATGACTCTTGTTCCACAAATTCTGTTAGAGAGAGTTTTAAAATAACTCCTTTGTTCCTGAAAAGGATTAAAATGAATGAAACGAACAACCAGGAAAAGCGAGTCTCGTGTTCCCCTTCACCTCAGTGAGCACCCCGAGGAATGTCATCGATTAACCAAGAAAACACTTACCTTGCTCACAGAAGGGTCCTTTGAAGCCAACGTTGCAAACGCAGGCGCCATCAGCACATTTGCCTCTACCATTGCAATCAGCCAGTTCGCAATCAGTTGTCGCCACATTGCACTCGGCGCCTTTCCACCCGGGCTCACAGCGACAAGAGCCATGGATGTAGCGACCGTGGCCACTACACAGAACAGGACAAACACCTGGAACAAAAGAATAGGACATAAATACCTAGGAAATAAGGGTACAGCATGCGGCTAAAAATGTGGGACACCCGGAAAATATATACGAAGAGTTCGCAAATGTCAGTTTGAATTCAGACCATTCCAATAAAACACTGTAGACCAGGAGCGACGAACCTTTTTGGATCAACGTGCCATTTTTTTTCTAAAATAGTGTTTAATGAGGTATAGACGTGCCGTCAAATAATTTTGACTTGTGATTTTTTTGTGGGAAAATAATAAAAAATTAAATACTAACCACACAAAACTCTTTGTTTACTATTAAAAAAATACATTTTTCACAGTAAAGCAGTAAATGTGTTTTGGATATACGTGAAATTCAAATTAAAGGAACATTAATGTGACTTCTTTTGTTGCCGATCAGATGACAAATAATTTAAATTAGGATTGTAAAATGTTATTTTTAGCAGAACTCATGCTGAATTGGAGTCATCTGCCAAATGGTTTTCTAAGTGAGTCTTAAATGTCCTTCATCTCTGAAAATAATGATTCTCGGGCATATAGGTAGATGAAAATACGGTTAAAAAAGTATGAGCCAGCTTCTTCAAACAGTTAAATGTATCTGAAATCGAATTCCATGTTTCCAAAATTTCGTTACTGACATTTTTACTTATATTGTTTGTTAATTTTCTGTTTCAATCCATTCCGACATTTTTCTTGTTTTAATTAATTTTTTAATCCATATTGAACTAGACTGGAAATCAAGCACAGTTGCATTTGAAATTCTTCAATTTCTTCCAATCGAATTGGGACAAGTCCAGTGTATCAAATGAAGTCACATCAGGGTACATTATAATTATGGAAATAAGTTCTTGAATAGCTTTTTCTTCGTCTGATTTTTTCAAGTTCGGGAAGTACTAGTAGTTTTTTGTAATAATGTCGTTTCTGAAAATATGCAATTTAGCGTCATAAGCATTGAGATCCCTCTTGAAGATAATTTTTTTATTTTTGTCTTGAAATTACATTCAATTCTTTGAAATGTTGGCATATGTCTGTAAAAACGCGACTGATCACTCGCGTTTATTCGTAATACTTCAAAGTGAACTTTTTTATTTTGAACTGAAATGCTAACCGTTTTGATCGTAGACGTGCCCAAATAATTGTGTCGCGTGCCATCAATGGCACGCGTGCCATTGGTTCACCATCCTTGCTGTAGACGTTTTAAGGGACAATTTAAAGACCGTCCTGAAAACTCCTGCTACATTTTGATTTCCAGGGTTTTTTTTAAATATTTTTGCTGCAAGCTTTAGTAATTTAAAGGAATATTTGTTATTGTTAGTGATTTGCATGGTTATTACAAACATAAGGCGAAAAAAGTAGATTTTAAAGTTGTCTGTTTTTCACAAATTTTTAAATTACTACAGCTACATGAATATAATGTTACCTTTATCAATGTTTAAGCAATGAAATGGTATACATTTTTATTTGTATTTTAAAAAACTTGAGTGTTAGTATATTTAAAATATATTTAAGTTCAAGTATGCTGATGACAAATATACTGAAGATAGCAAAATATACTCAGTCAGTATGCGTATATGTACTATCAGATGAACCCATTCTTTGAGTGAATTGGGAAATAAGCAATCGAGATGGAAGGATAAAAAAATAACGAGCTTAAGATTTTATTAATATTTTGAATGATTAAATGAGTTGCAAATTAGATTCCGAGAAAAGGATATCTAGCAATTAAAATGGCAAAGTCAAATAAAAAAAATGTAGCTGAATTACCCGGAATTTCCCAGGTTCATCTGTCTGTCATTATAAAAAAATTATCTGAGTCAAATATATAAAATTAGCTTTTCCGCAACAAATTTTTCCCTTACTCAAGAAAAAAAACACGCTTGCATAATTTGAAGTTTGTTGATCGTGCAGTGAAAAACGGATACTTTTATCTATAACTCCCCCTTTACGCCCTTCCTGCCTCATTGGTAGTTTATTTCCAAAAAAACCGATCTCAGCGGACTTTTATTCAATAAAAGAAACATGCTTGCCAAATTTCAAGTTAGCTGGTCTAAGTTCAAAAAACGGGAATTTTTGTTTATAACCTCTTCAATCCTCTTTCGAAGCTCTATTACACAAAAAGCATTCTTAAGGGTCTTTTTCTTAACCAAAGAAACATGCCCGCCAAATCTTAACTCCGTAAATCAAATAGTTTCGGAGATGCGAGGAGTGAAGGAATTAGTTGCTTTTCTTATATATATAAATATCAAACGAGATATAATTTTGAATGCCGTTGTGTCCGAAAGGATTCTGGAAGACATGGTGATCACATATTAATTTATTAAAGATAATTTTATGCCCCTAATACGGAAGATGGTACATACACATGTATAGGAGCATAATGTTCATAAAACGTAAAGATAGAGGTGGCAACAGGAAAACGCGTGAGTAATGCTTAGAACAGACAAAAGCGTTTTCCTTCGAATCTAAAAGCCTTTAGTGTTTCCAAATGTAAGAAATGTGTAGCATTTTCTAAAAAAAAGTAACACAAGATTTAATATTTGCAAACGAATTGGTCAAATCCTGTGGATGATGCAACGTTCCGTTAGTTTCCTATAAAAACTTGACGAAGAGGAACTTTTTTCAGATTCAAGGTATTTAATTAACTACTCTCATTAATTAAAAATAATTATGAATAACAGGATGCCTTGGAGGGTTTGGTAGAAAATAAATTAAAAGTCCTCTCTAGAGAATCGGTGCAGAAAATCATTATATGCATACATATATTGTTTAGCAAAACTTTCACTGTGTAGTATAAAATTAGGCTTATCAAAATTCTTCTTAAGAATAAGGCCTTTGTCAATGTATTAAAATAAAATATATATTGTGATTGATTTCTAATTTATTGTGTTGTCTGTAACTGGAGTCGTCTGTGAAATTCAATAAAAAATTTTTAAGAAAGCAACTATTAATTTTTATTTACTGGAAACCGCAGAAATAAAACAAATTCCTCCAATTTTAAAAATATTGACAGTAAATTCAATCTAAAGCTAATCCGTACAATTCTGGCTGAAACTTGTGAGGCCATATTAAAGACGAAATGTATACTCTTGAGGTTCAAATCGAGTAATTCTTTCATAAGTTTTCAAGCCACTTTAAGTCTTTTACACTTCTCTAAAAATAAGTACAGGAGTGAAGTTACTAAAAAATTTTATTTGTACTTAATGAAGGCATATTTTTCGTAAACATTTTATAAAACTTATTTTGCAGATTTTGATTCTTCAAAATTCGAAAATTTTGTCATTCTTATCAATATTTAAACTGATCGAATTTGTATTCTTTCATGAAAATTAAAATAAAAATCCATGTTGAAGTAAAACTATAATGTATCCCTTTCGACATTTTTTTTGATTGCTTATAGAAAAGTAAATTTTTTGCAAAAAGCTTTCAAAGAATTTATTTATAGAATTTAATATCTGAGTAGTATAAATTCTTTGAAACAGAGTATCAAAAATCGTAAGTCAAAGGAATTTTCCTTCACAAATGTATTTTATTCTAAATAATATTTCCCTTACTCTCTTGTGGAGATTTGAGTAAGATCAAGAATATGGAAACCAATAATGTTATTATAACTTAAATATTTAATAACGCAGAAAACACTTTATTTAGACGAGATCTTCTAACATATCTCTTAAATATTTAAGAATAGAAAACAATCTACAGTACTTACTAAAAGATTTTATAAATTTGCAAAACATAATATAAAAAATATTAAAAAATTCAAGTTGTGTAACAAAATATAACCACAAAGTTATAACTAAATTTTAAACCTTTTGAAAGTTAGACATGCTTAAAAATCTCTTTAAATTTGAAGATTTATTAGGTAAGGGTATGTAAACACACATTGCAAATGAAAATATTTGTTCAGAAAGCTGCAATGCTCTTGTTGTGCTCTAAACTATTTAAAAATATATTTGTTTATCGTTAAATCATAAGGAGAAAGAATTATCTTTGTATTCCGTATTACTATACTTGCCTCTTTTCAGATTTCTGAAATTTAGATCTTGATGAGTTGCTATTGTCGAAGAGTCATAACTTTGAAACTGAAAAACAACATTGTGTATATTTCTCGTGAATATGTAAGTGAAAGATTTCCAAGTCACATTTCTTAAAGGAATTTGTTTATAAAATATCTGAGGGAGGATTTTAGTTAAAAAATAACAATATGCTTCGAGCAAAAGTTAATTTAGTATAATTTGCAGGCAATTATTTTATATTACACATGGCGATATCCGTAACATATATAGGAAAAATGATATTAAAGGATAAATTAAAAGCTGAAGTATGCCTGGGTTATAAAAAAAATAGAATATAAGTTTTGAAAAACTTTCATCCATCCAGTAAAATATGTATAACTAAGAGATAGGAAAAATTATCAAAAACCGTTACGCCAAAATACACGTTTCGATAGCATCTATTTAATAAAGTTCGTAACTTACTGTGATATGAGATAAAAAGAGGAAGCAGTATTTCACAAGAAAGGATAATATTTTATTAAATTCTTTGAAGATATTTGGCAGCGTTTTATATTTAGAGTTATACTCCGTTTAACCTTAAGTTGGCAGCGCTAGGAAAGGTACGACGACCAAATCAAAGCCGCTGCCGGGTTACTCTAGAAGAGAGAGTGTGTAACTATAACAAATAAAATTCTCCATATTTGGTGAGAGTAAAAAAAAATACTCTTGAAAGTGAGTGAAGATTAACGTCGCACTGTTCAGCTACACGAGGGCTTTTGGCGACGGACCACGTAATTTTGAACCATGGTCAAGTGACGTGGACGACACCTGAGCTGGCACCCCCCTCTCAAATACTCTTGAAAAATTTGTTCATTAAAATTCTATAAGCAGTTTTTTTTTTTTTTTTGAAAATAGTATAAGCGACTTTTTTAATCCAGATATTTAAGGGTTTGCCTTCCAATATGTTTAGAAATATTGATTAATTAACGAGCAAAACTTTTCTCGAACAAAATCTCAATAGCTCTCAACATATTGATTGCATTTTTTTAAATGAAAAAATACCGTTTAATTGTAATTCATACTATCAATTAACTTGATTATGTTAAGTGACTAATGCCACTTTCAAAATAAACGACACATAAAGGGTGTTTTTTTTAGAGGTATAGAACTTTAAATTGCAATAAAACAACGAAGTATTATTCGATTGACATGAATTTTTTTTATTCGAAAGATAATCTTGTGGCATTACATTTTAAATATGATTTCTGGCATATGACTGCCACGGCTGGCTCGGATGTAGTCCAATCTGGACGTCCAATTTTCGATGACTTTTTCCAACATTTGTGGCCGTATATCGGCAATAACACGGCGAATGTTGTCTTCCAAATGGTCAAGCGTTTGTGGCTTATCCGCATAGACCAATGACTTTATATAGCCCCACAAAAAATAGTCAAGTGGTGTTAAATCACAAGATCTTGAAGGCCAATTCACAGGTCCAAAACGTGAAATTAGGCGGTCACCAAACGTGTCTTTCAATAAATCGATTGTGGCATGAGCTGTGTGACATGTTGTGCCGTCTTGTTGGAACCACAGCTCCTGGACATCATGATTGTTCAATTCAGGAATGAAAAAGTTAATAATCATGGCTCTATACCGATCACCATTGACTGTAACGTTGTGGCCTTCGTCGTTTTTGAAGAAGTACGGACCAATGATTCCACCAGCCCATAAAGCGCACCAAACAGTCAGTTTTTCTGGATGTAACGGTGTTTCGACATACACTTGTGGATTAGCTTCACTCCAAATGCGGCAGTTTTGTTTGTTGACGTAGCCATTCAACCAGAAGTGCGCTTCATCGCTAAACAAAATTCGCTTATGAAAATCGCGCGCGACCATTATTTTCGAAATAAAATTGCACAATTTGAAAGCGTTGTTCAGGCGTGAGTCTATTCATGATGAATTGCCAAACCAAACTGAGAATAAATCCCTTGACATCTGTTAAATCGGTCACCATCTGGGAAAGTAATGCCAACTTAAACTTCTATACCTAAAAAAAAAAACACTCTGTATATCTTTAGTTTCATAAGTTCATTTATTACATCTGTTTATAAAATACAAATTTTTGTCTTGTTTATAAAAAAAATTAATCACCTTTTCTCCATTATTACTATTTTAAATCAGTTTGTAATAATTATTCACATTGCATGTAAAAGCCGTTTATGTACGTTAACTTAAGATATACAGAAGCATATAATGGAATTTTGCGATTAATTTGAAAAAAATTATCAGTATTAAAACTTATTAACTTTTACAAAATTTATAGTTTATCTGGAAAAAAATATCTCGATGCATATTTCAAAAATTATGTTACTTGCATTATATGCACAGTTTATATATTTAGTTCAAAAAGTATTACTTTTAAAGAATTTTTTTTTAACTTTATTATAATAATTTAAAACAAACAGACATGTTTCAAATGTCAAAAAAACATTAAGGACAAAGATAGTCGCACGAGATATAAAAATAGTACGTATGAACGTCTAGCAATGACGCAAAGCGAATGGCGTTGATTTGGCGCAAATGTTTCGGAAGAATCTACACTATTAAAATTTGTAGGAAAGCAAACGTATCTATGTAGGTATATGGAAAGGGATGTCGCCCAATTTTCTAACGAACCACAAGACGCAGAAACTAACCGAAGGTACCAAAATTTCGGGAATGATACCAGGAATTCGTTTTGACCATTTATATCCCGATACTCCAATTAGTTAAAAAGATAATTAAAAACCTTAAAACGCATAATTAGTATTTTATTATGCTCGTGGCGCCATCTGCAGAGAATCGGAAAAATCATTTACTTCGTCTTAAATTAAAATTTTTTTTAGTGGAATGAAAAAGGTTAAAATTAAAATGAAATAAATTAATTCTTTGTTAATTAAAAAGCACATCGTCTATTATTTTGGATCAAAATACATTTTAGAGACATTTTTAAGCTAACTATATGTAACGATTGATTGATTCATGAAAATCTGAAATCTATTTTATTATTTTAGATTCTTAGAAAATATTATTAAAAATTAACCTTTTTTACGCGTGTAGAACAATATTATACGTAATCTGCACAAAGATTGATAAAATATCTTAAAAATTACGGCTTAAAAAAACAATGTGTTTTTCAATTTTTTCCCCTTTTGCGATAATTATGTAAACATTACTTTCTTTTAAAGTTTTTTGTTTAAAAATTGCCGTTGTTTGCAATCAATATATGAAGTTTGAAAGCATTAACTTAAAAATGAAGCCCGAAAAAAAAATCTTTTACTTTAACGAATAACGAAATGGCGTTTTGAAAAAAAACTACCTTTATTTTAAAGCTCAATTCACAATGAATACTCTTCCTCGAAGTAAGTGACAACTTAGATGGTTAAAGCGCTGCTTTTTAAAACGGTAGTTCCCAGGTTCGAAACTGAAGAGGAAGAAACTTTCAATTTCGCATTACGCTACTTTTTCAAGTTTAAAATTTTTTTAGTGTAATGAAAAAGATTAAAATTAAAATGTTTTTATAAGATCGGTTTTTTGTAATGTTTTTTTCACTACATGTATATATATATATATAGGCTTTCCTCTATACTGTTTTTTTTAACTTATATATTTATATCCTTAATCAAACGTTCAGAAAAAAGCAATAGTTTCAATAGCTATCTGTCAATTTTTCTTTCATTTATTACATATAGAAATTTGATTTTAATAAATATATATATGTTTTTTTAAAAGGATTATTTTTATTGCTTCTTTACGAAACGATAAGCTAATTATATGTAACGATTGATTGATTCATGAAAATCTGAAACCTATTTTATTATTTTAGCTTCTTAGAAACTAACTATTATTAAAAAATGATGAATACTCTTAGTATAAAAATACTAAGAGTATTTTATAAAAATATAAAATACTCTTAGTATCAGAATCGTTTTCTTTTTATTACTTCACATTAATAATTTTTTTAATTCTAACGCAATATTTTTTTTTATAAGTCATACATCGAAATTTGAAGCTGTATCTTATCCGTGAGAAGGAGGGGAAGATAGAACAATAATTTTACACTAAAAAAAACCGTGTTCGGGCTATAGAGAGGGGAAAGAAACCTGTCTTAAATCAAAAATTAGTGGAATGGAACAAATTTCGAAAAAGGGAAATTTTTTGACATAATTTTAGAAATCACTTACATTTTGCGCGTACAAACACACACACACACACACACACAGAAATGCTGGTGTCATGAGGAAAAGAGAAACCCCGGGCTAAGTGGTGGAGGGGGATGTGTGGAATTCATTTTGAAAATGAGTATTAGAAGTTCTGATTTTGTGAAAGAAAGGGAAAATTTATAAAAGTAGAGATAGCCCGTGCAATGACGGGCCATGCAGCTAGTGTAATCTTGAAAACTGGATTTTAACCAATTGTAATTCCATCAAGTTGCTGTTTTTCAACTGTATTCGTTCACAGGTATTAAAAAATAAATGCTTTTAAGATAAGATTATCTTAAAATATGTCTTGAAACCCACAATTTCTATAATACGATATTTTTTTAACAATTTTCTGTGCATTTGCTTTAATTTAAATTCACTGGCGTAGCCAGTCCTGATTGGGCCCTGTATCAAAATTCCTTGGGATCAAAATTATTTGGGGCCTTTTGACATTTTATGATTGTATTCATACACATAATGGGGCCCCTGTAGCTTCAAGGCACCGTATCATTGATACGGCGGTAGCTTCACCCCTTTTTAAATTCCAAAACAAGGTGGAACTATTTTTTCAAGCGGATTGTTATATTCACTACCTTTCCCAGCGCTGCGAACTTGAGGTGAAACGGAGTTTTGTCTTCTTTGTTGGCAACCGGTTAGTATTCCGTTGATTTTCGAGCGCGCGCGTCCATTGTTCTGCCTTGTATTTTACATTCGCAGAAAGTATTTTAATTTTGTACTACTTAACGAATTCTGTTGATTGTTGAAAAATGTCTTTAGGAGTTCCAGTTAAAATACTCCATGAAGCTGAGGGTCATGTAGTTACTCTCGAAACTAATACCGGCGAGGTATATCGCGGAAAATTGGTTGAAGCAGAAGACAATATGAATTGTCAGATGTCCGGTATTACAGCTACGTACAGGAATGGAAAAGTTGCTAAATTGGAGAATATCTACGTTCGAGGAAGTAAAATCAGATTCTTGATCTTGCCAGACATGTTAAAAAATGCCCCTATGTTTAAATTAAAGACTGGGCCCCGTGTGGGTGCTGCCAGCAGTAATCGTGGTAAGTCTGCTATTCTACGAGCGCAAGGTAAGTGCTAAGTTTTTATATATTCTTTTCTGTTTTTCTTTAATTGTGACATGTTTTTGCTTTGGTACATACGGACATTTTTTTAAAAAATCTCTCAAAGTTCTAATTCAAGTATTTTGGATGTATATTTAAATTTTTTTAAAAATTTTTTGGGTCTTAATTTGATTCCATTAGGCTTAGCGGCAAATTTTTGACTTTCAAAAAATTGGGTGATAAAGTTACAATATACAGTGGCCACAAAAGTGTTCATACACTTGCAATTTCCTATAAAATTTAATGTTTTCGACTAATAAAAAATAATACATTGTAATTGTAATTTTTTTATGATATCTGCAACTTATTTTTAATAAAATGACATTATTAATTTTTTAAAAATAGTATAGCTATTTTTTAAAATTAATAATCAAAAAGCTACTAAAAAATTTCGCCACAAAAGTCTTCGTACACTTAACAAAAATCTCAACTTAGCTTTAAATATTGTATTTCTTTCTTAATTTAGTACTTAGTAGGACATCTTTTAGTGTCCACAACAACTTTTAAGGGTCTTGGTATAAATTTAATCAGTTTTTTGTATTTTCTGCACCGATTTTCCACCATTCTTCTGTGATTATTGTTTTTACTTCACAGTATGTGTTTATACGTCGTGTTTTCTTTTTTTTTACATCAAAATCTCACCAAATATGTTCTCTTGGGCTAAATAAAGTGATTGAGGAGGTATTTTCATAATTTGGAGACAGTTATAGAGACGCCAGTGGTGTACAATGAGAGCAGTGCGCTTGGCATCATTATCCTGTTAAAAAATGAAGTCGTTTCCAATATACAAATTTTGGGCGGATAAGTTAAAATTTCTGTTTAAAATATTTAGATAGAGCTCATGATTCACAATATCAGCAAAAAATACCAAATTACCTAGTTCTGTAGCCGATTTGCACCCCACGCAAGAACACTTCTACTTCCATGTTTTATTGATCCAACTAGATTCTTGGAATTAAGTTTCAGGAAATTCAAAACTGACAGCAAATTGATTGGGATGGCAGACAATTTAACATTTTTAGTTCTGATGAGCCTATAATAGCTTGTAAATGAAAAAATAAGGAGTTTAATCGCATGAATTTATGTGGAACAAGAACTCCTTCACTTTCATGCTGAAGCATGGAAGTGAAAGTGTTTTGGCTTGAGGGTGTAAATTGGCCTCAGAATTAGGTAATATGGTATTTTTTTTTGGGTATTATGAATCATGAGCTCTATTTAATTGTTCTAAAGAGAAATTTTAAATTATCCGTCCGAAATTTGGATATTGGAGACTAAACTTTTTTAACAGGGTGCCAATTGCACTGCTCTCATTGTACGCCACTGGTGTCTCTATAACTGTCCCCAAATTATGAAAACACCTTCTCAATCACTTTATTTAGCCCAGTATAACATATTTGGGGAGATTCTGATGTAAAAAAAAGAAAAAAGGTGACAAACACAAAATGCGAAGTAAAAACAATAATTACAGAAGAAGGGAGGAAAATTGATTCAGAAATTACGAAAAACTGATTAAATCTATAGCAAGACGCTTAAAAGTTGTTGTGGACACTAAAAGATATCTTACTAAGTACTATAAGACAGAAATACAATGTTTAAAGCTAAGTTGAGATTTTTTTAAGTGTACGAAGACTTTTGTGGCGTAATTTTTTAGTAGCTTTTTGAAAATTAATTTAAAAAAAATAATTATACTATTTTTAGAAAATTGTGTAATTTTATTGAGAACAAGTTGCAGATATCATAAAAAAATTACAATTACTATGTATTAATTTTTATTAGTCGAAAACATTAAATTTTACAAGAAATTGCAAGTGTATGAACACTTTTGTGGCCCACTGTAGTTACTGATTTTTTTACATTTGGTACTGTGGTTGCCATCATTATTACGTATAATATAATTAGTTTTTTATCGGTTTATTTTTATTGTGGTAACCTTTTTAACTTTAGGTGATTTTTTTAACACATTTAATCGATTCCGTACGTTGCACTGTCTAGATTGCAGCTCTATGGATATTTTAAACATTATTGGTGAGTATCAAGGTTTTTTTTTTTTAAAAAAGAATATGAGGCCTTTGCTTTCAGTTACTTGGGCTAAAAGGATAGCAGAATTTGTAAATTTTGTTTAAGAGATTTTTTCCTCATATTGATTAAGATTTTGATCATTTCATCCGCTTTTAAATGGTATATTTAATTAAAATGAATAATATTTACAGAGATTATATGAAATTTTATGGCTATGTGTTTTGCTGTAGATCTTAAAATGTGTATTTGTGCAGCCACAAAAGTGAAAATCAATTCGGCATAGTTCTTTTATTCACGCTGCAAATTTCTGCTTTATGTTATTTCAATTTTACTTTAGGTTAATGAATTTTTACACATTCTTCGTTCATTGAAAATTCATGTCTAGCTGTTATTTTGGTGCTAGTTATTATTCTGTTTGTTTTCACACAATAAAAAATAAGTATTTTTGCTTTATTTATCATTTTTGCTCCTTTGAATCTATTTCATTTGGAAAAGTCATTCTTTTAAATTTTCATGTTAAGCTCTAGTGCTAGGCTGTCATTTTGAATTAAAAACCTACTGGCCTCTAAAATCTTATTAGGTGAGATTTGAGAATCGTTTGACGTGTGTCGTACTGATGACAAATTATTTCCAAGTTTGTATGGGTTCCAGTTTGGGGATCTTTGAAATTGATGTTGATTGTTGAAATTAATTGAAAGATGAATGAATCCATTATCTTCCTGACTATTGTAAGCTTTACAGTAATCGGATTATAGCAGTAGAACCTTCTGTTATATTTTCCTTGAGGGATTCTAGGAGAGCTTCCTTCAATCTATCTTGAACTACAAGAAAGAAATACTTGTCAGAATCACTTTCAATCCTTCCAAACACCTGGGTTCCATTTATTTTTTTGCCTCAATTATACTTTTAAATATCTAACATACTTTAGTCAGTTTTTACAATCACATCAAGATCTCTAAGCATATAACTTTGAAAGATCACTCTATAGAAATTCACACATTCTCTGACTGTGATTTTAACATAAATGAAGTCATTTTTCAACTTTCACCACATTTGTCATTAATGTCTAGGGAGAAATTGTCAAATCGGCTGCTTCTCCACCAAATTTTTAAAAATTGCCAATTTGGTGCATTTTGGAGTAGCAACCCTACCACAACACGTAACACTGGAGCGTGAAATTCGGGATGGCAGAAGATAAATCATTAAAAAATAGCATTTTAAGGTGTGAAATTCAAGGTGGCGGAATTGAAATAATTAAAAAGTAGCATTTTAAAGTTTTGAAATTGAAAATCGCTGCAAAAATTGTGCATTTGAAGATGGAAATAATCTATCTCATCATCTATTACCTCTGCCCCTCCCCCACATTTCTGATGCAAATGCATATTTCTGAGGTCACTTCCAAACCATTTTTGCATCACTATAAAAACGGTACACATATCCATATTACTCAATTCAAACCAAGACCCTTTCCTGGTTGAATCCTAGGAGGACCCACTTTTGGTCGCCAAATTTTTTTTGTCGCCAAATTTTGAGCGATAAAAGTTACAATATGGTAACCTTTCCATTTCATCAAAAAATTGTATTTTCAAATCACGAAAAAAAAATGGCAACCCTAAAAAGTGCAACATTTTTCGCCTTTTCCGAAAAAAAAAAACGTCATTTTGACATTTGACTTCGCTGGAGGTTGTTAAGAATGGCGTGTGAAAGGAAATTACTTTAAAGTGAGGCTACGATAGGTTTCTTTGTGCTCCTGGGCACATAGGGGAAGAAAGAGACGTTAGAATGGTGTATGAAAGCTAATTTAATTGCTTCTCGTTATGAATGTTCGAGGTGTACAAAAAAATATGCGTTTGCAAAAGCGAAAGGGAACGGTTGACGGCTACGAATGGCGTTGCCGCAACCAGTCGAAAGATAATCGCCACGACGTCGTTCGGAGTGTGAGAAAGAGCACTTGGTTTAGCGAAAGCAAACTTGCTATAACTATTATCTTGCGTTTGACGAGATATTGGTTTGACAAGAGCATGAATGAATTCGTGATGAATGACTTGAAAGTTAATAAGAATATGACAAAGTTAATAAGACATGTGGCGGCGATCTTACGATCACAAGTTGGTGAATGAGAATTTTCATAAATTCCTTGCATCCATTGCAAGGGTGTATCCACCAACAGATCATGACGAAATGCAAGCGTAAGGTAAGTGCTTTTTAACATTTTTTAAAATTGATTTCATGTATTTCTTCGATTTTATCTTTGCGAAACGCCCCTTTCGTCCTTTTTTAAAAATGTTAATCATGTTGTACACACTGGTTTTAGAATACTTTTTTAAAATGAATTTCATTGCTTTCTCCGTTTTTTTCTTTATATAATGATTAATTTAATGTATTTATTCGATTTCATCTTTGCGAAACGCCCATTTCATCCCCCCTCCGCTGATGCATGCGCTTCCCAAGAGTTTTTCGTCATTGACGCCTTTTTGAAAACCTTCAATTTGGCGCTTTTTGGCAAAAAATTTTTGGCGCCAAAAACAGCAGTGGGTCCTCCTAGGATTTTACCCCCTTTCCTTACACTCCTTTCAAAAACCATCATTCACTTTCTTATCCATTCTTTCTTTAAATTCAATACTTTTTCCACATTTTTCGGACATACATATGATGATCCAATCAAACTTTCTTTCATGCACCATTCTAATACCACTCTTTCCAAGCACAGGCAACATGGCACAAAACGTTTCAGAATATTCATACTTTTTCATGTATTCATTCAGATTCTCCCTAATAGCATCATTGGACACTGTGTCAATCTGTGAAAATTTGTGGAGAACAAAAGCAAAATTACCTGTGAAAATGGTCCCACTACAAAAGAACGAAGCCAAAAAAAACAGCTGGTCTAACGGAATTTCCATAGCAAAGGAAAAATTGTCGGCTGTTAAAAAATAAACTGCACATGGGCCTTAACTAATTATCAGTAAATTTTTAAAGTAAGAAAAACACACGACTCATGTGCAAAAAGGTGCAGTTGGAAAATTAAACTGTTAAAGTTAAAGAAACATACAGCACATGCGCGAAATTGCAGCAATATCGTGAAAAACTTAAAATTAAAGAAACATATGAAATTTCACTGCTAAAAAAACAAAATCAAGAGGGGGCGATTCGACAAACCAACCAAATCTAGAGCATACTTATCCTATTTTCCTCAAACCAGCTATTCTTACAGAACTTATAATATGATGTACATTCATTCCAGTCTTTTAGCATTCCCAAATGTACCCATCACTCAATTCCTTCATTTTAATCAAATGCATAACATTCTTGGACTCTTCATTCATCATTTGAAGCAATCAATCCTTTAACCATATATCACTGTATGACATATCTTTCCCTTTCTTTTCAAATTGTAAAAAACAAACAATTAAACCATAATTCCTATGCGTACAGTTCAGGATAATTTGAAGTAATAAATGCCAAAACAAGAAACTGAACAGAAAAAATTTCAATGAGGAGTTTGTAAATTTGTGGATAAAAAAATCAACTTTCTTTAAAAAAAAAATTGGTGAAATTTCAGAGTTGCAACCCCTCCAAATGACGTAATGCGAAACCGCAAAAAGTGAAATAATCAGAAAAAAACATTTAAAAAAACCCCCTTAAGAGCTAAAAATTGTTTTAAAATTAAACTTTGTGAACTTAAAATTGCCAAGAAAAAATTAAAAATTTTAATTTTATTTATAATTAATTGAACTGAAAAATTACAATGCTCGATTTTTTCAAAACCATCATTTACTGCCCTTTACATCCTTTCTCTCAATTACATGCTTTTCTACATTTTTAACATGCATATGATGAACCAATTAAACTGTCTTTATGCACTATTCAAACACAGCTTCCTTTTCCTAACTCAAGCAACATAGTAAAAAAAACCTTTTAGAATACTCAGCATATTTCAATACACATTTCATTTACATTTACAACAATACTAATATCACTGGTGGACATCGTGACTATTTGTAAAATTTCATATGAAGAAAAAGAAGTTTTCCTTGGAAAAACGTATCCAAACAGGAAGAACAAAGCCTAAAAGACGAGCTGTGAAATATTCTACAATGTGAGCTTACAACAAAAGAACCAAAGCTATGCAAATGTTTAAGTTTGAGAAGGAATCGAATTAAAATCATATGCATAAATGCTAACTTATAAAATAATTAATTTTATACACAAGAATAATATACATTGAAATAAGTATTAAATAAAAAAAATTAAAAAAATAAAATTGCAAAATAATTAAAAAAACCAAATTCTACAAAACTATTTAAATTAAAAAACCACACTTGGCATGTTTATCAATCTGGCGAAATGCTCAAAAAATAAATCGTGCCAGCCAGTGGCCAATTCTGTAATTTAGCCAAAAAAATTGAATAGTTAATCTGAAAACCATCTGCCTATTTACAATATCTGAAAATTTTATAAATCTTATAGCAGTTAAATACAAAAAAATGTGACCTTATTCGAACAAGCATATTTCGCACTTTTAGGGTTAACTCTTTAAGTGGTTTGTCCATACATCATACGAGATACCAAAAGTTGGCCACAACCAGTTTGCGATAACCAGTTGGCGCAAGTGATAAAGTTGCCAAAAGTGATTCAACCAGCGCCAAATGGGCTAACCAATGAGTACTAACATTTATATAATTTTTTAATCTGTGTATTGTGTGTTGACAATAAAGCCTGCTTGGTGAGATTTGCACCTGTGAGGCGGAAAAGCACCAAAATAATAATTCCGAAAGATAAATTGGTCCTTCTAATGAACCTAAAAAAAATGATTAACTGTTGTAGGAAATATATGCAAGAGTGGGTTGTGAAAACATTTGAAAGTTGAATTTCTTGAAAGTTGGATGTGTTACTATTTAACCAAACTTTTAAAGGTAAAAAAAAAATAGTTGTTAATTTTAGTATTGTTTAAATTTTATAACTTTACCATTCTAAACAAGAAATTATTTTAAAAAGTGTGCAATCAGTGGTTCTGTTAACAAGTAGGATTTGGGGGTAATTAATTTGCATGGTATGTAATGTTATTAGTGTACTAAAGTAATATAAAACACAGCATCATTAGGAACAACAAAAGTATTGTAGTAAAAATTAAAAGGAAGAATACTTCTGCATGAAGGTAAATTACTGAAAGAAATTACCTCTCTGAAACTGCATATAGTGCAGCCAAGTAACTTTTGCTTGTTAGAAATTGATTCTGGTTGAAAATGAGACTTGTTATATAATATAAAATTTTACCATTTAGTTTGTTATAAAAATTACTGTAAGGAAATGCACACTTGTGAAGTATTAATCACTTATTATATACAAGAAGACTTACGCACAAGTCTGTGGCTTGTAAGAAATTATAACAAAACTATTTAACATGGTCTATATGTATAAAAAATTGCATCTCTTGGTAAAATTCTAGGAGAGCCCACACCCTTTGCGACAAACCGAAAAATGCGCCAAGCCAGAATAAGATGGCGCCAAGCGAAACCGACAATGGCGGCAAGGGAATATAGCGGGATAAGGTGGATGCATAATGAAAATATATGTAAACAATACAGAAATTAAACATTTAAGATAAAAAATATAAAAATAGCACTTTCTTACTGCTGATCTTTTCCAAGTGGAGGGTACAGTGTAACAACAGATTTTTAAAAAGCCTTAAAGGTCTCATCGCTAAGTGAATGATCGTGTGAGCGCCGCCCTATTTATTCTGCGGGGTAATGATCGAACATACATTCGGCGTGGATGGTACGATTTTGAAGAAAGCGTTTTATTGCCGACGGTGTTACATCATGCTGATCATTACATTTAGGACATTCATAACTCGAAGCAATCAATCCTTCCTTCATGCACCATTCAATCAATTCTTTCTTACCTTTCGCATTCAACAAAGTAAAAAATTCTAAAGTATATTCCCTCACATGCGCAGCCACCCCGGAGTCCAACAACAAAATGAAATTCGAAATGCGCGCCCTCAAAATATGAAAATGCTAGAAATAGTTAGGGTTGCCATATGTAGTATTTAAAAGTAGGGTTACCAAGATGGCGCAATTATCGCCAACCAAAGTAATTCGCGCCAAGGGTGTGGGCTCTCGTAGGAGTGAACCAATTTAAGCTTTTACTTCAAGAGTTCCATTACTTTTAGTAAAAGTATGAGGCCTGGTCGGAAACAAATACTTGTTTGGAAAAACTCGTATGGGGAAAACCTTTTTTTCAAAACCTTTTTACATGATAGAACATGCAGGAAACTATTTTTCTGCTTGGTTCCCATTATTATTCAGACGTTTGTCATATTGAGAAACCAGCTTATTTATACCCTCTTTGTAGAAAGATGCTACCTATAAAGAGATTACTTTGTGATGAGTTTCAACAAATTTCAATCTTTTTGTGTACTGTGTGTTTTCATGAATTTTCTCATTCACTTTTTCAACCAAACAAGGCCATCCACTCTGTGCTCAAGAACATTGGTGAGACCATCATTGAATTGTCGAACCCATATTTTCACACCATTTTTTCATTCATTACATTTTCATCATAAATCTCTTCTAGTTGACAATTAAGTTCTACTAACTTAATGCTCCTTGCATTAAAAGAACTTTATAGTTGTCAGTATCGGAAGCCGTCTTAAACATTTTGAACAGTAACTAACACATATAAAAGCAATACAATCAGACTATAATGGCATCACTGGACTGACAATCAGAAATACATGTGCACAAGCGTTGAACTTCAATACTACCTTTTTGGTAGCAGTAGATTAAAACAGTATTTAGTTTCCAGGCATGCCTCTTATTAGAATATATAAAACATAAAGCTATTAATTTATTGTGGTATTTATTCTGAATTTATGAGTAAAAGTTTGAATTTGTTACAGTTGGGCTATTTTCTCAAATTTGAAATTTTACTACTATATGGATGGTCCACTTTGTTTTTTCCTATTTACAGTTGCTCACAGTTCCCCATTGTTTTAATCTTAACAATATGTTAGTCATTTATTGTATATAAATATTTGTAATCTCCAAAAATGAAGAGAATTTAGATATATTAAATTTGCTGTTTCATTATTTTAGTAGGAAGTGCTTTGTTTTTTTATTTATATTAAATGAAACAGCTTTTTATTCATAAAAATACTTTTTTTTAAATATCTGGTGGATTATTTGTCCTTTTTTGTATGTTTAATTACTTTCCGTTTGTAATTTCAGCTGCAAGAGGACGCGGACGAACCAGATCATTGTTCCAACGCCATAAATGAACCATTTCGTTCTTGTTCTTCATCTACGTTGAACAAATTTCAGCATCAACCTTTGCATATTTTTTACTTCTGTATTGTATCATTCATGGAAAACAATTTGTGAAATAAAGAATTTTCCAAGTAACGTTGCTTATTTTTAAGTGAAAACTAATTCGTGAACTTTGCATTCAAATGTTAATTTTTGATGTTGCAATTTTTACTTGTAACACATAAGGTTAGTTTAATTTTTTAAATTTGATAATTATAGTTTTTTGTGAAACATAATTAATATTGAACTATAAAATGTTGAGACTTAATAAACATCCAATAATGAGACTAAAAAATAATTCTAAATTAACTTAGCAGAATTATTTTATAAAATGTGCATGCAATGTAAGTTTTTTTTAAATCTAAAAATGGCTAAATAAGTTTTAAAAAACTGTGTAATTATTAATATTAATCTATGCCTCTGTAACCATTTTTTAAAAAATGGAATAAACTATTTTGATGGAACTGTGCTGTTAAATGTAAGTGAAATTGTTACATTCTGAACAAGATTAATGATTTATTAGTAATTGTTTATTATTTTTCTTTTGGAAGGCTTCAATTGCCTTTCTTAGTTTTATTTTCAGTGAAGATATATTATGTAATAGATTCTATTGTTTTTTAGTTTGTCTTTTCAATTGAAAATATGTTCCTGAAAATGATAATTTTTTATTAATTATATATAAAAAAACTAATTCAGCATGTTTATGCAGCATAATTAATATAGAGATGTTTTGTTGTATACTAAATGATTCCTAAAATCTTGAATTACTGACATCTCCTTTACCACATTAATTTTGTTTTGAAAGATTTCTATATTTGGAAGGTTTATACAATATATTATTCTAAATGTGGTAATTCTAATAAGACTTTCAAGTGTTTATTTTTTAAAGGGTTTTACAATTTTTATGAACAAATTCCTTTATAAAAACATTTTTTAAATGAGAGAAATAAATGTTTGAAATTCTATTCAATTTACTAATAAATTTTTACTCAATTGCTTCACTGATATATTATCTGAACAATTGGATATCATTTCTAGAGGATGCATATGATATTCAGTATTACAAATGTTTCTTAATGTTAGAATTTTTATCTCATTTGGTGTGAAATAATTGGTTATTTTAATTTAATTTTATGTTATCGATAAATGATGCCTTCAACATAGTATTTTTGTTTGAAATTAGAAGGAAAAGTTATGAACCCAAACAAATAACTTTCCCTGATTGAGGCTGAAAACTAGTGCTTTCTTAATTGCTTATTGTATATGCCATTGGTTAAACCCAAATCAGGTATAGTAATGTTAAGATGTCATGAATGAAAAATATGACTTATTTTCAAATACTGCAGTAATTGTATTGAAATAATTGTGTATATATTGTTTTGTTTGAGGAAACAAAATGAATAATTGGTTTTCAAATTCAAAAAGATAGAACAATTCAACTTAGAAATACAGATTTATTTCGAGCAGTTAGGTAGTTTTAGCATGGAAGGTGGATTAAATCTTTTTAATAAAATACATACTTGAATTGAACGATGATTTAATTGAAAGTATTCTTCGATAAAATGAGTGTAGTGTCAAAACAATTAACAACGCTAGACAAATATATTATGCATTTTTCTCCTGAAGTTCTCAAATGTATCTTTAAATTATTTATGTATTGTTATAAATGAAGGTAAAATTGAAATTAGCTTCACATTTGATCGCTTAGGAGAGAGATTTGTATATCTTAAACCACAGAGCTCTCTCAAACTCTAGTCTACACTATTAAAATTCGTAGGTAAACAAACTTATCTATGTATATACATCAATGTTCTCACAAACCGCTCGACGCAGAAACTCGCCAAAGGTACAGAAAGATAGGGAATGATCCGTGGAATTCGTTTTTACTATTTATATGACGATATTGCAATTAGTTAAAAATATATTAAAAACCTTGGAACGCGTCTTTTGTTTTACTCCTGCTTTTTTGTTCCTTTCGCCAACCGGCAGGTGAGAAGTTTTTTTTACCCCGACGTTTTTAAAACACGATCTAATTTTTTCTGTGACTCAGACAAAAAGTAATTACAGAATCGGAAAGATCATTTATTTCTCCACCATACGGTATAATTTTTTTTACAAAAAATATTTTTTACGATTTTTTCTAAAATGAGTCAAAATCGATACGTTTTTATGAAAGTGATTTCTAAATTCTTCCATTTGAATTTTCTTTCGCATTAATGAAATGATATTCTACTCAAAAAAAGTTCATGCTTTTTCTTTTAGAATGGGTCATTTAAAAAATAAAATGTCAGCTTTTTTTTACGATTTTTCAAAAAAATAATCAAAATTCTAATTAAATATTTAATAAATATAAATTCATTAAAAATAACCTCACGAAACTTTTCCTTGTATAGAACAATATTATCCGTAATCTGTACAGAGATTGAAAAAATTGCTGAAAAATGACGGTTTTTTTAAAAAAAAATTGTGTTTTTCACTTTTTACCCTCTTTGTGAGAGTTAATCACACACACAAAATGGTTTTTTTTTTATAAATTTACCGTAGTTGGCAAAATCAATATGTGAAGTTTGAAGGCATTAACTTAAAAATGAAGCCCTAACTTTTAACAAAGAACGCAATTTTACAATATAACCAAGGGTTTGGCGCCAAATGAGTATCTTTTCCCGTGAGCTCTTAACGTTTGCTTAAAGGTTACACTAGAAAAGAAGATGCCTATAAATAATGAAAATCACCAGATTTGGCGAGTAGAAGAAATACGAGTGAATTTTTTTTTTCATTTTCTGCACATGCTCTAATTCATTTTAAAAACATCCGTTTATTTATAAAACAAGAATTTCTCTAATATTTGTGAAAAGCTTAATCGCTTTTACTCCAATATCGTTATTTTAAACAAGTTTATTTGAAATACATTTAAATGTATTGCTTTAAAGTAGTATTGTTTTTTGTAAATCAGAAATCAAAATTTTTCAATCAATATGTATTGATTTTTTCTGATTATGATAAGAAATCGTTTGAGCTGAAAAAGCTCATACTTAGCTCTTTTAAAATCAGTGATTTAAAAAATTTAAATACCAAAAATTTTTTTTTACATGTATTCAATAAATGTGCTCACAATTTAATATATCTTCCTTTTATTTTAAAGGTTTTTCACGCTTCCATCGCGCAGTCCGTGACCTGTTCGGCATAGAGCTTGATTTCTACCGATATTACCCGGGTTCTAAACATCATCGCTCTTATGTTTTATGATTTTTAAAAAATACTCACAAAATTTTATTATCGCATTTAATAACTGCTAGCAATTTTTTTAATTCGAAAGTTAATTTATTTCGCCACGATACGGTATGTTTTTTGTTTTATTTTTTACAAAACAACGATACTTCGCATATTTTAGGATTTCTCCTAAAATGTATCAACATCGATGCGTTTAAATGAAAGTGATTTTTAAAAAACTCACTTTTATCTTTAGAGTTAGTGATTTAAAAAATAAAACGCGGAAAACCTTTTTTTACGAATTTTTAAAAAATACTCAAATTTTAAAAATTTAATAACTTTTCAGGAAAAATCTAATTTTTAATAACTTCTTTATTTGTAAAAATAATTGCATGAAACTTTTTTTTTCCGTGTATCAAACATTTCAAAAAATACTCACAATTTTAAATCAACATTTAATATAGTTGTGAAATTTTGTAATTATAAAAATTTCTATCTTTTTCAATTTTTTCAACATAGAACTATTTTTAAAAAGGTACATTTTTGTTTCCGGGGGCTAAAAAGTTGCAAAGTGAGCGAGTGAATATTAAAGTCGCACTGTTCACCTACTCGGACTTTTGGCGACGACTTTGAAATTTTGAACCAATGGCAAGTGACGAGGATGAGATTTAGCTGTCCCCCATCTCTCCTACATACCATACCACACTATACCAACGAGAGGACGTTTGAACTCTTGACATATTCAACGTACATCGCTCCTCTTAACAGTGGGTCTTCAGCGGAAGCCAAAATTTTAAAAGGGCAGTAATAATTAACTGTGGGAAATTACCACGAGAATTTTGTAATGACGTTAATACAGAAATCACAGACACACCAGGAAGGACTGATAGCGAGAGGGGAAGATGAATTTCCATGAAAATATGTTATGCATTCAAAATTGTTCGTGCAACGCCGGGGGGGGAATAAACCTGTCTGACAAAGAAAAGCGAAAAAATTTCGAAACAGGGAATTTTAAGTTAAACACTCGGTAAAAGCTCGAGCAACGCCGGGATAAGCGGCGGAGAAAGAAAAAAAAAGTTATTTTGAAAAAATATATTGGAAGTGCTGAGAGAGAGAGAGATTTTGTGAAGGGAGTGAACATTTATAAAAGTAGAGAAAGCCCGGGCCATGCAGCTAGTTTTAAATAAAAGATGTTTCTTTTGACAAATTCTTTACACATCCAATTTTCCTCTTAAAGTCAAATACATAGCCAAAGTTATTTGCAACTAACATAATATGATAATATTTCTCTTAACGTAAACTTTTATTTAACATTTGTTATATATAAAGTTAAAATTTAAAAAAAAATCTTAGAAAAATAAATATTACTTGAATCATTTCGAATCTGATTTATAAGATCACTTAAACCAAAAAATTTCATTAGTTTATAAGTTGTGATGTTTAAATGCTCAATACTAAGTCTTAAAATATTCTTTATTTGGGGGGAGGGGGACAAGTTATCACGAATCTACTTTGAACCCAGTCTTTTTGAGAAATGTCAAAAACAAAAACGATCCGAATTTCTAAAGGGGACCTTTTTATTTCAAGATATTAACTCTAAGTAATTTATGAATTTAAATAAAAAGTAGTAGTCTCGCGAGAAATTATAACTTAAACTCATGACTCAAATAAGGGTGTACAAAGCTCATAGAAGTTACCAATAAAATTCACGTCCTTAACAATTTGAGTTTTCTGAATCGGAAAAACTGCTCTTGAGTTTTCACAAATAAACTTCATTAGATATTATGCTTAATAGCATCGTTCTTCTAAATAACTTAAACTTCTGAAAGTGACTTGCACAAGCTAAGAAAAGTTTAAAAAATGAATAAAGTATCCGAGCTCACACACACATTTTTGTAAAGATGAGCTCTAAAAAGCATGTCACGCGGAATGCATTGTTTCGAAATATTCAGATTAATAGCCGAGTTGAAGGGTTGGAACTCAGCGTGCCTTAGGAGAAATGTAAATACGATTGAGTTCTTCAAGAAAGAGGATGGTTTTATTTACATTCAAGTGAAGACGACGTTGAATCCTGTTTTATTTTTATTCCTTCTTAAGAAAAGAATTCTCAGTAAGTCATATACATTGAAATCTAATTCAAAACTACTCTGATGAGATTCAAAATTCTTTCTAAAGCGTGTTATTCTCCATTTCCTATTCTATGATCCATCGGGAAAAAAAATTTTTTTATCGCAAAATGGAAAATTAAGTTTTCTTCTAAGAATCTTACTGGATATTTGAGCGTGATCAAATTTTCCGTGAAATCTCTATTTTATTTATTTGTATTGTTGTTATTTCTTAATCTTACGTATTATAGGTATTGTAACAACAAAAAATACGCCGTTTACAGAAAATTTGATAATGCAAAAGAAACTTGCGATGGGAGATGATTTCTTCTCACACGCTGTATCCCATACGATTGATTTTCTTTACAACTGCTTTGATTATATCTTTATAGATTCAATTCTTTCAATGACATGTTGAAAATTTCTCTATTATGTGTTTTACAATATTTGTTTCGAAACTTTTATAGTCTTGCAGCTATTTCTTTTATATATATATTTCAGAAGATTTGATAAAAACACCTTCAGTGGTGAATAACTTATATTTCTTTTACTTCGTTAAAGACATTGATATATGACTCAGTTCACACATTCATTTGGACTAGTTTAACTAAAAAGTCGCTATAATACTTTTTGAATTTATCAGTTTTCAGTTTGCATATTTTTAAAACTTTTAAAATTTTTTAAGATTATGAATCAACTTTAATTGGGCTCTTAATAATTCTTATGAATAACAATCATATATTGAAATAATACGTTATCTATTAGGTTTATCTGTTATTCTACCATTTTGAAGTATCATTTCTTAGTTAATTGGTAGAATTTGAAGAATAATTTTTTTTTAGGTAATCTAATATAATTCAAGTTTCAAGTACTTACATTTTATTAGAATTACTAACATGTTTTCAAAAATTGCAGTTCATAAATATTCAAATTTCTGTGAACCAAATAAAGATGAACTAAAATATTAAACGAAGAACAGCTGATAAAGTTTTTCCTTAACACTTAGAAAAAGAGACATTTTCAAATAATCATGTGTGTGTGAAAATTTGAAATTATTTTATATTCTTGTTAAAAGTATTATATTTAGTCATTATAAAAAGGGCAAATTATTAACAGATTGTTGACCACTATTAAGAAAAAGGAAGCAGAATATCCATTAGAAGATAACTCAAATGAAAGAATAACAATGAAAAACAATGCAAATTATGCATATTCGTTGTACTAATTCATGTTTTGTTTTAATTTGTATCGTGCTTTGAGGCTCCATTTTCAATTTAGCTATTTTAGTTTGTAAATAGGAATTCTGTATCATAGTTTCTGCCATTTTAAACTCGGTCATGTTAATTTCCTGAATTTATTTATGCAAATAACTGAAATGAACGGCATTTTATGGCTAAAATAAAAAGATATTCTTAGACGAAATAAAAAAGATGCATTAATACTTTGGATTGAACTAATGCCAAGGGAAAAGATATTTGCTTAAGGATTTGAGCTACTTCTGAAAGAGGAATACTACCAAAAAAAAAAACTACCATTTCCATTGTTACGCGCTGAGCATTGTTTGCAGTCTCTTAGATTTGGGATAGTTTCTGCTTTCTGAATCGTTCAGCTGAAACTGGGGTATATTTCTGCTAAATTGCTATATTTTTCTGATAATTTTAACTTGAAGTTTTACTTTTTCCTGACCTTTCCAACTGAGATTATATGAAATCGTTTAATTAAATGAAATAATACTTCAAAATCCATTTGATCTTCTCAGAGTTTAACTTCGTAAGAACCTTATAGAAATGTATTTATACAAAATAATACACGAAATCTCACAACTTATTTTACTCAAGAATATTCAGACATAATGTTTTGTAGAGAAAATTTTGAGCATCATTCGTTTCATCCTGAAATTTTATAATTTTAAATATTTTTAATATAATATATAATTTTGTAATAAAATATATTTTTTATAAATTTTAAAAACTCAATATATTTCAACATCTTCTAACCAATGAAAATAAGAATTGGTTTTGAAAAAGTAATAACCAGAAAAAATTAATATTGAAATGCTCTATTTATTAGTATCAGCATTATGAGAATCATTTAATAATACCGTGAATTTTAAAAAAAGATAGTCACAAAGAATACAACATACAGAGAGAGAAAAAGAGCATTCATTAAATTTCTTAATAAATCCTGGATGGCTGCGATATATAAAAAATATGCAGAAAAAAAATTATTGAATTCTTCCTTACAATAAAAATTTAGTATAATTAAACTTATCGGCGTATAAAGTTACTGCACATTATTTTATAATATTGTAGTTTTTGTATGAATTCGAACCAGAATAGATTAGTTTGGAAAAAATACGGATATAAAACCACAATAAACAACTAAATCACGTTTATCAGTTGGAAAATGTTTCGGCGAAATATCAAAAGTACATATATATATATATATATGCTATATACAATATATATATTTTTTAAAAAAAACTTAGGTTCAATCACTGTGTGTTCTTTAGATTATAATATGTTGATAGTTTAATCAATTAATCAAAATAATTTCAATTAAATAACTTATATTAAAAAAAAAAACAAATCAGTTTTAAATAAATTTCTCGATTCCTCAGCGATAAATCACAGTTGAAGAGAGTCTTAAGAATTATAAATGACTTTCTGCTGAAACGAAAAAATCCCGTATTTTTAACTCTAATTACATAATCGATAAAAAAAAAAAGCTCCGAAAATGCACTCCGTAGAGAACACAGAGGAAAAGACCAACACTGAATATAGTGATCACTTAATTAAATCAATTAAACAATTAGTTACTCAATCAAATTAAAGTGAATGTTATCGTAATTTTGGAAGAAAACATCAAGCACACATAAAACCAACATTTAAAAATGCCACTTTTAAGAAAAGCTCAAAAGTATCTGACTTTTAGAGTTTCAAAGACTTTTCTTTTTCCTGAAAAATTTCGGCTTCGGGAATTTGTTTGTTTTTCTCAAGCTTCGTTCATTTTGCGTAGATCGTTAGATAATTTGTCACAGCTGGCATACAATCGATAGTACTAAGCTTCCTTCCTGGAGTAGCGCCGCTACCCTTGATCCGTACTTTTCTCTTTTCACTTAAAGCATTTTTGTGGCCTACTAGAAACAAAACTTCTTTTAGTATTTGCTGTTGTTCAACTGAGAAAAGATTTCTCACCTGTTTTATTAAACTTGTCGACATGCCAACAAATTATGGTAATTATGCTGTCAAAGCTATTGCGCTGCGAATAGCTTCTGCATAAATCATAAGTATCTTTTTGGTAATCTACATTCTCATGACCGTGTCATTTTGCATGTATTGACTGATTGCATAGGTGTTAAGCTTGCGTGAGCAGTCAAAAAGTAACACGATTATGCAAATTTTCCCCATCTTCATTATCTGCTTGGTCTAACATAATTGATCTTTAAGGCAAAATCGAAATACATACCATATTTACGACTGTTCTATAATGTTTATGTCTGACTGTCTGTTCCTCATTCTTTAAACATTGTCTGTGTCAACATATTCGAAACTAAACTTTAAAATGGCTGTCCAGAATTTTTATGTATAATTTGCAAATATAGTCATGGAATTATTATCTTTATTGTTGAGAAATCGAATGAAGAAATAAAAGTATTCGCCGGATTTTTTAAAAGTTTATTTATATCGAATCCATAAATTATTTGCATTAGTTTAATGTTTGTAACTGTGTGCTAACTTTTTTTCTTTTATATATTGATGGGTTTTTTTCAGATATGGATTAAATAACTAGAAAGAAACGATGAATCCGAAATTATACTTGAAATTAGTTTCGACTGCTTTCTTATATTTTGTTGTTTATGCCGGTTTATTGAAGTTTAGCAATACTGGAAATCCATTTACGAAATGTAATGGAGATAATGTGTAATAATACATGTAAAGGGTTCCTTTTGGCTCTTCTACTAATGCTGTATGATAAACTATTTTTAATGAATCGTTTGATTTGAGAACCTTGTGACGGAGCTGTATCGCGCCTTCTCACTAATCCTCTTGGAGAATCTTTGGGGCCAGAATGGCATTATTTCAATCCAACTCTCTCAAGAAGAAACCGCGATATGCAGATTAGTTAATAGATATATATTGGAGCTTCAGCATTCGTGAGTGAGTAAGATAGAAGTCGGATAGTAATAGAATGTGGAAGAATAATAGTAGAAGAATAGAATACAAGAAGAGACAGAAAGACGAGGTGGGGGATCGCCGTGAGATACTGGGAAGAGATTAATTGTAGAAGAGTAATTATATATCGAACTTTAGCTTATTGAGGAATCTACAATATATAAAGATTCTGAGGTTAATTTCTCATAAAGATAGTGATTAGGATTTCAGGCGCTATTTACTTAGAATTGATAGTTATGTAGTACCACTCTTGATCATATTCCTCTAGTAAGACTTGTGTGTGTGTTGTTCAATACATATTTAGACAATAATAAATTAGATTTATTATGGAGAATTTGAGTGATCAATCATTTATTTCTACAAATCTAGGTTGCGTAGATGAAGAGATGATACCCCCAGGCCGCGGGGTATCACAAGCTTTTTCTGTAAATAAACCACGATTTATGCAAAGCAGAACTACTATTTAGTGTTCAAAAGGAATATAGAAATTAGACAAGTTTATGTTAGATTAAATCATAGTTTACATTTGAATTGTTAGAACATTCGGAAAAAAAGACTAGGGGCTTTCAAGATATCGAGGCGTGTATCTGCATGAATAGATAACTATCTTTAGTTATTATTATTAGGATAGATTAACACTGACTCTCTCTCCATTAACTATAACAAAAGTTGATAATAGCTGAAAGTGATAAGAATGAAAAGCTTGTTGATTTTAAGGGATGTCTTTTTCTTCAGTGAACTATCACACCAACGTGAGCGGAGGTTCTTTACATATAGGCTTTACAAAACACTTAATTGGTCTTTAGCTTTATATGACAATTACTGGAGTAGATTACTTCACATGTTTCAACGAATGCAAAATGCTAGAGCTTCTATATACTTGAAAAATCCTGCGTTTAGTTTAAGGAAAATAAATGAAGGATGAATAATAAAATTAAGCTATTACGTAACAATGATGCCCACAAGGATTGTTTTCATTAATAATGTGAAATTTAAATAAGAAATAAAACACTTAAAATAACCTAAATTGCGATAAATCACAATTACTAGCCGAATGTATTAGGTATGTGTGACGTGATTGTGTATATTTATATTTTTTTATTATCCACAATCCCATTATTTTCTAATCATAGCACTCAAATTATATAAAATTTAATCAAAATATTATATAGATTATTAAAATTTAATCAAATTATTATATATTATTTTCCAAAAATCTTTTCATATTTCAAACGTTATTTTTTCCGTCTATAATGAACTTTAAAGATACCTTTTTCTCAGAAAAAATACTTGACACGAGAATATAAAATTTAATTTGAAACAAGAAAAGACCGAGATTAAAACTAGATATGCTAAAATTTCTTAAATGTATGGCAAATTATCTTCTGAACCGCATAAATTATTTTAGAATGATACGCTTAACACCAACATTTTTCTGCGGAAAATTTAGCATATTTAGGTCAGTGCAGCAAGCTTTCTAAATTATTATGGATTCGATGCTATGTATTGAAAATGAGAAAGAGGAATTAAAATATTCTCACAACAAGATAAGATGGAACACTTAGTGAAAAACATTTTAGAAACTTGGAATCTCTAATCAACGCATTCAAGTCCTAACTGGAAACCGAGTATTTTGAATGGAAAATTACTCATTTATTCGGCAAAGACACATTATTATGTATCTTAGGAAACTTTTATCTTCTTCACACAACTCTCGCTTGGTTGTATGAATAACTTATTAAAATATTTTTTGAATCGTTATTTTATACAGAACTTGTGGAAGTTGATGCGTAATGAAGTATCAAAAGAAATTACTTCTTTTCCTGCGAATTCTTTACAAATCAGCAAAGGATGAAGTAAAAAAAAAGTTCGATAGAAAAAGAAAAATTTGCATAGATTGCTGCTTTCATATTACGCTTCAAATGAGTTGTTACAAAGCGTTCGGCGTGCGTCATTCGTCCGAAGAGTTTTATAATCACTAAAGCCACGTCAAAAAAAGGAAAAAAAGCAAGATAAAATAAATTTCTTACCTTCATAAGGTCTCTAAACCAGCCTCCACGTCAATTCATTATTCATGCATTTTAATGAACTTTTCCTGCGCACTATTTTTCCAGCGCGGAGGAAGACAATTACGAAAGGAGCTTCTAAATTAGGTTAGCTACTGTATCGCTTCGCCAAGCAATGTAACCATGCGGATCCTTTTGGGGAAATAACGGACTCTTCGCGACCAAGCTCTACCTCTTAATATAGTAGAAAAGGTAACTTAATTTAGCCCTCAATGTGAATGGGACTTGAAGTCCGTGTTCGAAAAGTTAATTTAAATGTGTAACTAATCAATATTTGAGACAAGACTGGTCTTTGGAAACAATAATTATTGATTGTACTTGTGATGCGAAGTGGAGTAGAAAATCTTTCCACTCTTCAAAGACCCACTAATTACATAGGCCAAGTCCACTCCGTTGCTTTCATTGGGCCTTCTTTTTTATTCTTTGCTTTTAGAGCTCGCGTTTTTCTTTCACCTTTTGTTCCTATAGTTTGCAGGAAAATGCGTTCTTACCACTGTAATAATTGGAGATTTCTTTCCCGTATTTGTTACGAGTTAAGTTCACACGTCCATCTCTATGTTTGCGTTTCACACTTGCTGGATACACACTCTAATTTGGAAGGCACTAACGCGAAATAATTTTGCAGTAGGCTTGATGGTAATGAAGAATCATGTTCCAGCAAGTAGAAGGAAAGGAAATGCAATAAAATAATAATTCCAGTTTTACTTTCTATTTAAGGAACTGAGAAAATCAGATTCTCGTGGTTTTTTAAAGTATTGAAATACTTTTGCCAGTGCTTTAAATTTTGAAATAAATTACGAAGACTTTAGACGATATTTATTGGAAATTTATGACAGTTTTTTGGAATGCAAATCAAACTGATTGGTCACAACATTTTAACTCTGACATAAATTTAATCCATATATCTCTAATGAATAGTTTTCTCAACTCTTTTTGAGAAAATTCGAAATTTAAGCATAAATTCACGCGTAAGTTCTTGAAAGCAAATTTTTAAAAAGTTATCAGAATGATAATAAATAGTCTGTTCAGGAATACTAAAACAATGAATTAAAAGTTTGCTACTCGTGTAGTAATTTAGGAAACGTAATCAATATGCAAAGGGTAAACTTTTTGGGTAAAAAAAATCACCACACAAAATTCAAATTATGATATATTTTTAGGTGTCTAAATCTTCCCAAGCGAAAGTTGATTCTTCTAATCTCAGATGCTTTTATTTGAAATGTAAGGTAGAGTGATTTCAGATGCTCTACGTGTAAGGTTAGGTTAAGTTTTGAGGACAAGTATTGCTTAAAATAACAAATTTTGTAAAAAATGTGCAATTTTTTAAAAAAAGTTATAACTAATTCAAGAGGATTTGGCCTCATTTATTTTGATCTCTCTTCAATCAAAACGCTAAAAGGGGCTCAGAATGCTTGTGGGCATATCTCATTTAAGACGAAGAAATCTTGTATAAAGAAGTTCTCGAGAACATTGAATGAAAACTGTAAAAATTTAGTAAATTTAAGCAATTTTGTTCTAAATTTGGAGTATCAAATGTTATCTAGTTGGATTAACTTTTTACTCCGAATTACAGTGAAATGAGTTCCATTTTGCCATACATTCTGCAAACGGTCATATTATTTATATTTCCGTGTTTTCTTCAGGCATTTTTCTTGAAAATGGTACTTTAAATATTAATTTCAAAATCTCAATGAGAACAGAGTCTTGTCATTTTGATAAAACTACTAAACGAAAACTGAAAAAAAATGTGATTATTTTTGAAAGTAAAAAGAGAGAGAGAGAGATTATTAAAATAAAAAATAATATTAATTTTATTCTTACTTATGAGACAGATTTTTTTAAAATGATAAATGATGTTATATCAAAAGATAAGATTGCTGTTTTGAATTTCTCATTATCTTTAACAAGAAAATAGTATCTGAGAGGTTTTTTTTACTGATATATTTAATACCTTCACTCAGATACTTAATTAATATTATTGTTACTAATAAGACAAAAATTCATATCTACATAGTTTGTGTATTTGTTAGTCTATGTTTAATTCAACTCCTTTGATGATTATAATTCCAACAGTTATCTTTCAGAATTTGAACTCATGATGAAAACCTTTATGGTAAGCATGGAAAAAAAACATAAGAATAAAAAAAATGTATTCTTTAAACTCCTTTAACTATGTTGCAAAATGTTAAAATGATGATAAAACATAACAGTCCTTCCTGTTTTTAGTAAAAAAAAAAGCTATTTTTTGTGCCATTAACTGCGAGTCAGACAAATACTAAATATACCATGCGATTTAAACAGATTTATTTTTAGCAACTGCTTAGAAAAGTGTTATGAAAGAAAATAAAAGGTAAAATGGCAAATAAAAAAAAAAGTAAAGCTTACCTTTACGTCGGCATTCACCATAAAAAAAAGAAACGAAAAGAGATGAATGCAGTAATCACTAGTTCAACATTATGAATGCTCGGTTAGTTAAAAGAGATCCATGTCGCATTACCATAATTACGAATCTTAACGCATGTACGCTTTTGTAAAAAAATTTTTTATTAACATTCATCTATTGCTTTCTCCTTCCCCGTTTATAGTGCAAGATTAATGAAGACGAATTTCAAAAGAAGCGAGGAAATGATTAATGATTTTTGTGCCAGCCAAAATGTCCGAAATGAGTTAGAGGGTGACGACAGATACTATGAGAAAAGAATTAGTCGTCTCATGTTTTGCTTCTTGCCAAAGTACGGAATTGTTAATGCCTCGTCTCCCGTCACACTACTTAATGTTTACGATAATGACTATGAGTCAGGGTGATAAATAGAACATGATCCCATTTTCCATCATCTGCAAATACGAGCCATCTCGGATGAGGAGGGGGGAGGTTTAAAGTGAGATAAATAGGACAGTGATCTTTCTCCGTTTGCATATCAAAACGCAGATTGGGATGTTAAGATATGCAACCGTTAAGGATGGAAGTGCTTCTCAAGTGAAACCTTTGGAAGGAAATGATTAAAATTTTAAAAAAATAAGGAAGAGAATCTCTTTCCAACTTTTTTTCAATCTTTATTTTTATAATTCAATTTTAAGTGTTAGTGTGATCAGTTGCTTTGGAAAAAGAAGGGGAGAAAAAGTGTTTCTTAAATATTTGATTGCACTTTTTACTTCAGTTACAATGTAGCTAATCTTCGTTTGAGTGTACTGATAACTGACATAAAATGACACATTTCGTATAAAAATGTGTTTTGTGGGACACATAAAAGATTTTTGCCATAAATATATTTCTTTTTAGATTATTAAAAAATACATTTTGGTTTCAGTTTAATCTTTTTTTAAAAAAAATATATTTGACACTTTTATAATTTTTTTCAGAAAAATACTTTATTTTATTTACTTATTCAGATTAGTTATTAAACATATTCTAAATCAAAATATCAAAATGGAACCTAACTTTTTAATTCCTTATAAATTGTATTTTGTAAGAATAAAAATACGAACATATCTACGGTTAAATATTATCCAGTTTACCTAGAAATATCTGATAATATTGGGAAATAATTTTTTAGCATTTTATGTAGTTAATAATGTCTTACTTTAATAAAATATCAGAATAGGTTTTTTAAAGTTTCGATTGCTATGGCAAAGGATAAAGTTTGAATGCAAAATTTCAAATAAATTAAAAAATTTTCTATAGGGAAATACAAAATGAAAAGATTTCTTTTTTCTAAATGACTTAAAAGGACTTATTATTTGAAAGCGAAAATTTTGATTGAGAGTTACGTTTTTAGATAAGAATGTTTAAATATATTAACTGCAAGAGATGTAATGTATATTTAAAAACGAAAATTTCTTAACTTTTAAATGGATTTTAATTTCTTTGGGAAGAGTTACTTTTCCCTCACTATTTATGTATGCTATATAATGAAAAGTTCACATTAGACAAATATTTTCGTATTTTTTTCCCGATTATTTGTGCAAATATAAAATAAACATGCATTTAGGCTGTCTTATTAATGTTAAAGAATAGGGCCCGGATTTGTGTGTGTGGAATATTTTTTCAGATATAAAAGAATTGAAGCATTAATGTTATATATTGGCTTCTCTATTCTATAGAGAGAGTAGACTATTTTATCATACTAATCATTTTTGTGCAAGTTGACCCAAGTTTTTGATATAAAATGTGTTTCGTATTTTTCTGCTATACAATAATACTAAATGAACTATCTCTTTACGTATAAAAAGAAAAATTATTATTAATGGAATATTTTGAAATTTTAAAAACGTTGTAATATAAACAGATGTATGAGTTATACAATGTTGCAAATTTTCAAGAAAATTGAGACATTTCTCTGTCTGAAAATGAGTTCCGCGTTTAGTACAGGCTAACGTACATTTACAAAATACAACCTTAAAGAATGACAAAAGAATCGATAATATATGTGATGAGTACACATGTAGATTATACAGATTTATTTTGTATATGCATCATACGCAGAGATTTTTCAACACCTTTTTTTCATTTTTATTATCATGAAAACGTTGAAAAATTGCTTTATCAGAACTCACATATTCTAGTTCTTTTAATTTTATTACATGAGTTGCAGAAATTTGATTCTTGAGGTAAAATGTCTTTTTAAAAATCGAAAGAATATCGGCTTCTAAATAGTTAAGAAATATAGTTTAAATTTGTTAACTAATTCTTAACGACATTTCACGTTACATTTTTTAAAGAAAATCAGCTCAATGTGAGATACTTACTATCAGCACAGTCGGGTCCAATGTATCCCGGAAAGCAGTGACATTTTCCCAAATGACAATTTCCATGATCATGACAGGCATTAGGGCAAGTCAAAGGAATTTCCCCTGAAAGCAATTACATTTATAAATAAAAATTTTGATTTTTTCCTCCTTTGCATCAAAAATTCATTATTCTTTTTCGTGTTTAAAAGCATTTTCGGTTCATTAAGAGAATGAAACGAGAAAAGCGTTAATATATTTTTAGTGCATTCCTAATTATTAAACTTATTCATGTTCCCATTTTAATTCGATAATAATCTTATTTTCATAATTTATAGGATTCATTTGATATTTTTCTGAACATTATCGCAAAGGTGGAAAAATTACTTTTAATTAAAACTGTTTACACCTCTTTTTTAAGATGAATATTTTATTTCGAGCCTTTTTTGAATTATTACTTAACCTAAGATAGTGAAAAACCTAATAACTAATCTAAATGGTTAAAAGTACATATTAAAAAATGTAAAGGGAGACATTTTATTTAATAAAATTTTGTTTTTAATGACTTAAGATTTATATTCCTAGACAGGGACAAGTAGAAATACGTGTAAATTGAAAAGACATAGCACATCCAAATATAAAGATGAATTATTCCAGATTTTAAAATTTTAAATGTATAACCATGTATTGTGTCACAAAACGACAAAAACTACCTACATTTTTCATCAATAATCTGTCAATAGAAAAATGTATAATGTATGTATGAGTGTTACCCCCTCACAAAGGTGTATATGTATGAAACACATACACTATTGAAAAAAGTGACTTTACAATTGAAACTTTAAAATCTAGGCTGAACAGAGAGAGAGAGAGGAATAACATGATAAAACAATTCCAACCACCTACATTCAATTCATCAATAATCTATCTTTAAAAGGATTGCTACAGTTGATGTGAGTGAAATAACTAATTTACATTTGAAATAGAAGGCAGCTGTTGATTCTTTTCAAAGGGAGAAATGCTCTAGCGGCACGATGAATTCTGTACTGTGTGACAACGTTTACGTTTGCTGGAAACAAATGATAGCCGAACCGAATGCATTGAAAGGGTTCGGAACAGAGTTGGAGAGCTTCGCAAACTTTTATTGTTAGAGTGTCAGTGTTACGCTCACCACACCGATCCTACTTGGCCTGGCTTCAGAATGGTGGTCCCAAAGCCATTTAGAATCGATGAATGGCCTGCGGTTCTCTGATGCAGCTCAATAGTTCATGGGACATCTTCTATGAAACAATCGATAGTCGCATTCGCCTTTCACATGAAATATTTGCCATCAAATCCGTCAGGCCTCATCACATATCAACTTTATATGAAGCCACCATGTTGAAAATCTATATTTTTTTCCTCTTTCGAAATAGTTTCTGGACAATTATAGTTATGTAACAATGATATGAGTCGTAAACAGTGAGTTAGTTTTCATTGAGCATTAATTTCACTGAAGCATAGCATAGAAGCTTCCTAGTTATGCTTATAGACTCGAATTGTTTCCTTTATTAATTATATATGAACATAAGTTGTGGAAATACTATAATTTATTTTCAAAATAGTATGGAATCCTTTCAAAGGTTTAACAAGCGGTGAGATATGTTAAAACTGATTTTATTGTTATTGTGGTTAAAATAAATTTAATTGTAAATTAAAAGTCTCTCTCTCTCTCTCTCTATATATATATTTTAAATAAATATATATTTTTTAATATATATATAATATATATATATATATAACTAAATGCTATTTATTTTCAAATACCATGTATTAAAATTGGTTGAAAATGTCAATTAGATATTTATTTGAATAATTATAAAACTTCCAAGCAGTTATTTGCAAACTTTTCGAATTTTCGGTGCTAAATAGCTAAAATATACTATTAATAAATTTGTATCATGCAAAAAGCAGATTTTTTTTAATGTAGAAATCATTTTCGAAATATTTCTAATAAGACTGTTTGAAAATGATGTATGGGGAAAAACATAACTCTGAAATATTAATATTAGTTTCTGTAGTTGCTTTTAACTTAAAAGTAAATAACTGTTACACTTAAAAAAAAACTTTTTGGACAATTCTACTCATAAGCAGTTAAATCTTTATTAGATTTCTAGTTTCTTTATCCTCTTTTTTTATATTTGCTTATTTTTCTAGATAACGAAATTGAAAAAAATGTTATTCTTTATTTATCATTTTCTTAAAAAAGAAATTTTTTTTCTTTGCCTCAGCTGAGCTTAACATGCTTGCACATTTTTTAATTCTAAGATACTTCTTAGAATTAACCACAAATTTTCACAGATTCTACATTTTAAAAATTTCAAGCAATGATTTTTCTAAAAATTACTTGAAAATTATAACAATCTTATTCCAAGATATTTGATGATTGAGCTTAAGCATCGAGTATTTGAGCTAACTTACTGGCATTTAGTGGTTATATTTCTTTTTTATATCTACATTGTCTTTCCATTATTTTAATTATCACAGAGTGCTAAATAGTTTTAATAAACATGATGAAATTATACTTCTCTCTTAATAGGTTATAAATTGTTTTAATCAACAGTCACTCCCCTGGTAGTGATATTTCTAAATCTTTTTTCTAAAATACATTATTACAAAACTATTAACTATATTTTCCCTGATAACGTTTCTGAAAATTTCAATATTTTATGACAAAAAAAGCAACGTTTTCGGATTGCTTTTTTGTTTGCTATACTAAGAAAAACTAAGGAATTTAAAATATTTGCATAGTCTAGACAAATAGTCCAAAATCGTATAGTCCAGACAAATAAATAGTTCTGTAACGCATAAAACTTTATTACGTGTTCTCATAGATTCAATAATTACAAGAAAACGTTGTTCACTTTATCTTTAATAGAAACGTAGAATCTTTTTTTAGAAAATTAAATTTTGAAAAAAGAAAAGAATAGATAGTTATTGTTAGATAAAAAAAAAAATTACTTACTCGTGATATTCGGAGTGAACACCACATATATCGACTTGTTATCATCATTAATCAGCGTTAAATACCAAGTTCCAGCTTCCAAGTAGTGCAAAAAGTTGATTTCCTCCAGTTGCTATTGAAAACAATAAAGTGATATATTAAAGGACACATAGACACACACACAGAGGTTAAATTTACGAAAAACATATTTTTATTGAAAGAATATCTAACAACTAATTCTCCTATAATCAGGAAATATAAAATTAATCAAAGTGGACCATTTTCCAATATATTTTTGTGTTATGTGAGAATTATTTCTTATAATTATTCTCATGTTATTGAAATATATATTGTTATACACAAATTTAGATGACTACCCATGGAGTTTTGAAGTTGTATTCTATTCATCTATTTTGATCATTAAGAGAATTGGCCAAGCCTAATTTTCTTTTTTTTTTGTATTAATGATTAATTTCAAAATCCCAGTCGTCAACTTGTTTATTTCATATTTAAATAAGAATAGAAATTTCAGGAAAACTACGTAAATTTTAAGCCTTGAGAAGCAATTTTAATGTAAATGAAAACAGAATATTTATAAATATTTAAAAAATATTTAGTGTTGGTATGATATAAACAAGTATTAAAAATTAATCTTAATGCCTTTCTTGGATCTCGTAAGTAAAATGTTTTAATAATTTTTTTCCTCAACCGTAAGAAACTACTATTTTATAAATGGTATTATATAAATAAATTTTTCAGGGCATTTACGTATATGTGTTGTAACAGTAGCTATTAATAAATAATATTCAGTAAATTACGTAGATAATATGATATTTAGTTATTTTATATTTGTTTTAACATACGTAAATGAATTAAATATTTTATCCTGAGACAGTGGACATTTTATTTTAAGGAAATTTCATTTATCAATGATCGTAAAAACGTAACAAATAAATTGTCAATGATACATATATATAAACCTTCACTTATTTTGCCAGATAAGCAAAATCCTTTTCAGAAAGCTGAAAATTTTCATACAGTTATTTAAATTACTAATTACAGAAACAACAGCAAACTTTTACATTAGCTTCATTATTGATTACATTAAAAAAAGAATGAAATTCAAATTGCACGATATTTACAGCTTCTTATTTGAGAAAATAACGCATTTATCTATAAATTAGGAAAAAAATATTTTCAATCAACTTTCCGCCAAACATTTTTAATCTAAAATCAAAATATTAAACTATAATTGCTTCAGAGCATAATTTAAAAGTATAAATGGAGAATATTTAATGATTAATACATTACATCCTTTGTAGACATTTTAATTACATTTACAAAGTTATTGCTTTTAAAGAAGTGGATGACGAAGATATTAATTATTTCAAAAAACAGCTTAAAACTCATTTGAATAAAGCTATTTTGACAAAAGTTATCTATCAAATTCTCATTAAAAATTGTCTTAAATATGCCTCATTATTGCTATTTAGATAGCATTAACTATGAAAAACAGTTTTTTCATAAAAGAAAAGAAAGTTTGCCCGAGATGCTCATAAATTTATGGAATAAAGATTATAAAAATTTCAAAGCCGTATTTCTGAAATTGTTTTCTCCCAGTAACCACACAGTTTATGACAGTTAAAATTATCTTTTTATCATGTGATTTTTTTCTCTCTAAGTATGGTGAATTTTTCGATACGTGAGAAGTTAAACATATGTTAATAAATTGTGTAAAATGTTAAAAACTAACGATTTCACGCGTCGTTTATTGCAATCGTTAAAACCAATTCTATCCGCTGCTGTTACTTGTTGGTATCAATATAGGAAAGAATAAATAAAGGGAAAATTTCCGAACTTTGAACATCCAGCACATTCGCATTTAAGAAAAATTTAGATTAACAGCACATGATATTGATTGAATTGAAAGCAAAGATGAGTTTTTTCTCCATTTTTTTTAAGTAATGACTTTTTTAATGCATTCAAGAAAATTATGCGAGTACCATAATGTATTTAGAAAAATCGTTGTATCAATCGATACCTTACAGAAATTCTTTAAGTTATAATTGAATTCACTCGTATCTTAAATACAGGGTGGTGCCGAAAATTCATGGTGCTTACTTTAAGGGTAGGTACAGGACATTGTAACTATCACTTATTGTATAGGAATGTATGGGTGCAAGTGTCGCGGTGAGGCTCCAACACAAGAAATTAGAGACGAAAGGAAAGACAAAGTGTTTTATCAGCTGCAGCGTACATTGCTGTACCACCCACTGGCAGTTGGAGAAGATAGTCTGCCGGATTCAAAGCTTGTACTCGCTGAAAATGGAAGAGGTGTAAGTGATTTTCGTTTAACAATCTACAAACAGTCCGATGGCTCACACTTACGTAATGAGCAACAGCTCTTGTACTTGACTCAGGTCTATCAGCCACAACGTTCAAGATGTTTTCTTCCAGGCTTGGACTGCGTACAGCTCTTCGTCGACCAGCATCATGTCTGGTGACATAGAACGTGCGTGTTTCACGAAGTTGACGATGTAACCACTAAAAAATTCTGTGATCCGGCATTCGTCAATCAGGAAACTTCGTGTGATGCATCGGTTAAGGTATCCGACTACGTTCGGAACCGTGATTTGCAAAAGCGTCTAAATGGATAGTTTTCATGATATTTAGTGTCACTTAGATTAGGATATATGCATAAAATTGTTTTAAGGACATGTTGACAAAAAAAATTTTATTTAAATATAATATTTTGGCAAAAAATTAACTTAGAATAATCTTTTTTCCAAATGTTCTCCTTTTGTAAAAATTGCTTCTATTATAATAATATTTTGCCTGTATATAGCTCAGACCTCTCTTCAGAGGTCCAACTACAATTTTTGAAATATATAACTTAGAAGTGGGTTTATCCATATCTTACGAAAATAGAGGGGACCAATTTTAAGAAATAAACGCCAATACTTATTTCAATTAGTGTTAACTCAGAAAATAATGTGAATTTTTCAAAAATTCTAGTTGAGCCTCTGTAGAGAGGTCTGAGTTATAGACAGGCAAAATATTATTCTAATAGAACCATTTTTCACAAAAGGAAAACATTTGGAAAAAAAGATTATTCTAAGTTAATTTTTTGCCAAAATATTATATTTAAATAAATTTTTTTTGTCAAAATGTCCTTAAAACAATTTCATGCATGTATTCTAATCTGAGTGACACTAAATATCATGAAAATTATCCATTTATGCGCCTTTCTATAATCATGGTTCCGAACGTAGTCGGATACCTTAAGCAGCTCTGCCGATATGATTTGCATTTTCAGCATACGTAATGTTTCCCATCGTAGACGTCAGCACAATTGCGAATGATTTCCCCTACTGAGATGCATCTTGTTGAATTGCGACTAGACATCTACCTCACTCTACCCCCCCGTAGGGGATATCTTCCCCTGTTAGCGTCTTACCACGTTACTGCCACCCATACATTCCTATACAATAAATTATTGTTACATACACACAATGTCTTGCATCTCCCCTTAAAGTTTGTACCATGAATTCGGGACCAACTTGTTTAAAGTCTTAATTTGCTATTTAATTGTACGAAATATGCCTTACATTTTAGAAGTTGTATCTAAGTTCAGCAAACAATTTTAAAATTTACATATATTAGATTACTAGAAAAGGACAAAGAGTGAAGCGCATTGAAAATGTTTTTAAGAAAGGTGGAGCTTTATTATAGGAATACTTAAACTAAATAATTTCGGTATTGAAGTCTTGAAAAATTCAAAACTGGAAAGATTCATAGCTCCAAATATAGTAAAATGTTACATTCGCCTAAGAAAAAGAACTCGTTAATTTAAAAACAGGGATTTTCTTGTGACAGGAGATGGCGATTGTGTAACGTTATCTTTAAATTTTACACTCTTTCAAATAAATATTAAATTAAAGTAAATCTTAAGAAATTTATAAATTTCGAGCATGCAAGAAAGAAAGATTAAAACATTAAAATATACACAGTCCAGTCACATTAATGTGACCATCTGTCAAAAGCCAGAATAACCACCTTTCGTAGAGCGGACTGCTGCGAAACGTGCAGGAAGAGAGTCACTTAGGTCCCTGAAGGTGTTCTCTGGGATGTTGAGCCATGCCGACTCTAATGCCGTGGCCAGCTGCGCTAGATTACGCGGTTGAACGCGAACAACTCGATCGAGATGGTCTCACAGATGCTCGATTAGGTTTAAGTCAAGTGAGTTTGCTGGCGAGGGAAGGACGGGAAATTCATCCTGGTGCTCTTCGAACCACGCACGTACACTGGCAGCTACATGGCACCTCGCTTTGTCCTGCTGGAAGATGCCATCATCCTGAGGAAAAACAATGCGCATGTAGGGGTGGACATGGTCCGCAAGGACAGATGCGTACTTGTATTGATCCATCGTGCCTTCCACAATCATCAGTGAACCCAGAGAATGCCAGGAAAACATTCCCCAGACCATAATGCTCCCGCCTCCAGCTTGGACCGTTCCGGCAATGGTTGCAGGGTGGTTCCTTTCAGAGGTTTCACGCCTTATACGCCAACGTCCATCTGTCCGATGGAGCATAAAACGCGATTCATCTGAAAACGCTACCTGTCGCCACTCAGTGGACGTCCAGCTGCTGTACTGGCGTGCAAATTCTAGCTTTCGTCGTCGATGAACAGTAGTCAGCATAGATGCACGAACCAGGCGTCTGCTTCGAGGCCCAGACGCAGCAATGTTCGCTGAATAGTAGTTTGGGAGACACTTTTGGTAGCCCCTTGGTTCATTTTGGTGGTCAGTTGCTCAACGGTAGCCCGTCTATCTGCCCGAACGCATCTCCGCAACCGTCGTTCGCCTCTGTCATCTATGGCCCGTGGTGCACCACATTTGCCACGTCCCTGATTTTGAACAGTCCCATTTTGCCATGCACGGTACACTTTTACCACGGCGGCATGCGAACAGTTCACAAACTCAGCCGTTTCGGAAATGCTTCCACCCTTGGCCCGAAAGCCAATGATCATGCCCTTTTGGACGTCGGATAAATCGCTTCGTTTCTGCATTACGCCAATGATTGAAATGTTTTCCGAAGCCCTCAGACACCCTTTATATACGCTCAACTGCACTGTGTTGCCACCTGCCTTCTGTGATTGGTTATTTAGCTCGGACGTGGAAAGTACGTGGTGGTCACATTAATGTGACTGGACTGTGTAGTTTTGGTCATAAAAAAATAATCAACGTTGTGGGGTTTAATTTTTTCTAAGACTGCTTGGTGAGAAATCATTTTTTTATGCGTATTTAGATTTGAATTTTAAGCAAACGAGCTCTAAAGTACTAATGGGGTCGGACTTCGTAATTTTGAGCCAAGGTCAAGTGAGGAGGACAACTCCCAAGTTGGCAACCCTCCTCTCCGAACTTTCACCCGCACTATTGGGAGGATTTTGAGCCACGACAGATTTAACGTACATCAGCCCTCTACTCGGCGGGTCCTCAGTGGCACTAGGGGCATGCGTATTTAGATGTATCACACACACACACACACACACATTATTTTAGATTTTCTCATATGCATTTAATTATTTCCCTCTATCTGAATATAAAGCACTTACATTGTATACTTATACCTGATTTCGTAGTTGATAAAATCTTTTGAGTGTTCTTATCTGTTTTCAGATAATATAAATATATTCATTTTTTTCCTATTGTTTTGAGAAAATGTCATTAAGTATCGCAGAATCTCTTAAAAGTTTAGTAATTACTTTTTAACATCATATCTTTTCCACACAGTTTAATAAAATGAAACGCTGATAGCAGAAAAACAGGGCAGAATTTAAAACGATTCTTATCTTCTCAACGTCGAGGTGACTATAAATTAAATTGTAGAATCTACTGTTGAAACAAGCAGATTTTTTTTTTTTAAAAAAAGTCCTTTCTTTTTATCAACTCGAAGGGGTTTTTTTGTACATAATTCCACAAATGAAATAAACGATTAATATAGGAAAAAATTGAAAACAAATAACGAAAGTATTAATTTTTATCTGCAGCCTTCATTGTGAGAGCAACATTTTATTCAAAGTCTGAATAGAGAAAAAACCGAAACAGCTCAGCATAATCAATTCTATCTAAAGTTGAGAATGTGCGAAAAAAAATTACCAATTAGTGCGCTTAAAAAAGTTTATGACCAAGTTAGCAGACTAACGGATCCTTTTTTTCCGTTTCATGCTGGGATGCATTAAAAAACAGGAAATTATTCCTTTCGCGCCTACACTTTTTTAAAGTCATTTGTCGAGTAATAAATATATCTAATATCTACCGGAGGGGAAAAAATCATGTTTATTCTGCGAAAGGTTCCTATAATTTCTTGTCATAATTACATTCCGTGAAGTTTTAAAGGCACTGTGATCTTAAATTTTATTTAATTCTTTTTTTTCCTCCTGAATTTCGTTTTATTTTAAATGTTATATCAAGTGCTTATTAATTTTATGTTTCTCTGGAGATTTTTTTTTGCTCGAATTTTTTAAAAGATTTACTCTCTCGATATACATCCTATGCATTCTTTCAAAAAGCTGTTTTTTATTTGTCTGTAACTATCTGTATAAATTATCGCGATAAAACTTTAAATTGAAATTTTAGAACATGACGAGAAATGAAATGAATCTTTTTAACGATTCGTTGCTTTAATGGATTATTTTACAAATATTGCTTAGTTGTTTTGTAGATATTTAGTAAAATATAATGTATACAATATTAAATAATCTATGATAAAAATTTATACAAAATTCATATGCATATCTACAGGGAAGCAAATACAGTCGAACCTCTATATTGCAAATTTTTCTATATAGCGAACTTTTTCCTGGAACCTTGAACATTTCAAGATTTTCTTTCTAAAATAACCTCTCTATAGCGAAGTGCATTTTCTATATAACGAACTTTTTCTGTTGTGATTCAATTTTTGCTCTCCCTTTTTTTAAAGTATTTCTGCAAAAATTTCAAGTTATTTTCTCTTTAACACATTTTATGGTGGTAATAAATCTTGAACTGGTTTTATTAGATCTTAACTCGCCGAGAGCAATAAAGTTCTGGATGTTTCATTCAAGAAGTACAACCTTTAACTTCCATTGCCCAGTTCACTAGAAATATCTTCCACATATCTTCTTTCACCCTCAGTGAAGTTGTCCCGTGTCCCCGTGCTCTAATTATAAAATAATGCATGTTTAATATTGCTTGTATGATTTATTTTATAAAATATCCTTAAAATTCATTAATTTTAATATAAAGTTATTTTCTTAATATTGAAAATACAGTGAATTCTTCGACATTCTTTATTCTTGTTTTCCTTGCAGTTTTTCGTTCTTTCTTCCTTTTATTTGATGGGTAATATATATAAAATAAACATATCAATTGAAAAAAAGGTGTGAATAATTACTTTTTTTTTAATATGCAGTGTTTATGAATTTAAAATATTTGTTTTATGGTGGTTTGTAAAGTATATTAAAAGATGAACCCCTATATAATGAATTTTCCATATAACGAGCTTTTTTCCGGGATTTAGCGACTTCGTTATATAGAGGTCCGACTGTATTTTAGTTTTATTGTGGTATGAATTATTTTATTGATATCACTGGAATATCAATTACTATCAGTAGGATGTGCACCACATTATAAATGAAGTCTGTAAAAGCGAGAAATATCTTGAAAATGATTGATGTATCAACTAATGAAATTAAAAAAATAATAAATAAAGCAAATTGAATATATATATATATATATATATATATATATATATATATATATATGTATCGAAATACATGAAATGCTTATATCACTGAAGGGGTATTTGATCAATCATAGAAATATTTTTCTAAGAATTGGACAAGCTGAAAGTGTTACGTAAGAGAAAAGCTGATTAAATACTATTGTTTTTTCTTTAAAATTATAACTACAGATTTTCTATGATAAGCAAAAAAATGCTATTTCAAAATTTAAACTAATTATTTTCCAATACTTTCAAAACAGTCTTGCATTAGAATTTCTTAGAAGTTCTGACAAAGTTAAAGATCTTTATTATTATACTTAAGAATATAAACACATGGACTAATTCTCTCATATTTTGATAGACATTTTTCGAGAAATGAGCATAAGAAAAAAGAATTTCGAACCACTTAAATATTGATAAGATGTTTTAAAAACCAAAATGATAATAAAAGACCGAACTGTTGATTATTCGAGGAATAAATATTCTTTCTAAATGACGAATGATAAACAAATTCTTTTTAGCAAAATTTATAAGTAAAAGATTAAACGAATGTTGAAGCAAAATGTGGAACTCTAATGAGATAAAACCACAGCTAAGTAAAAGAACAACGAACGCGAAAGTAAGAGTTGTGAAAAAGAGCTCTTCATAAAAGAACCAACAATTAGAGACGAAACAAAAACTATTCTAAGTAATTCTTAAAAGATTAAGGAGCACAGCTTGAAGATTGGTAAAACGCAAAGTGTATTAATATCCTGTTTGTGACAATGTAGATTTCTTGAGAAAGTAATAAGGACTTCTGAATAAATAAAAGAAAGAAATGCACTGGAGAGAAATTGAAAATAATGGCTGAAAAACCGACAATGAAGCTAAGAGATATTTAAAATTAAAAAAAAAAAAGCAAACCACAGTGCGTGACATTCGTTTAGCGACAGCATGCAATAAGTCGGTTATTTCTTATTTTCATTTTTTCCGATATTATTTTTTTCTTTCTTTGTTTTAAAACATTCTTATTGTTTAGAGTTCGTGAATGAGAAGAAATATATTGAATTCAATTAAAACGAAACATCAGAAGAAATTGAGCTGGAACTCTTGTGAGAGTTGATATTAATAGTCAGTGAAAAAGCAGTCAATGCTATCCAAAGAAATAACTGATGATTATTTTTACTAAAGAATAACAGAATAAATTGAGCTGAGAATTACACCAGAATATAAAAAAGAAGTTGAGCTGAATACAATATGAATATATATAAAGCTCATAATAGGCTTAAGTATTTTTTTTTGTGCTTTCCTATGTTGTGGCAACGAAAATATGTAGCTTTCTTCTGGATTTAAGAAAATACAAAATATAATCTGATTGTATATTTACTGCCCTTCAAAAGTGAAGATGCAACCAATTATTTGAATCTTATTTGAAAATAGAAACAAGAAATGTTTAGTAAATGTGCGCTACAGTTTTTCCATGGTATACAACACAGAAATTTGCATCTATTTAACACAAGCATGATTTAACACAAAAACTCATTCTTTGCAGAAAAGTCATTTCACGCAAAAAGCATATTATATGTGGAAAAATATCGTGGGATTATTACAAAAAATTATTTTAATAAGGTATGGGTCCACTCATAATAGAAATGCATTGTGTGGTGGCATCGACTTTCCATGCTGTTAATTTAGTTGTTGGTCACTAAAATGCTGAACGAAGATCAGACACGGATTAACTCTTTCTCCTGCTTATGTAATAACCTTATAGGATGACTTAAAACAGCAATGAGTCTCTACCAAGGTAGTTCCAAATGTGCTCTATCATATTTGTGTCTGGAAATCGAGCTGACTATTCCATTTGCTGTAAATTTAAATCCTCAAAATATTTCTAAAATTTACTGCTTGGTGAGGCTGCACACACACACATATTATCTTCCTCAAAATAAATTCATTACCAATAGCAGTGTCATATAGATGGACAACTCAATTAAGGATCTTGTCCCACATTCTATACAGATATCTATTTCTGTAAAGTAAAATAATAGCTATCGGTTTTTGTGCATGAGTTTTCTTAAAGATCGTTACTATTACTTATATACATATAAATTTTTTTGTTACTGCCATTTTTTTTAAAGGTGAGCTTCGAAAAACATGTCTTTAACTTTTGGGTACCAATGCTTGTATATATGCTTGTGTGCGTGTTTATTCGTGGCAGATGTTAAATATCTGAGTTAAGTGTAGTTTGTAGTAGAGAATATTTGCAGATTTTTAGGCTAGAAACTACATTGTAACTTCAAATTTTCACTCTAGAAATTATCAAAGATATGAGTAGAGACATTTAAAATATTGATAACAAGATACTACATCTTTGTAAATAAATCTTTGGATTTGCAACCACAGATTCAAAAGGGAGGAGTAGGGATCATTTTAATGAATATCGAACAATTTAATCCTGCCTATTGCTTTTCTTTTGTGGAAGAAGGGAAAGCGGCTCAATTTTGCTAAGACGCATTTTACTGAAAAAAAAAAAAAAAAAAGATAAGATTCTTTTTTTTAATATTTGAGTAATAATAAAAACACAGAAGTATGCTGATATTCAAATGACTTAAATAGCTATGAATCTTCATGAAATATAGGAAAAGCTGGTTTCAAATTTTCAGTCTGGTACAACATTAGTACACGACTACTTGAAAACAGTTTTGTTTATAACAGAAATAATATTTACTTGAAAAAAGGGGAATGGCTATTAAGAGAGACTATTTACATCTGGTGCTCGAAAATTTTTATAAGTGAAGTATTTATTTTAATGAATGTTCTTTTGCAGTTAATCTATGTGAAGTGGTGTTTTCTGAAACAAACATAGCAAGGATAAGACCCAAAGTTACTTCAACAATATAAAAACATTAACTCAAAAAACGTTGATAAAATCGCCGTAATTTAAAAGGAAAATTAATTAAATTTTAAATTAAAAAGAATGGAATGAATTAAAATATTGGTAAGAGTTTGCTTTAGGAAAACGTTTCAAAAGATGTTTCGCTTTTCTTTCCAACTGACTTCAAGAAAGAAGTTTTACGGTTTACACTCATTTGCCATTCTATTTTTATGTCCCGCAAATCCTCTAAAAAGCAGAAGTTGAACTGTATTTTCGGTTGTTACTTATTTACGTCAACGCATGCTCCTCACAAAAGCGGGATTATTCTTCGTGTTTTTCTGAGCATCTGTTTGTTCGAAATTTGCAGACAATTCCAACAACGAAGAAAAATCAAAGAAATGCTCATTTTTCCAAGCTATGTATTCTCTCGTAAAAGGCATCATTAGTTGAAAAAAGACGCTTGCAAGCTACCTACCAATTCCCTATCACGGCTAGAGATTGAATTTCTAAACGAAGACGACTTATGGTGAATGAAATATTTTCTATAAAGATAGGATGCATATTTTTTTCAAATATAGAAATGGAAATAGAAGTGAACTTTCTCTCAACTAACGCTCGCAGATGTATACATACACAGCATTCTGTTTTCAATCTTCTTGGACTATTGTGTACTCAAAAGCAAAATACAGACGGGAATGCTTTTTTCTAAGAAAACCTCCGTATTTCTCTCTCTCTCTCTCTCGGTTGATTCATCGCATCCAATGCAAAGAAATACTGAATTTTCGAGATTCTGTCGAATAAAAAGAAGTTTCATTGCATTTCTATAATAATGCAAAGCACAATGCGTGTTTTTTCGATCACATGAAATTCTTTTCTTTTGCTTTCCCGGTTTTTTATTCCTTTTATTTGAAAATTTCATATTGTGTTTTCATTTGGTGATTAAATTTTTGTTGTTGTTCACAGAAGCTATAAAATGTCGTAGATAAGTAGGAAAAATATGTGGAAAAAAATCTAAAACATGTTATCTTGTTCTATGTATATAAATGTTGTCCATTTCTTATTTCATAACAACCAAGATTTTGAACATATTTATAGAGCTTCTTCATATTTCAAAAGTATTAACTTTATACCATTTTCTTAAGTTTATACGGTAAATTATATGGCTGTTGTTATTACATATTATCAAAATATATAATTTTTTTTGTATTTAGCGTTGTGAAATAAATTGGAATTTATGATTATGAATAACAAAAGTAGTATATCTAAATAACCTAATTTCAAATAACTGTTAATTTGTATTTTATGTATTTTCTTTTTAAATTGAAAATTTTTGTAAGAAAAATACTCAAATGGGCAGACATTCTTAAAAATATTTCCTGTAGTCGTGTTAAAACATCATTCCCTTAAGTCTATTACAGCAAACTTATTTGTCAAAATTTGTGTTGGCATTTTTATAACTTAATTGTATGGTGTTTTTGTTTTGCGAATCATTATATACGATGTTCCATTTAAATTGTTATTTTTTAATTTGGAAGGGTGTTGAGATACTTTTGATAATAGAAGGAATGGGGAAGAGAATCCCTTGGGATTTTAAGCCATGCAGCAGTTGTTGATTTTATAAAAAACTGAATTTGCAAAGAATAATGTAGGGAGGGAAAGAAGTATGTGTGTAAGGCTTCGTTAAAACTTATGTTTTTCTTATGAGAAATGGTAATTTTATTGTTCTATACACATATTAAAATTTTTATAATATTTTTATTATTATATTAAAAATAAAACTATATTTTTAACCATATTTCAGTCTAGAAACTTGCTTAATATTCAATAATTATTATAATTAATTGAACTCTGAAACAATAAAAAAGAAAGCCTTTCAAAAGTAAGCAAAAGTCAATTTTTGTTCATAAGTCTTTTTCCGGTCGAAAAAATTTTTTACTCTAAAATTTTGAGAGGCTAGTAACTATTTATATAATATTTTCTAAAATATAAGACAGACTTTATAAAGTTTAAATAAAGATGTAAGTACGATTTTATAAGGTCTAAAGAGAAATTTAAGAAAAATTGATAATGTTTAATTAGAGACCTAAATAAGAGAGATTTTATGAGATATCTAAGAGTAATTATAGATTTAAGTTAGATTTAAATAATATAGCATAAGCTCTTTGCAGAGATTTAAATCAGATTAATGTGACAGAGTTTAAGATTTAAATTCAGATCTACTAGGTGTAAGGGAAGTTGTCTTTTTTTATGAAGAAAAACGATTATTTTTCACGTTGTATTTAAAATTCAATCTAAAATATTATGTATTTTGTTAGTTACAACTGTTTGCCAGTGTTTTGGGAGCTTATCTAACCACTGGAAAATAAATCCTCTGTCTTGGAAACAAAGTATTCTTGACCACTGTCATTTGGACACTCATAATTTATGTATTTCTTTCCATCAAGAAATTTTTGCAGCGATTTGAACAGATAGTAGTCAGATGGTACAATATGAAGAGTATATGCTGGCGCTAAAGTAAAGTTTCCTAACTCAACTCTGCAATTTTTTATGGCGTGCTTCTTTCCACGTGTAGTCTAGCGTTGTCGTGATGACGAATCACATTCGTCATTGACATCTGATGGTCTTTCTGATCTGGGTTCATCTTTCAAAGAAAAATCCCTCAAACAAAATTTCACAAGCCATCTTTGGCATGATCAAGCTGTTACTACTTCTCCAAACACACCACACAAGTTCTTTTTTCCATCATCGCATTATTCCCTTTTTGAAACTTAAATAACACACAATGCCTTAAGAGCACCTTTTCTTCGCTCTGTTGACAGTTTTACAACTTTAAAAAAATTAAATATAAAAAATACTAAAATATGAAAAAATGTAAATAAATCATCAGTTTTATACTAATCTTACTGTTTAAGCTAGTTTCAGTCATATCTGAATTCTTGCTAAGGATAGACTACACATAAAAGTGCACGTGTTCAAAAATGACTGAACTTTCCCTTATCCCCAAGAGATTAGGTCTAAGAAATTTATGTGAGAGTTCTAAGAGTTTGGATATTAAACGTACCATTGCCGTAGTCCTTCTATACAGCCTGTGGTGATCTGCAATGACCTCCATGATGTCATAGGCCGTAATAGAAGGGGGTTCGTTCCTACGAGCCAACAGAGCCATCCGAGCATTGTGAGGGACAGAGAAGTTGAATCTCACAAAAGAAGCATCCGCATGCAAGAAGAGCAGGTTCCAAGACTCATGTGAAGACAGGTGACGAGTCAAAAGTCTTCCGAGCTCGATTCTTTTATAGTACGACACCTCGGTGGGGCTCAGGAAACAAACTCGCTGACTCGGAGACACTGCTACAGAAACTGAAACAGACAACAAAGATTTTAACGATATATTTACAGGCAACAGAAGAGATTTTAACGATATATATTTACAGACAATTTTCACATAAAGATTCATTTCTTTTTTTAACTGAAACAAAAATTATGTAGCCAATTTCCATTTAATTACAAGCAACCATGGACGTTTAAAATAATTACAATAATAATAATAAAATGACATTTTAAGGAACTTAACTCTTATCATAAAATGATCATGGTGAAAAATTATATACATTAATTTGATCTTTATATTGTCTTTTATAAGCTTTTAACAGATATAAATTAAATATTATATGCTGAAAAATGTAGATTGAATTTAATAAAACAAAAATGCCCTCCCCCTGGGGTAATTAGGGGCTTATTATGCTACGCAGTGAAATATTTAAATATATTTTAAATATCACGTTATATTGTAAAAGCACGTAGAATATTTAACTAGTAAAATATACCATTATTGTAAAAGTAAGGTTGAACTTGTATTGTATAAGAATGTATAGCAACTAAAAAAGCTGTTTATCTCCCACGCACACAAATTTGATAAGTATTTCTAAAATAATGTAAAACCTATTAACAAGTTTTTTTTAAGAAGATCTTTAAAAAAAATGGCTGAACTTTAAACCTGCTCACTTGGCTGTTTTCTTTAGTAAAATTTTTATAAAATTTTAATTAGAGTACTTATTTTTAAAATTTTTGAACAGTTTGTGTTTAATTTTACTAAAGAAAACAGCAATTGTAATTACAGTTTAATCTTATAAACTAAAATCGGGTGGCAAGTCCGTAAACATGATTTTGTAATCATTGTTTCTAATAAAAAAATATTAAAAAAAACTAACGACATTTTCTTCAAGCAAACAATAGATTTTGCGTAAAAGTAAATGTATGAAATATTGCACTAAAACGTGCTCATTTTTTTAAAATCTATGGAATAAATTAAAATGAAAGCGTATAACTTTTTTTGTAATTTTGATGTTATTAATTTTGCTTGATTATTTATATATAGATCTTATGATATCAGATAATTATGAAACTTTACAAGCAAAAATTATTTTACAAAATTTTCTCGATCCAATTAACCCAGTTTGTTTTGAACGAAATTTTACAAAACACCGTGTCCTTGTTTGTATTTATGTTCGTGATTTATAGAAAATTTAACGAGTTCGTTTATTGTATGCTTTCAATTTCAATTGCAGAGATAATTTCATCATATGTTTGAAAAATAACGTGTATTAGTATAAAAAAATTACAACTAAGAAAACACAAGACAAATAAATATCAATTATAATAATGAGTTATAAGTTTCAAATTGCAATAAAAGTCATATAACTTCGAATCTCTAAATTATTATCTTTAGTGAGTAAATACTTAGAACTTTTTACTGGGCACAGGGCCCAAATTGTTAGTCTCAGTTTTTAATTCAATCTTTGTGAAATTAAATACGGATTGAATGAGCGGGTACTATAGTAAATTTTAAGGCTGCATGGTTTTTTATCTGTATTATTTAGCACAATTTGATCATGCATAATTTTATGTTTAAAAAAAATAACGCAACATTTTTATAATTTACTTACTTCTACTTGGAGTAGAAGCCGTAGTTCCAGTGAAGCTGTCAGCCGTACCTCTCTCTTCGACAACAATGCAAGGTTTGGTAGATTCGGAGGTTACCATGGAGCTTGTAGCTGCAAAAAACAGAACATTAATTTTTTTAAGAAAAAATCATAATATAAAAAGTGTGCAATTAACAACTGCCTTTAAAAACTTTTATTCATTTGATACAAAAATATATATTATCTATCATTGGTTCTCAAATTTTCTCGTTTCGTTTTAAACTTTTTTTCCAGAAGCCTGAAGACGAAATTTCTTATATATGACAAAAATACGAAAGCTTTAGAAATTATGGTTTTCTGCAATCCTTTCTTCCGATGTTCTTTGCTGTAAAGGTACGTAAATAATAAAAAAAATTTCAAACTACGATAATGGTATTATAAATAAGCTTGTGCAAAACAATGTTAATTGACATGTTGTTCATACCTTGGCCATTCTTAAATTGAATTACAGTACATTTAGCATGTTCCCTATTTTGTTTTCATTACCGGCTAGACATATATTCCTAAGTCTAGACGGTAATATTTTTTATTTAATTTTTTTATTTCTTAGGAAAATAAATTTCTAACTTTTCGTGATTAGTAAATTTTGCTATTTTCTTAATATATGTTAAAAATTATTTCCACATGATAAAATAAATGTAAACTGAACTACCGTAACAAAATTTTTGCTACTCTTACACCTCTCTGATATAACTTTCTACAGAGTTTATAATAGATGAGTAGTTTATTTTGTAACAAGAGCTTGATACTCTTTCTGTTTCCATGTGAATTAATCCTCCTTGGATCTACCTCATTTGCTTCCAGAATTAGTTACCTGTGAATGCATTTTTCCGAAATTATTCCACAAAAATTGTTTTCTGTGGCTAATTCGTGTATCCGAGTGAGTGAGTGAGTGAGAGGGAGACTTCGTACTAAAGCTGCACAAGGGCTATTGGCGACGGACTATGAATTTCTGAACCTCAGTCAAGTGACTCAGATGACATTTGAGCTGTCACACCCCTCCACACCACACCGATGGGAGGACATTGAAATTCGACAGATTTAAAGCACATCGGCCCCCTCTACATGGGCAAGTGTACCCTCTCGAGAACATCCATTTATTCTTTAAAATATGCCTACTATTTAGGGATTGCAATATCGGGGCAAAAGTTCAATACCGATATTCGGTATTTTTTAGATCTTAATACCGGGGGTACCGGTTTTAATAACGGCAGTAGAAATTTTAGAAAAAGAAAGATAACACGGGTATTTCTTTTTTTTATTTGCCAGTTTTATTAGAGAATGTAAATGTCACAAAAATAACTTGTAAGTTATAAATTATAACAGTATATGAAGAATCACAAAAAAGTAGGGGAATATCTTATTTAATTACATCACAAAAAAGGTATAAATATTACTATTCAGTCTGTGGCATTATTACAAGTTTTTGAAATGTGATCTTAAAAATCATAATGCATCAGTTGTGCTGGATGATATGCAAATACGATGAGAACAACAAGCTCACCAATTTAAAAAAGTATCGAATTATTACGCACTTTCTTCACAACTACAACCTTGTTTTTACAGATACTAAAATCAGAATACGAATCCTGCGCGTGTGCAGTATCGCTCTGAGCCGTAATAGCATAGTTTTGGTTTGCCTTCTTGGATGATTCATATATTTTATCACTTCTTTTGATTGTACGATATGACTTTATATTCGCAGTCTAATTTCGCCCGTAAAGAAGACAAAAACAAAAGCGTATACTATTTTGCTGTGATGGTGATCCCTGAACATAGAGTGTAGACAAAATTTTTCCAAAAATCGAAAAGCCGGTATTTAAACTTGTAAATATCGGTATTGCAAAATTGTACAAATGTGGCTCAAAATACCCCGGTATTGTAATCCCTACAACTAATGTTAAAGAAACATTGTTGCAATCGATAATGGAATCCATGATACCTCTAAAAAATTAAATGTTTCTTTTCTGAATTAGAATCTTAACAATAATTAAAATTCCATAATGAAATCTCAAAAATAGTTAATTAGAATTTCAAAAATGACATATAGGTTTTATTATTTCGAATATGCTTTAAAATCGTTGATAAGAGAATTCCTTCTTTGAAAATAGCTTCACATAATTCGAAATTACTAAAAAATACTTAAAACATATGATTATGGAGAAACTGAGGGAGATATTTTTCTATTTGTGTTATATTTTGTTTCATACGATAATAAACAACAGAACCACTGTCCCATAATAAAAAAACAGTATTCTGAGTCCAAAAATAACACAAAATAACTTTAAGAATCCATACGGTACATCAAAGCTATTTCATGATGAAACATGATGTATAATACTCCGATTGTTTGCTTGATGCATAAAAATAATTTTTTCTCGAATCCAAGACGAGACAGAATCTACTGAATTATTGACTTCTATTTTACAATCTGAGCAGCTCCCCGAAATTGAATTGCCTCCGTCAGTAGTAAAATTGTCTACTGAAAATCATTTGGTTTTCTAATAGTATGAAACTGTTTATAAGTGATATTTTTTGACTCGGTAGGTTTTTCTAAAACTAAATTTCATTTTTGAAATAAGGGAATTTTAAGCAAAATGAAATAATGGCAATTTTAGAAAACTTTGTGAATCTGTCAATTCTGAATTACATTTCAATTAGCTTCTGTGCCTGTTTTTTCCCATAGCGAGAACATTCAATTCATGTACAAAATCAGTTTTAAGAACAAGTTAACGATAATAATGAATTTTTCATTGATTGATACTATCTTCTGTAAAAGCAAAAGTAATAAAGTTTTAAATATTTTAAGAAATTAATATTGTTTATTTGCAGGTTACAGCCTTAAGTATAGTCTGCACAACATTTTATGTGAGATTTTTAAGATACATCTAAGAGCATTGATTAACAATATTAATTAATTATCCATCGACTCTAAACTATTATCCAATAAAAATAAATTTTTCAAAGAAATAATTGATGAGTTGAAAAAGATTTATGGAAACGAATATTTGAAGCTTTTATGAATTCCATTTTCTATTACTCGTATACAACACATATGCTCCACATATGATGTCATTCTTGCTGTAATCTAGCTTCCACTGAATAAATCCAGAATTTCATAACATAATTATAATTTTTAGCAAAACTAAATTCTGTTTCAAGCACTTGATGTTACTCGATCAGAACCTAACCAATCTGCCATTGCACAAACATGCATTCTTTGTGATCTTGTTTGCGCGGCACGATCTCGAAGAGTCGATTTGAAATGAAATTTCTTCGCAGCCATTTGAAGAAAGCCGTTCCAGATAAGTGTTCACTTGAATGCCGAGCATCATTTTTAAGAGCTCTGCGACACTTTCTCGAATGCAAAGAGTGGCGATGAATAGAAGATCGATTTGCCAGAGCGCAAACTGTGGCCAAGAGTTGTTTTCATTATTTAAAAGGCGTCGCAAAGTAAAGGTAGCCATGAGGTTGTAATCATGCATTATTCGAGCAATAAACGTCAAATGTTATCAAATTATCACGAGCTGTTGTTTAAAAGCGGCCATTTGGAGTTCAAACCCCCATACTCGGAATGGGGTGATTAGAGTTTGCATATTTAATCGACAAGGCCACTTTATGCTTCTAAGTTCGAAGGAGAGTTTTTGATCAATTATGTAAAGAGAACATTCCAGTTAATATCTACTTGTAAGGAATGCTCGAATAATAAGCAGATATGTTATGCAGTTCCACAGCTGCGAAAATAAATGTGAGGCGAAATGATGGAATATTTTGGAAAAGTGTACCGTTATTAAATAGCTTCTTAAGGAACAACTTTTGTTCGATACCAATTCCTGGCACTTTAATATGAAAAATAAATTCTGGACGACGGAATATGTCGCGTAAAAATTTCTTGGAAATAAAAAATTCACCAAAATGATATTATACTATTTTTATTAAAAAATATCTGCCATAAAGAACACCAGTTGCAAAAAAAGTAAATTTTCAAAATTTCTTAGGAGAATATATCGTAATGAAAGAGAAGTGAAATATTATCAATTGTAAAAAAGTTATTAGAATCTTCTCATAATAAAAGAGAAAAATATATATAAAAGGAAATATTTCTTCATCAAAAGGTTAAAGTAATGAGTTTACTAAAATTATGAGTATGTTATATCGAAAAAAATAATCATTGGCCTAAATGTATGAAAACAGATTTCATTATTTATGTATTATGGGTTACATTTTAGTTATAATTGTATAACAAAATTATTTTCTCTAAAAGCACACACACAAAAAAATCCCTCTCTCTCACTATATATACATATATATGTAAAGGGTGTTTTTTTAGAGGTATAGAACTTTAAATTGCAATAAAACAACGATTTATTATTCGATTGACATGAATTTTTTTTATTCGAAAGATAATCTTGTGGCATTACATTTTAAATATGATTTCTGGCATATGACTGCCACGGCTGGCTCGGATGTAGTCCAATCTGGACGTCCAATTTTCGATGACTTTTTCCAACATTTGTGGCCGTATATCGGCAATAACACGGCGAATGTTGTCTTCCAAATGGTCAAGCGTTTGTGGCTTATCCGCATAGACCAATGACTTTATATAGCCCCACAAAAAATAATCAAGTGGTGTTAAATCACAAGATCTTGAAGGCCAATTCACAGGTCCAAAACGTGAAATTAGGCGGTCACCAAACGTGTCTTTCAATAAATCGATTGTGGCACGAGCTGTGTGACATGTTGCGCCGTCTTGTTGGAACCACAGCTCCTGGACATCATGATTGTTCAATTCAGGAATGAAAAAGTTAGTAATCATGGCTCTATACCGATCACCATTGACTGTAACGTTGTGGCCTTCATCGTTTTTGAAGAAGTACGGACCAATGATTCCACCAGCCCATAAAGCGCACCAAACAGTCAGTTTTTCTGGATGTAACGGTGTTTTGACATACACTTGTGGATTAGCTTCACTCCAAATGCGGCAGTTTTGTTTGTTGACGTAGCCATTCAACCAGAAGTGCGCTTCATCGCTAATCAAAATTCGCTTATGAAAATCGGGAACAACGGCAATCTCGTTTTGGGCCCATTCGACGAATCTACGCCTTGCTTGATCATATTTAAAATGTAATGCCACAAGATTATCTTTCGAATAAAAAAAAGTTCATGTCAATCGAATAATACATCGTTGTTTTATTGCAATTTAAAGTTCTATACCTCTCAAAAAAACACCCTTTATATACGTAATTAATGTGTACACAGAGTGAAAAATATCTTCTAAGCAAATTGATTCTTTGGTGAATTTTGGTGAATTTTCGCTGCTTATCTGCATAGTGTCTTTTTAGAGAGTTTATTTTTCAAAAGGATCATCACTCACAGACCCAGAGACAACTTGAGCTTCACTCTGAGAGACAACTTGACAAATGATATTCAATACTGATAACTTCTAAACACCTTATTCTTTAGCACAAGTATATGATTCTCTACTGTACACATTGCTCACTCTTGCACCTTTCAAAGCACATATTTTCTTGGATAAAAATAGATCATTTTAGAATAAATACTTTAAAGTATGTATTTAAAGAAATGAGAAACATATTAATAGCCAAGGCTTAAAGGTTTACTAATAGAATTGATGTTTATCATATCTTGTACACGCCAAGTAAAGTATATAGTTCGTAAAAGTAAGTTTTGCTTATTCTTCCGTCCAAATTTATAGATCCATATTAATAAAATATAATAATAATAACAAATTGTAATTCTTACAATGCTAAGAATGAATGAAAATGGATCCTAAAAAACCTATAAAGACGCACCAAAATATAAGTAGACATTTAAAAAGTCAATAAGCCAAAATGGAAATCTATTATGCTTCCTGGAGCTGTCACTGAATTAGGACAGTAAAATAGGGTTTTATCTTGCGTTACGGGATCCTAACCTTCCCCATACAACAGAAAATTCTGAGATAATAGAGCAAAAGAAAGTGAAGAAAAATGAAGCCAAAAACCTTATAATAGCTCATACAAGTCAGAGGACTATTTATAACCAATAAACTGAATTGAATGACTATTGTAATAAAATGTACAATGTTACATATTTAAACAAAAAAAATAAACGAACATTAACTTATCAAAGCACACACACACACACACGATGATTCGAAGGAAGCATGTAGAAGTTTTTGGAAAACAGTTTTTATTCATTCCTCAAGATAACTTTTTCACCATCTTTACTGCAAGGCAAACCAACACCAAATGAGTATAATTTTAATCGAATTGCATATTTATTTAAATAACTGCTAAATCACCATTTTTTTTTAGTTTAAGCTTCGAATGAAGAGTAAAGCGTGGAAACTGTTGGTCGAACGGTTTTTCTGTGAGAAAGTATTAGCTGTTTAATTTTATATACGAATATGTATGGTGGGAATATATGTGTTAGATAGGAAATAGAATTTTGTTTAGGTTTTAAACTAAATACACACACCCTTATATATATGTGTGTATATATATGCATATATATACATACAGCCATCTAATTTTATTACTTTTAGCAAACTGTTGGAGCTATGAAGCAGTCGCCATTTCGAATGCTAATTTTTAACAACTTTTTAGAAATCTGGGAAATATATCAATATATACTCAGGAACATTGAAAATAGCGACCCAAAAAGAAATAATCGGATTGAAATGAAATTTAATACACATAATGACACAGATGAGAGATTCACTTGATCTCAAAAACAAGACAATTAAACGAATACAGGGTGTGCAACGACACAAATACTGGTCAACTTCAATAGCGCGTTGGACCACCTCCAGCTGCAATACATGCCGCCACACGGTCCGGCATTGAGTTGATTAGACACCTTATATTGTCCTGAGGCAGATGGGCCCACAAATCTTGAACAGCCAACTCTAAATCATGTACAGAGTGACACGATGGTATCTGCCGTTTTAGCTGATCCCACACGTGCTGTACAGGGGACAAATAGGGGGAGCGGGCAGGCCATGGAAGAGTCTGAAAATGACGTAGGAAGTCTTGAGTAACTCTTGCTGTATGCGGACGAGCATTATCTTGATGGAAAATTGACCCTGGGAGACCATTTAGGAAAGGTCCTACATGGGGTCGAAGAATATCATCAACGTAACGTTGACCCGTTAAGGTTCCCCGCATCACAATTAAAGTGGACGGGCTATCATAGGCTATGGCCCCCCAGACCATTACACCAGCTGTGCGGGCAGTGTGACGTAGAACAGTGTGGGGGAATGGTACCGCTCGCCAGGGCGCCTCCACACCCGTACACGGTTATCATCTGTCCCCAAAACAAACCGGGATTCATCACTAAACACAACCTTTTGCCAATCTGTGACATTCCACATTGATCTGGCTTGGCACCACTGTAGACGCAGTTGCCGATGTTCCTGTGTTAAAGGGAGTGCACGGAAAGGGCGCTTGGATTTAAGATTTGCTTCTGCAAGGTGTCTGGAAATTGTTTGTGGAACAATTGCTACGCCTACGTCTGCTCGTATCGTTGAACGAGTCACTGTGGGGTCCACAAGTGCTTGCCGCAGGATCCTTCGATCCTCTCTCCTCGTGGTCTTCCTGGTCGCTCCAGACCCGGGTTTCCGCGCGTGGGTACCTTCTCGTGTCCACTGCTCCCAACAATTTCTAACGGCACACTCCAAACGATCCACCTGGTCAGCAACACGGCGCGTCGACCAGCCTACAGTTTTCATCCCTATGATCAGGCCTCTCTCAAACTCGCTTAACTGTGAGAAATGTCTTCTAGCACGTTTACCTGGCATGTTTCACTTACCAAAGTCTTCCTACAATCGGCGGGTAATCGTCACGTTTATGAATCTTCGAATTTGCGCTGGCTTATATAGCACCCTCTTCCTGATTGTAGCGCCATTTTGGCGTGTATGAGCATGCGTATTGGCACAAAACTTGGATCATTTGCATATCACATTATGCTGTACGTATTTGCAAAGTTTTGCGATTGTACTTAGCTTCCTTCTTGGGTCGCTATTTTCAATGTTCAGGAGTGTATTTTTAGATTAAAAAATATGTCAACTTAGTTATAAAAGAATTAAAAATTCATAGCATACTTATGTATCATTTTAATGGCATAATCTGAAACTAAAAATGCATGAAAGAAGGATAAATTAAATTTTAAATCTTACATTAAAGAGAACACTGAGTTTATGCTCATGAAGCTATTCTAAAAAGTATGTAAGTGTAAAATCTTATCTATTAATCAATAATACTATTGCAAATTGTAAAAATTTAGAGATAAAAAATAAATGGAATATTAAATAAAATTTCAAGTAAAAAATATTGTTTAACAATGTGTTAAGCACATATGGAAAATAGGATTGGATTAATTTAATTCCATGGGGAAAATGAAAAATCTCTTTTATCTAAGATGTCTTAAGTTGCTTTGCGCTATACATAATAAAATCATCAGATTTGATACGATAGTACTTAGATGGTAAAAAAATACGTTTGTGAATTTTATATATATTTCACAAAAATTTTCTTTTAAACATATTTCAAAATAATAATACACATTTTTTAAAGACATAATGGTTAAAAATTTATTTGCCTTACGCTGATACAAAGCTTCTTATTCATAAAGAATTGATAATTTTATTATTACAGTTGAAGTGAATGAAAAAGAATTGAATATAATATAACAGAATGAAAAATAAGGATTTAGACACTTCTCTTAAGCAATTTTGTAACAAAAAAAAAAAGATTATTATGAGTAACTTTGAAATGTGGAATTTTTCTGTGTATTACGTTTTGAATTTATTGAATACATTTTAACTTAATAAACTTTATTTCCATTTCAGTTTTCGAGTGTCTTCCTTCAAGAAGATGAAGCGTTTTATAAATTATCCTCAAATGAATGAATCTCTCAAACATGTTTCGCGAAGTTACAGCTGACAAAAGTGCTTTTTAGAATCCTAAATATCAAATAAGAAGAAAAGAAGTGCTTCAGTTACGAAAATGCTTTTTTCGTTATAATTGAAAATAACACTTTAAAATGAATGAAAGTAAAATGCATAAAAATTAAAAACAAGAAGAATAGTGGAGTAATAAGTTTACGTGACATTGATGTAGAATTGGTAATTTGATCACAAAAATGATCAAATCCTTTTGTGGAGTATTTAAAAAATAACAATATTTCCTTTTTTTTATAAGAAACTTTTTGGCTGGCAGACAGAATTATTTAAAAATTACACATCAATAGAAAGAAGTGTAAGAATTTCTAATGGAATAGTTATTCAATAAAATCTGTTCCTTTTCAAATGTTTCTTCAGATTTTTTTTAAATGTATAAATGAGTGCTAAAAATATTCTTTGAAACAAAATAATTAAGGTAAAAGTTTTGAAAAATAACTTTAATAAGATGTAATGTGTAAATTGTTATTGAGATGTATTTATAATGCTTAGAGTATTATTGACATGCTTAGGAATCCGACACAAACATGTGTGTATAGAGTTTTTCCTTTAGTAAACTAAAATTTAATTTTGAAATTCAAAAGTCTATCAAATTTTGAATCTTGTCTAATGTATGGTTCAGAATTTGCTTGAAATGTAACTAAATGTCGTACTCTTACAAAGAAAAATTTGAAATACATGAAAAAGAAGTTTCTCTTGATTAAAAGGTTCCTGCATAGTTCATATATGAAGAATTACTGAAACAAATAATATGCGATGCAAATATTTTAATAACTTATTAAAAAAATTTAGTATATTTAAAGGGGATATAAACTTAACAATTTTGTATTTCCAATTTATTCTTTATACTGGAAAAAAATATAATCCTTTATATATACTACATTAACTTAAAGTTATAAATATTTAAAAGGGATCAAGAAAGTTATAATTTTTTTTTATATATATATACACACACACACACACGAATGTGAAATTTTATCTTTAAATATTCACGTGTTGAAAAACTTAGAAAACTGAAGGAAATTTCTTAATATTTTTAAATGCTTTGTTTTAATTAAAAGTTTGAAGATTTTACTTTAATTAACCAGAACTCAACTTTAAATAAAAGAAAGTCTCAAATAAAATATTAATTTTAAATAATTTTTTTCCATGTAAAATTATTTAATACCCATTATTAACACGAATTTATTAGAAAAAGGTTATTTAATATCGGTATATATAATTATCTTGAATCAACAATTCACTAATGGAGAGAGTGGAAAATTATTTTTGCTGACAAATTTAAATAATTACTCAGCAAAAAATATACAAAAATTGATTGTTTCTTTTGAAATACTACACGACGCATTGTTAGATATGAAATAATATATTGCTGCTTATAAAAGGTAAATTATTTAGAATTTTAAAGAAAAATCTCCCTCTTAATAGGTTGAGCTATTATATAGAATCTGACTCTCCAAAGAACATTTATGTGTAATTTGCTAAGGAAAGTTTATCAAAAAGATTGTCACTGGGCGTTTTTCGTGAAAGCATATAAACCTTCTTATAATTTTGGAAGGAAGATGAGTGTGAATACCTTTCTTTTAATAACTCTGTTAGTCAAAATTTTAATATTTAAATTAAAATCCAATTTATTAATATTTTTTAGGAATAACCTAGAATGTAAAAGAAATGTTTCCTGAATTTACAAATTTGATGAATAATAAGCAATTTGATACGTTAACAATAGTTGCAAAATTTGATAAAAAAATGATAAACATCACATGAGATTATTAGTCTAAAAGGCTGTAAAGAACAATCAACTACAATTAACGGTAATATTAATTCCGAGATATTCCTTTTATAAATGATTAGTGCACATATTTTTTACATTGGATAAAGGATAACTGGAAACATTAAATAAATAAAAAGCAACGAAGCTCTAACATCTTTATTATTTTAAATTAAATCTTATTGGTATTTTGTAATTATAAAAAAATTATATTTTGTTTGTTCTAAATTATTAAAGACGAGCATAAATATATAATTTCCCTTGTTCAATTAGATTATTTGAAATCATTAAATTTTTTTCATTACTTAATTCAAACCAATCTGTTCCAAAAAAAATTACTTTTAATTAAACGCAATGTTGACATGAAGAAATTTTCCTGCTTAGATAATAAATAATAGAACAGTGACAGATCTCATCGTTACAACAAATAAGATTTGAGAAGTAAAAATATAATGAATTATTTTTTTGCAATATTTATTTGAACTCTAAATTATTTCATCCGAAATATCTTCAAAAAACAGAGAAAAAAGGAGGAAAAGTCTTCAAAATAAAACACATGCTTGTTATAGTCAGCAGAATGATAATCAAAAGTTCAAAATAAATCCAAAATGTTATCTTTAATTAAAAGCCTTTTTTGTTGAGATAAATAAACGTTAATTAAAAGGAATTAATATGCGTGCTATTGTTATCAATGTACTTTAAGATTGCCGTGTATGTTATTTTTTTCTCGTGCTTCTTCAGATTTGAAATGAAAACTTTTTAAAAAAAGGAATGAGTCAAGAAAAGAATGATGTAACACTTGAAAGCTTCCAAGAGTGTGTTAGAAATATATTTTATCAATATTTTCATTTGTGTTTGTTCCAGATATGATTTTCAGTAAAACTTTTGTTGAAGAAAAGGGCTTTTTTTTCTGTATTGTATATAAAATACACGCTAACTTGCCTTGGTTTATTACATTGGTATATTTTCACATGATATGAACTGCAACGATACAAGTTAGAGAAATTTTCAACTTTTTGGAGCTAATGTGCCAAATCAAAAGGAAATTACAAAGATGGCAAAAATTCAGTTTTAAAGACTTACCCCACCATACCCAAATAAGATATTGTATTACTTTACTATAGAATTAATCATTATTTTACCAAAACATTCTGACCAAGTAATGAGTACTTTAATGCTACGCTCATCATGATATGTGCATAATCCCTTATATGCATTCAAAAAGATGTAATAAAGTCTGCAATAGCATAACATTGTACCAGAAAAAAAAGAGAAAAAAAAACTATCATCAAAAGTATCATCTTAATTGGGGTTCTAATTAAGCACTGACAGATTTTAAATGCCAAAGAAATACCGTTGTAATTGATTCCCTGTTTTATCTTTATTCTTATTAGATAACTTTTAGAAGCTAATTCACGAAATATTAGTAAGTAATAACTTAAATATATTTTTCCACTTTTTTCTATTGAAATTTTTTTTCTTCTATTTGCAACAAATTGAAAGTATATAAATTTAGGAAAATGATAATTTTTTTATAAAACATTGTTTTACAATAAATGTATCAGCATTTGTTAAAATATTTCTACATTTTTTTAACTTCTTGGATCTGAATCTCTATACAAAGAGTTAAAGACATCTAAAAAATTAGATTGAGTTTTGATGCCATAAATATCCCTTTACTATTTAAATTAAAGCAATAAACCAACAAAGCAAACGAATAATAATAATCATTCTCTCTCTAAGCTTTTTTTTTACCCTCTTCCTTACACATATATAGCATAAACTTAACTTTGGTTACATCTTTAAAGATAAAGAAATTTTTTAAATTTCAAATTTTCATGCCTTTATTTATTCGTTTGTTTAAAAATTGACAAGTCATTTGAATTCAAAGCAAGCGCAATTCAACTCAACAAATCCACTGCAAATGCACATTTTGAAATATTTGTAAATCACAAATATTTGTGTGTGCGTGACACATTTTTTATTTACATTTTAAATATTTTAATGTATGTATTAAACATTTATATTCACTAAAATAGAGTGATAAGAAAACTCTTTGATTATTCAAGAGAAAAATATTTTAATTTTCATCAAAACGGTTACTAAACTTTTTTGTAGAATTTTTCAACTTCCCCGAATTTACAAAATTTATATAGTTTGACTTGGATTACTCAAGTCGTAGCATTAAATATACGCAGTTAAAATACTTTTTTACTAGGTTGTTAAAATACCTTTTAAACATTAAAATATCTCTTGAATTTCGATTTTCAAATTTTCGTTTACTTTAAAATACATCAGAGTTGAGTTATTTTGCATGAAAAACAATATAATAGACTTTTTTTCAGTCACACAAAGAATAATTCTGTTACACTTAATGATATATATAAATTATTCGTAAGAAATTTACGAGGAAATCTTCATTTCAAAAGCAGTAAATGGAATCAGAGTTATTTATGACTGAAATTTAAGAGACAACTTTAAACTATTAAAGGAAAAGGAATAAGTGTTTTTAAATATTTATAACAGTCAAAAATATATCTCTACAAATAAAGAGTTTGAAATAAAATTGATTTTGTATAAGCAATGTTCTATTTTATTGACGGTTTCAACATTTTAGCATTTTGGGCACATTTTTGTTTTTTCAGTGAAATATCTTTCCTAAATATGTTTACGAAACCGAAATATGTGCATAGATTTGTATCTGCATCTCTTTTTATATATTTGTAGTGGAATCGTTGGTGTTTGATCAATAATATTATATTGGAAATTAATTTTATACTTTGTTTTGTCGTATTTTTTAAAAGAGTATCATCGTGGAAAAAGGCTTAGTGCTTTAAGAGCAAGAGAGATGGGTAGCAAACTTATTTCTTAACTTCGAATGACTTTTCTTATAAAAAGTATCGATAGATGGCGCTGGCTCATCGTACTAATGATTCTTTAGCACAAATTCAAAGGTAAAATCTCAATTGTTCCCTTTAAAATTAGTTATTAAGGCAGTTGAATAGTTTAATATTCAATGCATTTTAAAAAAGAAGGCTTTTATAATATTTATAACTTATCAAGAGCTTCATCATAATTTAAAAGTTATTATTAGTACCTCGAAATCCCCATACAAACTTTATACTATATTTAATATCTTTATTTAACCACTTTTTTTCCCTCTCGGAACAACTATGTAGCATTTTTTTTCCTTTTCTGTTTTAAAACTAGGGGTTTTTTTTACAAATGATACTTTTCATAAAACAGGATTAATAAATATAAATAAGAAATTTGCCTTACATTTGTAATTTGAATTTGTTCTCATATTTTCAAAAAGAAAAAGAAAACCATGAAATTAAGGGATTGAGTTGGAAAAAAAAAATAAATGAATAAAATAATAATGCATTAATTTTATGGAAAGTTTCAAATGTAAATATTAAATTTAACTAAAAATAAAATATTTATAATCTCTTTCTGTATAGTGTAAAAATATTTTTCAAAATTTATTTTTAAATTATATGAATGTCATAAAAAGTTGATTGTCTTTGAGAAATTGACCAACAATGATCTTAAGTAGGGGGGTATATCTGCAATACTATAAATACTTGACAATGGATCTTGATGCTTTTTAGTTTTGAAAAATATGAAGAAAAACTGAAAATAAACTTACACTGAGTAAGATAATTTTATAAAAAAATTAATATTCTTATACTTTTTTTGGACTTTAGTTTTTATACATGTGAAAATTACGAAATTTCTTAAAAATAAACAAATTTTTGAGTATAATTGAAAGAGGGAAAGAGAGAGCTAACCACAAAGAACTGTCCTGTTTCATTAAATTTAGTAACACGCATACGTATATTAAAATAATTTGAATTAATTTCATCATTTCTCAGCATCGAGAATCAAAGTCAAAAAAGAGAAAAGAATAACACATGGTGAACGAAAAAAAGTAATAATAATTCTAACTAACAGCATAATAAAATAAAACAAATTCATTTCGTGCTAGACGAGTAATAATAATTTTATTAGTTTTTCCGTGTATTTCTCAAAAAGTCCTCTGAAAATGAAAACAAAAAGAGAAACAACCCATATCATAACCAAATATATGCGGTAATCCTAATTTTAATTTCAACCAAAGACAACATTGAATATGTAAATGAGATTATTGATCATATTAACAGTAGCCTCGCTTCGGTAAAATGGACATTTTTATTTTAATCGAAAACGAGGGAATTGTTTTCTTTCGTGCAGATTAGTGGAGATAAAGTTATCATACTACTTAATATTGAAAACTTTATGATTAACTTTTATCGAGAGTTATCGAGAAGCTGGAACCCTCGCAGTCTTTTGTGATGTTATATATTGATTAAAGAAAATATTTAGCATTATATCCTTCAGCGTTGTATCACCCAAATAAATTCTAGAAAGCCAGACATTTAGTGCATATTGAGTGAATAATAATATAAGACATATATAAATGCTGTTGTTGAATTTTGTGAATGATTTACTGTCTTATCTTTTTATGCATTTCAGTCTTTCAAATGTTTTTTTTTTTTTTTTTTTTGCTAATGCTACCAACAATTATACAACAAGTAATATATATAAAAAATTTTTTTAAATCAATTCCTACTCAGATTAACGAAGAAAAATTTTATTTTAGCTACTTTTTATTAAACAGTTACAATTAATATAAATATGTATATACATATAACAGAACCACAGCATTAAGTGGTAGTTAATTTTTATTAATTATCATCAAAGTATCGTATTGTTATCCAAAACAATCGTGTATATAAAATTTCAGTTCAACTGAATACTTTAAAACGTGAAAAAAAAAACTTTTCAAGTTTTGACACAAGTCACCAAAAATGATGACAACGTGGCTGTATTTGTAATTCTTTAAATAATTAGTTTTAATCAATTAATTTTTATTAATTATAATTAAATTATTGGATTGCCATCCAAAATAAACACGTACATAAAATTTCAGCTCAATTAAACGCTTTAAAATGTATTTTATTAACGATTGAAAATTCCACCAATATAAATAAATAAATAAATATAAAGAGAGTGTGAGCTAATAGTCGGAATTGAAAAATACATTATTTTTTGTTTTGTTATTGTGTATCTTAAGGTCAAAGAGTTGGGTGACTAGAACACTTGAATTGGAATTAGGTTCTCCAAATTTCCCATCGTCTATGGAAAGTTTTAGAGAAGAAACACATTTTTAGAAAGTAATAAAATATCATCTTGCCGGTGTATCAAATTGTGGCACATGTGTCTCCATGAACGAGAATTATCATTAGAAGATAAGCTAAATTTTCTACAAAAAAATAATTTTGAGGAATAGGGCTTTGGATTATATTTCTACGCATTTCCTTCTATTTTCATTTTCTAATGCTTCCTACGGTTATATAAAGCGGTATATAAATGCTTCCTATGGTTATGTTCTTTTATTATTGTGTAACTTAAGGTCAAAGTTGAATGACTAGATCCACTCGCGTAGCTAGTTCTGAGTGGGCCCTGTATCCAAATTCTTTGGAGACTCTTTTTTTTACGGTCCCTTAGTGTTTTGTTGTTTTTCGCTTATGTATTTTCGGGCCCCTGTAGCTTAAGGACCCCATATCATTGATACGGTGGTATCTACGCCCCTGACTAGATCTCATGGGTTGGTACTTCGTTCTACAAACTTCACATCATCTATGGGATTTTATTAGAGAAAAAACACATTTGTAAAAAGCGATAAACTTCTATCATCTTACGCCAGTGTATCTTTAATTGTGGCACCCTTGTCCCCGGAATGAGAACTATCTTTAAAGGATAAGTTAGTTAGTTTTCCTACAAAAAATATTTTTTGCGAAGAACTACTAGACAGAACTTTCAAGCAAAAATTATTGTTAAAAAACACGTGTTTAGAAATTTTTCCAAAGACGTAGATGGAATGCATCTAAAGATTTATTGATATGGATAAAGCAACTGTGATGTTTCCACAGTCTCATTGGAGTCAAAATATTTTTACCGATAAACGAATGCTTTCAGAAAAGGTAATATAAGGACAAAACCCCGAAAGAATTGCTTAGAGATATCGTAGGGAAGTATTAAATCTTAAAGGTCTCAATAATGGGTTCATTGAGGATAAAGTTTGAGAGCCAGTATCGAAAAGTTAGTCTTCATATAGTTAGTTACTAGCCACGATAGTTAAAAAAATTAGTTACTAACCACAATAAGGCAACCTTGCTTGATGTATGGGAAAGTAATTCCTCTGAGGTATTTTTTAATCAATGAGTTAGCATTTGTTGAAATTTAGTTTCTTACAATAAAATGGTTGTGAGTTTGTTGATTTATATAATTAACGCCACTTAAATATTTAGTTTACCAAGTAATTATTTGATGAACTCACTGTGGTTTCTCGGTTTTATAAACATATGAGTGTTTATTTAATAACTATTCCCTAGATATGCGTAGAATATCACGTGATATGGGAAAGTTAGATGTAATTTTGAGATACGAACAGAATTAGATATCTAGAAAGCTTTTATTTTATTTTATTTATTTAGACTTATTTTTCTTTCTTCATGGTATTTTTCCAGTTTACATAATTTATTAATAATTTCATTTACACAGATGAATTTAATATTAAGAATGCTTTATTCTCTGCATATCAGCAATAAAGACTCGCCACAAACTTTGTAATTTTGCCATTACTGTAAGTTGGTTATAATTTCTGATCAGAAAATAGAAAAAAAGATATTTAAGTTTTATATATAATGTGAAAATGTGTAAAATATGGAACCTTTTAAATTTAGAACTATAAACATACGCAGTTTTTTAGTCAAATGATTGTATTTACTGGTCACTATTTGCTGATGCAACAGCTTTAACATGTGTGTGTGTGAGAGAGAGCTTAGATTAATGTTCTAATTTACCTAATTAAAAATTATAATTCTTTCAAACATGTTCGAAAATGAAGTATCTGAACATATCCAAAGAACAGTCAGATGCTGCGCTTGCTACTCAACAGCGGTCATTTTATTTATTTATTTTTTGTCTTTTAATTATTTTTACTGATAGCTGATCCTACTAAACTCAATCAACTGAAACTTTACTTTTATTTGAGCTTTCCGTAAAAATCCTTATTAAGGAAAAACGATTAATTATTTAAATTTCACTCATTCAATTAATTAAAAGGATCTTACGATTAGTAGTAAGAATAAAATAAGCGATACAACCCTCTTTAGTATTTTATACACAACAAAAGAACAGCAACAAAAAAAGAACTAAAGGAAATCCGATACTTCCACAATATCAGTAGCTAGAGAGAGAAAGAGAATTTTCTGCAAATTGTAATTAATGAAAATTGCAAAGCTGCGTCCCCATGAAAGAGCCCATCGAAATTGTGGGACAGTTTACATTAGATGATGAATGAGTCTATTCGAATGAGCGTTCACAGGCGAAATTTATCCCAATCCAGAAGAAGCCTTATCAAGCAATCAGGGAGGTGGAAAGAAACAATTTCTTTTGACTTTTTGGATTCTTTTTTTCCCTCCCATCCTGAAATAAACTGATGAATGTATTGATCTCGACTGGAAGCGATAATTTCTGTTTACTTCAAGCCTTAATGAATAAACTGAAAGATGCGTTATGCTTGTTACTTTTTAATTGGAAGCATAAAAATTAAAAGAGTGTAAGGAATTTTGAAGTAATAATTAATGAGCATGGGAGTATCGAAATAATTAACAAGAAAATTTAATGAAATCTTTTGGGGAGACGTGTCAACAAGAAATTACTCAAAAAGGATCGAGTTTTAGCGTGTTCTTCTTGAACAATAACTAATTGGTGACGTCAGAAGTAGGATTAGCTCCGAAAGAGCAGTATTAATCTGCTTGAAACAGTAGATAGCTTGGGATAAATCTTGATTCCCTGAGAATTTCGAATGTTTCATGTGACTGTTTTAAATGGAATTAATATGTACATCAATCGCAACTAATTAATGAAGCAAAAAGTTGAAGATATGAGTACACACACACATCTAAAATACACTGCTGGACAATTGCTAAGGACGGATAACACTATAATCCATAGCAACCACAAAATGAAAGGAAGCAAAATGTGTAAAATTAGAATAAGTGCGGGATATTAGTAAGAAGAAGTATGAGTATGCAAATTTTTTTCCTCGTCTGTTCATCACATGATAGCGTTCATAAGAGCTTTAAAGGTTTGGACAGTTGTTGTTTCAAGTCAAAGTTTTACAGGAAAGATTTAATAGACGAACTTAAAATGTTTGGCATGTCTTCCCGACATCACATAGATGATTTTATGCGTGGCCGAATTATTGGAAAGATCGAAGAAGGGCGAAAAATAACAGATGTTGCCAGGGTGTTCGACATCGCTCACAGCGTTGTTTCACGGCTGTGGAAGTCATTTAAAACTACTGGAATGTGTAGCAGACGGCACGGGGAGGTCGTGTTAGAAGTACGACGCCTGCAGAAGACAGATATATCGTCCTATTAGCAAAAAGGAACAGGCGCACTACAGCTCAGCAGGTGACAAATCAGTTTCTTACTGCCTCAGGAAAGCATATCTCCCGAAAAACTGTTGCCAGACGTTTGAGGGGAGGAGGACTATACGAACGCAGACCTGTTGTGTGTATCCCATTGACCAGACAGCACCGTACTGCCCGTTTGCAATGGTGTCGTGAGCATCACAATTGGACTGAACAGGACTGGGCATGCGTACTATTCTCAGATGAGAGTAGGTTCAGTCTGTCATCGGATTGTAGACGCCAACTGATCTGGCGCGAGAGTGGTACTGCTTATCGTCCAGAAAATATCCAGGAAAAGGACCGATATCCGACATGCAGTATCATGGTGTGGGCCAGCATCATAATCAATGGCCGCACGCGCCTACATGTGGTTGCGAATGGGACTATGACGGGCCAACGATACATTGATTAAGTTCTACTTCCTCATGTTCGTCTTTTCCGTGGTGCTGTCGGTGATAAATTTGTTTTTATGGACGACAACGCAACATGTCATCGAACACTCGCTGTTCAGGATTGTCTAGACAGCGAGGGTATTCAACGTCTCGTATGGCCAGCGCGTTCTCCAGATCTAAACCCCATTGCAAATGTGTGGGATGTTTTGGGGAGGCAAGTTGCTGGTCGAAACTATCCTCCGACAAACAAGAACACCCTCATCCGTGAACCCACAGAGGAATGGGATAAATTGCCTCAACAGCTGCTGGATAATGTTGTGCAAAGTATGGTACGACGTGTGGAATGTTGCATCACACTCCACGGTGGACATATCTCGTACTGATACCTTTCTTTAAGGTGCCTGCTGACTTTTAGATGCATTGTTCTATTTCTCCGTACGCAGATCAAATGAACATTTTTTTTTTTTTTCAGATGTTTCACAGCTTTTGTACTTTCCAGAACAATAAATATTCTTTATTCTAGTGTCTGAACAGTGTGGCAACTATATTTTATCCTACTAGGCTTCATTTCTCGCTTAATGTTATGCTACATAGCAATTTGTGATCCGTCCTTAGCAATTGTCCAGCAGTGCATAAAACAGCATTAAAAGGAAGTAAAAAGATTGATGAATTCTTAAGAATTTTGTAGGCAGTTAATTAGATTTATGGTCGCTTAATATTGGATTAAAAGGTTAAATTATTTTTGATAAAAAGTAATTTTAATGCTTGACTGTGATGATTTATACTTTGCGAATCATAATAGGAGTAATAGTTGAGTCATGAACCTCATAGCCTGTGGGTCGTAAATTTGGCAATGAATTTCTAAAAATGTTATGTGGAATATGAACAGTTTTACATTTAATTGAAATCTTTCCTGTTTTTCGCTTGCTGTAATTTTAATAATAATATACTCTATAATCTTCTTGAAGTCCTTGTTACGGAAACTTTTCATTGCCAATAGCCCATTGTACATGGTGAACCAAAAGTCTGGACCTGATTATAAAAAAAAATTCATTACAAAAGAAATATTTAATATAATAATATAACTTTTGTATCATTAGATAGGTCATTTTTAATTGTTTTTTTCGTGCTGTACATAGCGCGAATGCTCTTTCAAGGACTCGAGGGAACATTTGTAAGAAAAGCATCATTTTTGCAGGAATGGCGTTGACTCAAGAGAAAGCCCAATGCCTGCTTTGGTTTCACGAAACGAAATCGCCTATTAATGTTCCGTGTAAATTTCTACATTGTTACAGAAGTAAACCTCCTGATGCAAAATCAGTAAGGCGATGGTATGAAATGTTGAAAGAATTTGGCAACGATAAGAATCTTCTTAGGAGTGTCAGGCATAGTGTGAGTGAAGAAGTTCCTGAACAGGTTTGGCAATCGTTTCAACGGAGTCTTAAATCAACTTGCATCACAAGAACTTCAAATATCACAAACAAGTTTGGCGACAATCTAATATATATTATAAATGCGAAAGTTTGTGAGTATCTTTGTGGGTCTTTCACGCAAAAACAACTGAATGGATTTTAATGAAACTTTACAGTAATATAGCTTATACATCAGAATAACACATAGGCTAAAATTTATAAAGATATTGTGAGAAGTTTTCAAAATATAACGACAATTGTCAAGAAAGTAGGAAAAAATTCTGCCATTTGCAAAAAAGCCCGTGACAGCCTTCATCTATCTTTTTTATCCCTTCTGTTTTGTCTACGCCATGCCTCAGTGCGCTTTCGCTTTTCATTGATTCCCTTCATCAGTGTCATCACTATTTTTATTTCATAATAAAAGGGAGAGGTGGTTGCAAAAGATTTTAACATAATATAAATACAACAAAAAGTAATATATTAATGTATTACACTTCCTGATATAAATTATTTACAGTATTTTAAGCGTTCATTACACAAAATTTTTAACTATGACAGTGGAAGGAAAACTATGAAATTAAAATAAAATATCAAAATGTTTTTATCATTTTGTTTTTTTTCCCTTTTTGAATGTTTTTTTTCAGTACATGTAAATATGTATCTACGCTTCCCCCCATACTGTTATATATATATATATATATATATGTGTGTGTGTGTGTGTGTTTTAAAAGTATTTCTATTAACTCATTACTAAATTAATTATTTGTTAATTAAAAAGTACATTGTCTATTATTTTGGATAATAATACATTTCAGAGACATTTTTAAGCTAACTAAAGAATCGTTTTCTTTTTATTGCTTCACATTAATAATTTTTTAACTAATGCAATATTGTTTTTTAAAAGTCGTAGATCGAAATTTGAAGCTATATTTTATCTGTGAGGGGAGGGGAAGAGGAAACAGTAATTTTACACTAAAAAAAACGTGTTATGCCGGGCTAGAGGGAGGGGAAACAAACCTGTCTTAAATCGAAAATATGTGGAACAAATTTCGAAAAAGGGAAATTTAATGAAATAAATTTAGAAATCACTCACATTGCGTGCGTACAAACACACACATAATTTCTGGCGTCATGAGGGAAAGAGAAAGCCCGTGCAAAACCGGGCCATGCAGCTAGTTCTTCATAAAATGCTTAGATTGCAGGCTTCTATTGAGCAAGAAATCTTAAAGAACACTTGGAAGAAACTGGAATATCACTTTAAGTGAAACTTTCATTAAAACAAAGGGAGAACGCTTTCTTTATGAAGATTTGCTAAGCCGATAAATTTACTAATACTTTGATTTATATTTTTTATTTGGGAATATTATAGTCACATTTTCTTTTTTTCTGTAATTATTTGGAAAAAATGAATATTTTCTTAAAATCTATTTCTTGAAATTCTCCAGGGTTTTGTTGCACTCATGCATAAACTTTTTTCTCAAATTTATATTAGAAAGATATATCATTGAAGTCAGTTTACTCATTTTTTGAAACAATTTTTAGTAATGCTTATATCGTCAACGGAACGTTTAATGTAGTAATTACTTTGATTTAATATATATATATATATATACTTCTTAAGAAAACTATAAATTTTCGATACTTCTTTCTAAACAAGATGATTTTAAGTGTAAAAAGATTTCGCATTCCCCCCCTCTCCCGCCCAAAACTCTAATATTTATAAATTACACTATAAAGTCTATTTTCAAGTATTTATATATATAAATGGTGAATCTTTTAAATATTTCTTAATTGCTGCGTGTGAAGTTTTATAATGTATTTTTTTTTACTTTGAAGTTCAAGATGTAACTCAACAATTTCGGCAATTAATAGAAAAATATTGAACGTTTCAAAAAAATATTCACCAAGGATTACTCATTTGTGTGTGTGTGTGTATGTACACAGCTTATTTAAATTTGAAATTTTAAAAGGGGAAGTTACATTTTATATTCAATCTTAGTGATAAACACATAGTATACCTTGCAATTTACTGTACTCAAACTTTGCATGTGTATGAATATTGTCATATTTTAATACCGAAGAGAATAAAAAACTAATACAATTTAAGATTTAAAAACTTAGGGAATAGTAATTTAATGTAAAATACTCATGTGGAAGTATTATGAATCATTTTTGAAATATATTTAGAAAAATTTTCAACTATTAAATTGAATAAAAATGTATGCATTAAATTAGGTATCTAATGAAATCACTCGCGTGAAGTTTGAAAAAGAAAGATTAAAAAGGCAAACGAGAGAGATATTTTTCTCAAGGAATAAGAGCATAATATGTATAAGCAATTCATAAATGAATTTATACATTTGACCTTTTAAATTAAGACAATTAAACAGTACCACATAAATTAAACAAGTTATATAAATACCATCATTTAACTTAAAATATTGAAAGAAATTTGCATTGAATTATTAGTGTACATAAAAGATAAATATAATTATTCCTAGGGAACTTTATATAGTTGCTTGAGAGTATTTATAATAAATTTATTGGTATTCTGTAAATTCGTGATCACATAATTATTTTATAAATAAATTCATTTTATGAATGATTAATTGTAATTAAAGTTTTGTTTGAAATACGAAGTATAATTATTATGAACTCAATTATTATTTAAAACAAAGGATTTAAAATCATGCAAAGTATTACAACCCCAAGGAGAATTGTACTCCATTTTCGAAAACAAAAGAAAATATATCAGAATAAATGACTAATTAGTTTTTGAGTTCGTTTACAAAAGCAGATAAAAAAAATTCAGAGAACTTTCACAATTATGTGATTTATATGACAATACATTAATGTTTATCGTGTTAATTATAAGATTATTTTGGTAGTTGAGATAATACTTTTTTTTGTGTGAGGGTAATTGTTCAAAATAGATAAAAGCAAAATTTAATATTCTATTAGCGGTGGCATGTAAACTTACTTCCAAAAGTATTTTGTGGCTGTGGTAGTCTAATGGTTTTGGTCACGACCAGAGTGTCACGAGTTCGAATCTTAAGGTATCCGACTACGTTCGGAACCGTGATTTTGCAAAAGCGTATAAATGGATAATACTTATGATATTTAGTGTCACTTAGATAAGAAAACGTATAAAAGATTGTTTAAAGAATATTGTTACAATAAAAAATTATTGAAGTACAATATTTTGAGAAAAATTGAACAAAGAATGACTAATTTTCAAAATATTTTCCTTTTATGAAAAATCCTTCTATTATAATAATATTTTGCCTGTGTATAGCTCAAACCTCGGCACAGAGGCTGAACTAGAATTTTTGAAATGTCTTACTTAGAAGTTGATTTATCCATATTTTACTGCAACAGAGGAGAGAAATTTTAAGAAAAAAACGCCGATAATTATTTCAATTAGTAGTAACTCTGAAAATAATGTGAATTTTTCAAAACTTCTAGTTCAGACTCTCTAAAAGAACTCTTTACTTTATATAAGCAAAATATTATTATTATAGAAGCAATTTTTATAAAAGGAGAGCGTTTTGAAAAAAGATTATTCTAAGTTAATTTTTTGCCAAAATATTGTATTTAAATAATTTTTTGTCATAACGTCCTTAAAACAATTTTATACGTGTATTCTATTCTAAGTGACACTAAATATCATGAAAATTATCCATTTATGCGCTTTTTAAAATCATGGTTCCGAACGTAGTCGGATACCTTAATGTAGTTGAAGATCCACCGTGTAGGGAAGCTGATGTACGTTAAATCTGTCGAGGCTCAAGTTCTTTCGGTTGGTGTGGAAGTTTGGAGAGAGGGTGCAAGTTCAAGTGTCCTTGTTCAAAATTACGAGGCCCTTTGCCAATAGCCCTCGTGTGGATTTACAATGCAACGTTAACAAACATTCACTCCAAAAGTATTTTTCAGATTAAAATTGGACAATAAATCACTAAACAATTTGTTTTTAAATCAATTTATCTAAACTAATGTTGAAAGAAGTATCCGATTGAAGTAATTAAACGAAATTAAACTAAACCAATTGCGAAAAACCTAACAGCACACTCGATTTGAAGAGTAATTTAAACTTTTGCGAAGAATTCCTAAATATATATATAAAAAAACTCCCAACAAAGTTCTTTGGAGTACGATGAAAAAAAAGAGTGCATTAAATGAAGTAATTAAGTGCTTACAAACGAAGTGAGTTCCGATCGCAAAAAGAAAACTCCTTTTCTAACTCTTATTCAAGCTAATGCAATAAATTGCAAGAAGATTGTTGTTTTACTTCAGTGAATAGTTGTCGAGCTGTTATTGCTTTGTTGGTTTATTAATCGAGATTTCAGTACCGATTTTATGTCTTTGTTGCAAAGGGACAAAAGAGTTTTGTTACACTTGGAACCGAGTGCTTTTCTGTCTTTGCTACTTGGATTTAAAAATATCTTTCGGCCGATGCAAGTCTATGTTCACAGAAAGTGAATGAAACTTCAGACAAATATAACTCTATCATACGAAAAAACTATTCTATATCGATAAATGTCTCACACAATATATTTAGGAGATGTCTGGGTTCGATTGTTAGTCCATCAGTCTTTTTCCAACGGAGACAGTTTTGTAGACGTTGATACTTTTTCTTATAAAAATCCCAATTGACAGTCCTGCTCTTTGGAACAAATTTCTCGATTATTTAGAAAAACGACCGTTTTTTTGAATAGTTTGGGATTTTTTTTCTCTAGCTTTTGAAACTTGCAGAATTTTGCAGAAGATATTCCATTTTTTACCCTTTCGAAAGACAGACCAACAATTCTAACATATATAGAACTTTGTCCCATTTAAAAGTTACATCCATTTTAAGTTTTAAAACACAAAAATATGTCCTTCCAAATAATTTATTCTTAAGAATTATTTTTGACTATTAAGGGGGAAAAATAAATCTAGATTTTGAAATTAGCTGATATTATGCATCCATTTTCGGCTTAGTACGTAAGACCACACATTTGTTGAAAACATTACAATATTCATTTACACTCATGTTAAATTGGCTTAATCAGTTAAAAAGGATTCTCATTTCCTTAAGTTTTTTTTAGAATTCGATTTCAAACACATTTTTAGAAACTAAAGCTAAGGGCTTCCATTAAACGTAGTTAACTTTTAAATTGTTGCATTCATTTCTTACATCCTCTCTCAAATGCATACTTTATAATTAAAACAAATTATTGAAGGCTAGAAACTTATTCATATTTAGTCTTATTTGACAAAACATTCTTACTTTTTTATATAGGGACCCCTTGCATACGCAATCTTGAAATTCAAAAATTTTGACAAAACATTCTTATTTTTTTTATATAGGGACCCCTTGCATACGTAATCTTGAAATTCGAAAAGTGAATTTCATCTAGAAATAACTGCATATAGTAAGAAGTCTATTTGTTAAAAGGTTTATATTACATCCGAAATTTTTTTTTGTTATTGCTAAATTCTTAGAATTTTGCACTTCAATCATATCTTGTCAGTGAAAAATTAACTGAATTATGAACATTTAACATGCTTATCAATTTATCATTTTTCATTCAATTAACAGGTTCATTCATCGAAATATTTTGAAATAAAAATATCATTAACACCCCTGAACTAGTTTGCCCGTACACCGTACGGGATACGGAAAGCTGGCCATAACCAGTTTGCCTATACGCTGTACGGGCATTGATATTTTTATCTTTTTATCTTAGATTTGCACATATTTTTTATTCTTATAGTGATATTATTAGTGCTAGTGTTTTTAAGAGATGGAATTGATCCATGGTACTGAAATACTTCTCCGGATTTTCTTTATGGTGAAAGCGAGAATTTTTCATTGAAGGCAGGAATTTAGATTCTAGAAAATATTCAATAAAGAACAGGGATTGATAAAGCAATGCGCAATGTGTTGCTTGAGAAGAAAGGAAAATGGAAAGATAATCCAAAATAGCCGACATTATCACTGTCCGTTTTGCAATGTAAGACTTAGAATTACACCATGCTTCAAATTATGTATGCACATATACATGCACACACTCAATATTCTCAACCATTTAAAATAGAGGTACGGGGTAAAGATGTAAGAAGTTTTTTTGTAAGTATGAGATAAATTCTCTTAAAATATATATGTGAAACATTCTTCATAGCATGCAGAGTGTACTTATAGAAAGCAAACCTTTAAGTTTTTTTTTTGTGTTCCACAATTGTAAAATAAAAAATAGTGTGAAAACTTTAAAATTGAAAATTAAAATAAAACGCTTCCATTTTCGCATTCTGTTAAGTGTTATGCTTAGTTATACGCAATTTTTTTTTTTGAAAAAAGTATTTTGGGCCGAAAAATTGACCTCTTAGGGCTGCTCTACTCAATCTGCGACCCGCTCCACACATGTGGTCCACTGTACCTTTCTCAGTGGCCCGGTCATGGCCCCAGTTGCTCTAACAAATTCGATTATTTAAAAACTAACACTATATTAAAAAATTAACGAGAAATTCTGTAAATCAAACAATTAACTGTGCTTGATTTTGTAATTGTGACGATTAGCAATAACAAATAACTGTAGAGTAGCGACCATTTTATGGAGGAAATTAATTTTTAATTAACCCTCATGTCTCCCAAGCGAAAAATATCTAAAGAATATATGTTGTTTCAAGACCATTGGGATCTTGGCTGTTTCGTAGAAAAACAAACATGGATAAACTTGTTTGATTTGTCGTAAAAATATTATATATAAAAAATATAATTTTACTCGTCCCTACCACTAGGCACAAATCTTTCAATGGTTATTTTTTTAGGATCTCTATCAAGACGAGATAAATTGGCTTTCTTAAAAAAATATTTGCAACAGCAATAAAATAACTAGGGAGGCGGGCCTTGGGTTCATTGATTAAAAGAAATCGAAACTACCTATTGCAGGGTTAAGGTATCCGACTGCGTTCGGAACCGTGATTTTTTAAAAAAACACACGAATGGATAATTTTCATGAATATTTAGTGTCACTCAGATTAGAATACATACATAAAATTGTTTTACGGACATTTTGACAAAAAAAATGATTTAAATATAATATTTTGGCAAAAAATTAACTTAGAATAGTCTTGTTTCCAAATGTTCTCCTTTTGTAAAAAAATGGTTCCATTAGAATAATATTTTGCCTGTATATAGCTCAGACATCTCTACAGAGGCTCAACTAGAATTTTTGAAAAATTCACATTATCTTCAGCGTTACCACCCATTGAAATAAGTATTGGCTTTTTTCTTAAAATTTCTCCCCTCTGTTGTGGTAAAACCCACTTCTAAGTTATATATTTCAAAAATTCTAGTTGAGCCTCTGAACAGAGGTCTGAGTTACATACAGGCAAAATATTATTCTAATAGAAGCATTTTTCACAAAAGGAGAACATTTGGGAAAAAGATTATTCTTAGTTAATTTTTTGCCAAAATATTGTATTTAATAACTGTTTTTGTCAAAATGTCCTTAAAACAATTTTATGCATGCATTCTAATCTAAGTGACACTAAATATCAAGAAAATGATCCATTTATGCACTTTTCAATATCTAGGTTCCGAACGTAGTCGGATACCTTAAAAAACTCATAAAACCTATTTTTTGTGAGTTGAGTTTGATAGAGTTTAATACAATTTTAAAAAAATTCAAAATTATGCGTTGTAATATTTTGATAAATTTTCCGCGTTTTAAATGTTTTTCATCTTATACTGTCCCTTCCTCATTAACCCTTAAGTAGCGGCATCATATGTATGTGCCCCGGTGGGAAAAAAGGTTGAATAAGGTGCTTAAGGGGTTAAACTTTGTGTTTTGAATTCCTTATATATAGTCCCTTTTCTTATTCATGTTACTTTTTATTTAATTAATAAACTCATTTAGCTCAATACATGCATATACTCGTAGTAGTTATCAGAAATATTCTTCTATTCTTTATTATTTCCTGCATTATGTCACTGTTCCTTTCAGCATGTCTTCACTCTTTACATACGCCAAAAGAATTACTCGAAAAATACCAGCCTGAGTCTCCGATTACCAGGTCCTTAAAATTATCCGTCATGATTCACGGGCCAACCATCTTATTTTCCAGATACAACGAGAGTTTCTACATGTTCACATTAGTCATGGGCTGTTCTGATAGGACTCTGTTATTCCACCCACCCCAACGCCTGTCTTTGAAAGCCATTAAGGAATACACCTGGGACATGTTCGTTACTTAAAAGTGATTCCGTTAAAAAGGATTGTTATTTAGTTCCGAACGGTTTGCTTCGCATTCCTGGTTCCAATTCCACTGACCAATCAGCGGTTCATTCTTTTAGAGCCACGCCCGTTTGGGTCTAGTCAATGCACACTCTAGAGGAAAGAGGCACTCGTTATTCGAATATTCGCTTTAGCGATTTAATAATTATGGAACTCTCTTCGTTTTACTTTATTTTTTGCTCATCATAAAAGATGTGTCCGCCATTATTTAAGACAATTCCAGTTTTTGAAAGGCGTTTGGAGTCATTGAAAGAAATCGCAATTCGTTGAAGAATGGGATGGCCTTTGACAGATTGGATATGGGGGATCATTTTGAAATGCATAACTGCTTGAATCGGAAGAAAAATTGATCGTTCTTCTTCCAAACACAAAATTAATTCTTTCATTTACTATTTTTAAGAAATTATCCTTTCTTTTTATTACCATTTCCTTTTTTTATATTCTTCTTACATTTTCTAATATTTTATTATGCGTAAACATGAATAGTTAAGTACTAGTTATCAAAGTTAAAGACGTTGATGACAGAGATAAATTGGCTTATGACTCTGAAATTTATATTTCTTTTAATTTCATTCCGTTAATTCAAGGAGAATGTAACGTGTGTTCATATCATAAAAGTTGATGACTATCGATATTGTGAATATTTCAGTTTCTATATAATTAATGTTTAGCATATTTATAAAGCTATGAAAATTAAAATGCAAGTATTTTGTAGTTTACTTGAATACATTCTTTTTAGAGACTATTAATGAATACTTTTAAGTAAATATAACAAACAAGACAACATATCTACAATATATCTATTGATTCAAAATGCTGGGTAATCTCCATCTAAAATGTGAATGTCTTATAATGCGATTATATATTTGAAAATAATGTCTTCATTAATGATTTTACTTAATTTTTTTTGGAAAACCTTCCTTGTATACATTTGAGCTTCCTGTAGAGAAACAAAGCTCTCTGATATGGTTTCTTTTGATTTATTTATAAGGTAAATATTCTTCTTTCTGGAAATGTATTACTGATACAGATTGAAAATAAAATTCTCGTCATATATGTTTAATATTAATCACTATCTGTATACATACCTAAAAGCAGGACAGTTCGACGTGATTTGATATTTAGTTAATTTGAATGATATGTTAAAAGGATGTCAGTTTTTATCATGATTAAAATGAGGACAGAAAAGAAAACCTTCAAGACTTTCTTGTATAAAAGTTCTTTTAATTTAAATTTATTTTAAGACGTTTGTTTAAATAGTTAATCTCTGATTCATGATATGAGATGTATTTTATTAATTGGAATGTATACATAAAGTTTTTCAATAGAAACATTAATTTTGCGATGGTCAACTAATATACTTATTTATGCGTTGGAAGAAAATTTAAGATTGAAAAAATATCTCATTAGACAAATTTTATTCATTAGTCATAAAAGCTATAATACGATTTATTTCTCATTCCCAGTATTATTAATGATTGAAAGCAAACATATTTATTAATTAAAGTATACAGTTAATTTCATGATCATCCCTTGAAATATTTTCATATCATGGAGCAATTCTTTTCCTAAATTAACAAGATTTTTGTTTAAATTTATAATCATGCTTGGATGGACATAAAATAACTTTAGTTCATGATCTTGCATCCCTGATAATGAAACAAACTCAAAACACTAAGTTATACAGGTATTTAAAAATATGTTCAAATTTTAATGATTGAAAAAAAAGTTATTTTTTAAAAAATACATTTTGTTAACTGTATTGGGAAAAATTCTTTTTTAATTATGTTTTCTTTCCATTTTTTTCTTTTTTCCAAGAAATGTCGGTCATTGTAGAGCTTTTTGAGTAAAGAATTTTTTCGAAAATGGCGTAAAACTGAGAGCGTCAAAGATGTGAATCATCAAAAGCTTGGGCGTCAAGAGGTCAAGCGGCCAAGATCACAGTCCTCTTATCTTGAAAATCTTTGAACTTCCTGCGCTTTTTCCGTTCGATGGATTAATCTTATGGCATACTTAGAACTCATAATTGTGTGTGTATGTGTATGATCAGTTTTAACTAGATTCTGAAAAGAATTTGAATTTTTGGTGAGAGTTAAATCAAGTAAAAAATATCCTTATATATATCGTTTTTAAGCTTAAGATATTTTCCGCATTGTGGACATGAGATGTAAGTTTATTCAACGAACTAAGTGTTTTTTTTAACTTTTAATTTTACTGACAATAGTACGTTAATTCTATCAAAATTTACTTCATTTACTTTAGTTATTTTCATATTCTTACTTGTCAACTAAATTGCAAGTGGAATTTTTTCGAAATTCTTTCTCTCTCCTGAAAGGAAGTATCCCATTTGTACAAAAATAGAACTTGTTTCTTCCATTTTATAGATTTTGCAAGATGCGTTGCAATTCTAAATTTGTTGAACCTCGAGGATATTAAAAAGTTTTTTTCCCTAAAGGTAATCAGCGTTTTACAAACACCAAAGCAGCGGTTTCTGAAATGTTCTTTTTAGCATCAAAAACACCTTCGGTGCCTACTAAGACTTCTTTGATAATACAATTTGAAGAACTAGCCCATTTTTTTTTAAAAAAAATTAATTTTCCTTACTTAATTATGAGTTTTTAGTTCTTGTACATCTGAAAAATCTCGACTCAAATTTTTACTCTTGAAAAATCTCAATTCAATTCATTGTGGTTTTATCTAAATTTGTTAAACTGCAAATTTTAAAATTGCCCTGAGATTAAGGTGAAAATAGTTATTTTAAAAATCATATATACTAAATCTTAATCAAATATTATGTTGTGGATATATACAATATTAAAATTAATTTTGCATGTAAGCGATATTTGTTAATAAGTTTTGAGAACTCCTTGCGCGAAGCATTAGTATTCTTTTAAGACTAATGAGATGCAAATTTATATAAATTAAGAACATACAGGTGTCACTATCTGTGTTGCATCATTTTGATTTTATATATTTTTTCATGAAAGTGAAAAACTTTCTGATATAATATAAAATTTACTTACTATATAATTTGAGTTATTGTTTCCTTTTTCTCAAACTTGCAAATTTACACACCAAAAACTATACAGTTTAATTTAGACTCAATGAAACTAGATATATTTCAATTACTATAGTGTAAGCCAATTCACAAAATTACATCTTCGAAAAAATTTCTGCAAAATTTCACAAGGTTTAGATGTGTATTTTTTTTTATTTGACAACTTTTTCTCCAATGTGTAGTTAACGGTGCACTAAAGCACCTCTCCTATTGGCTTGTGTAGAAAGAACCTCTTTGGCATTTGGAGCACGCAAAGGTTTCTATCAAACTCACGGATGCGATATTTCGTTTTCGGAACACGAAAGTGACGATGACTGTTTTTCTTGTCTAGTTCGTCAGATTTGTTTAGCGGGGAGGAAATGTAATTTCGGCGACAAATGTCAGAGTTTTCTGGTGACGATAATCAAGTTGGAGATATTTTTGAAGATTGAATCTGAACATTCTGGGACCGAATTTGATTTTTTTTCTTTCCATCATGAATAATATAGCCGCATTTGTAATGTTGGCAAGATTGATTTTATGTATTTCGACAATATTTATTTAGAGAAAAATCTAGTAGATATACCTGACAAATTTTCAATATCGCGGATCGAATGTAAGTTTGTTTATAAAGAAAGAAAAACAATGTTTGGTATATTTTATACGTATCCTAAACTTCGAAAAATTTACGTGACAGATTTTTGTAACGAATTCCTTATGATACAAAATTTTATAGAGAAGAAAAATTGGCAAGATGTGAAGTTTTACGTGGTAGTACGTGTGAAAAATTTAGAATTTGTTACATATTTTAAGTTTTTGTGGTAAGTTTTTAATGTATTATTCATGATAAACCTTAAAAAGACATTCGAAAAAATTATTCTTCGAATGAAGATAAAGAAACTTTGTAAGATATTGATAAAGGATTTCAATATAATTTGTTAGGGCATAGAGATATAAGTTAGTAGTTCTTAGAGATTAAAATCTTGAGAACACGAAAAATATATTTGCCTGTGCTGATTTTACAATTAAATGAAAATATTTATGATGCATTTAAAATGTAAAACAAGGTTATGTCAAGCAATGATAAATTATAAAAATTACTTTCTGAAAATCTTTGATGTACAAGCAGTTATTTATAAAAAAATGTTCTTTAAAATTGCAGAAAAAGAAAACTAGAAATAGTTTAATACTTTTAAAATAAATATTTCACTTGTTTCTTACCTGCAGTAACTCTAAATATCTGGAATAAATATTGATTTTCTACGGTGTCATGGAAAATGCTTACACATTTATAAGAGCTTATAGCTAAGGACTGACAAAATGCTTGATTGCTATTGAATGTATTTTTTTTATTCCAAAATTTTAATCATAATTAAGAGATATGGGTTCATGTTACTGATATATATACATATGTGTTTCCCTTCTAAGCGAATTGCAAAGGCATTTATGAAAAACGCCATTCATTATTCATAAATTATTGAGATGTCATATATCACAGAAAAACATCTTTATGTATATTTATACCGACAAATATGAGCATATTTTATGTAGTTTACTAATCATAAAATTAGAAAAAAAAGGTATTTAAAGAATATTTGGCTATAATTCACCAATAGTGCGAATTCAACAATATGGCAAGTAATATTTCAATACAGTTCTTTTTGACATAATCAAGAGCTTAATAGTGGTTGCTTAGATTTCTCGTTGAAACGTTGCGTGTGAAACCAGAAGCATAATATGGAGGTAATAATTGCATGCAGCTCATTTTTATTTTCTTTTATTATTACTTCAAGCTGTTTTTTTATGACAGATTATGAAAGTAACATTTTGTTTTTATTTTTGTCTATTAAATTAACACAGAGATTAAACATTCCTTGTACCTACTATCAATGAATTTTATTTCACCTCTTTGAATAAAGAATTGGCCTTTTGGATGCTTGTGTTTCCCTGAAAGACCCAATCAGCACGATCGTGCGGGTTTTGACATTGTTAGCCCTTTAAGATCCGAAATGTTTTTTTTATCTTTAAATATTACATTATTCCGGCTATTAACACTATACTGATCCCAATGACGCTTGAAAAAACTATAAAAAAAATTGCTACCTCCCCTGGATCGTTAAATGTTCCAGCATGGACGTACGAGCTGGGTCTTACAGGGTTATGCTTAAGAGGGCTGCGCTTAAGAGACTGAACCAAATAAGTTTCTTCAACAAATTTGAAATATTTTCCGATAAAAATCAATGCTTTCTGTACATAAAAGATGTGTATTGTAGAATTCTCTCTTATACTTGATAACTCTATATTTTTGAAATGAGAACAGTCATTGATGATATTATGTTGCTACATTTAATCAACTTACCAGCAAAATAAGTAACGAAAGCAATGAGCACGGTCGTTAGGAATATCAAGATAATCGTAGCCATCTTCCAGGAGCATTTGTGGGCGCAGGTTTTTTGGAAGTGGAGCCTGGAACTATTAATGGCTGCAGAAGTGAACTTGGAGGAGGAAGTGAAAGGTGGTCTTGTGGGTCCTGGGGCAGTGGGAGGTTGGATAAGCTGCGGGTTGACGCAGTTGGTGATGGGAACCATAGGTCCTGTAGTAGAACTTGGAGTGCTGCAGTAAACTGGCAAGGGATTACTGTAAGTGGGCCCTCCTGGTCCTCCTGCAGTATATGTCAGTGGATTCCCGGCATTAATATGGTGCGATTGTGATGAGGGGTTATTCATGCCATTGCCCATCGATGAGTTCTTATCATCAGATTTGGGAAGTTGCACCTGTTGAGGCTGACTATAGATTCTAGGAAAAGAAAAATTACATTTAAATGATTATTACACACTTTAAAAAGAAACGAAACAAAATAAAACATTTTTTACTTTAAAATTGAAATGATTCTTAGTTGCAATAAAATGTCCTAAGCTAAAAAAAAATATTTTAAAAATGTTCCATAAGTGGCATCTCTGTCAAACAATATATTTAGTGAGTTTTGCAATGCTTTGAAATATCCTAGCTCATAGATCTTTTAGAAAATTTTTTAGTTGAATCAAGTGTTCGAAAAAAAATAAAGAAATATTTCCGGATAAAATACACAGTTTTTGTACACGGAGAGAAGGATAATGATTAAAAACAAATATTTATTTTATTTATATTTTTATTGAAAGAAAAAAAAAGCGAGAAAAGTTGTGATTTCACTTAAATTTTCGAAAGACAAACTAGAGTTTTAAAATTGATGGATAACAAGAACAAGAATTATGAAACGTACTGTAAATAATGATGATTTAAAATTTATAAATACGTCGTTGTATGCATTTCCAGGATTTCTTAAATTATATTGAGATAAAAAACGTAAAATTTCAAGATGTTTATTACTGAAGGATTTCTATCTCACACACACACACCCTCTCTCTCACACACACACACACCCTCTCTCTCTCTCACACACACACTGAATGGGTTTCCAACAATTGGCCGAATTTATTATTAATTATAATTATTGTCCAACACATTCTTCGTCACTCATCTAGTACCGAGTATAGTACTAGCATACTCAGTTAAAATATGGTTTAAACTTGCTTGGAAAATATGTTTTTTCTACTTTAAATAAATCTTTTTTAATCACTTCAAAAAGATAATTGATGTCACTTGGGGCTAAATAGAAATAAATATAGCATATTGTAAAATTCTCAACTCATGTATATTAGAGCTTAAAGTGAGTTTGAGTTTTATGGTATATTCCACTCACCTAAAAATATTTACATTTTACTCTTTTTATTTTAAGAGAACAAATGGTTAAAGATAACCAAAATCTCTTTTTTTTTTAATTTACTACTTTAAAAATATTAGAAATCAAGAATAAAAGTATTTTATTTGTAAAATTAAAAAGGGGCGTGAAGTTATTTCTATATTGTAAACTGCCAAAATTAAAGATTCATAAAAATGCGTTTTTGTGTCTCTCCAGCTTCTTTTACCAAAACTTTTATTTTTCCACACACACAATCATGTACTTTATTCCTTTGTATTACCTCGCATACATAATGCCTCCAATTTATGTCTCATTTTCACAACCAAATAGCTCCGGATGTCTATTTTTTTGCCTTTGTGAAAGAATCTTCGTCAAGCTAATGTTCTACTTTAAGCCTGATTTACGTACTTTGAATGGATATCTGGGTCTTGTAATAACGGCAAACGTGTAAATAAAACGTCGTTATTTGTGATTTGATAGTGTGAGGCACGCAAAACCTTGCTTCTAGATCACAAGACAAATACGAGCGATTTAAAACAAAAATTAATGGTTCGTCTTAAGTATTTGATCTTTCCGAGTTATGTTTTGAATAATAAAGAAAGGGGTGGTATATTGGATTTCTTAGAACTGTTTTTCCAGGCCTAAGCAATGCAGTAAATATTTGTAGTAATAAAAGTTGTCATCTATTGTCACAAATATTTGTTTTATTGTTCAAGAAATCGATGTCCCCCCACAATCGAAAATTTTTTTAACTGAAACAAAAGCTCTCTAATGAGTTATAAAATATTTTTGGCTCTTGTGTACAATATTTTAAGAAGAGTTGGAAACCTCTCTCTTCCTCTATACTGACAATGTTAAATTGGCTGTTTTCGATGTACCTTTTCTCAAAATCTGTTTTATGTACATACTTGAAATTTTTCATACTATTAAAGTACACCTCTCTCTCTCATTATACTTAAATGAGCTTTTAGCTAATTTTGAATTTTTTAATAAATTATGAAATATTTTATCAAACATTGCGAAATTTGACCCATTTTTTACTTAAAAAATTTGTAAAAATTAAATTTTTGAGTTTTTTACAAATAGCTCATTTTAGTATATATTAGACATCATTATAAATAATTCATAAAAAATTTACATTCCTGTGAACAGTAGTTTCTCAGAAAAGGTACATCGCACATTAAAATTTACATTTTGAGATAAATTGATCTTTATGTATACAGTGAGACTTCTAATCGACTAGGAAATAAAAAAAATAAAACGCTCAATTTAAAATAAACGATACATGTTTTGGTTTATATCAGTCGTTACACTTTTAAGCAAAAACAAAGTAATTTCTTTACAATTTTCGCCATTAAAATGGCCGTGGCCCAAATTCAATGATTATTTAAAAATACGTCTTAAGGGCTTCTAAATACCCTAGAGGTTAAAAAGTAAGGTATTTTTAGAAAGGTTAAAATCCATACAGTTTGAAAAAATGTAAAAATCTCAAATTGTCAAAAAAAATAAGATTTTAGCTTTCCAACACCCCTTAAATACTCTGTTTTGTCTTTAAGTAGATTTCTTTTCACCATCATCGTTTGTGTATTCCCCCACCCCTTTTCTCACAGTAGCTTTAATGTGTATTTTTCTGACTACACATGATAGTCATGAACAATACTTATTATTTTTTCATAATTTTTAAGAACAATAATTATTGTGCGAATCAAGCGAATTTTCAAAAATATTTATTGTTATTTTAGTATGAGAAAAGCTAAAAACTCTTTCGTTCTTGCCAATGGATTATATTGATCAGAAAGTACACGCTAAATAATTCAATTATATTAAAGACTGAATTTTTATAAGGATGATTGGTAATATTTAAAAAATTTGTTCTCTCTTATCCTGAATTACATTTAGTTTGTACTGAAACTATAAAAAATAAACATGTAACAATGCAGTGTGTTTGTGTGAATGTTATATATATATATATATATATATATATATATATATATATATATATATATAAATATAAATGTTTTTCATGATGTTGCAATAAATTTATTTGTAAATAATGTATAGTTGACAAAATGAGCTACATCTTTACAACCGAACGGAGCAAAATAAAAAAAAAAAACTTTGGACAAATTTACATTTATGATGATGGTGAGGCTTTGCATGACAATTAATAAATCCCAGTGGCCGAGTTTTGAAAAACTCTATTAATGTGTAATATCGAAAGGAACAATATTACATCATTTCTGTCAAGGTGCAGAAGCAAAGACGGAATAAAAAATTCAGCGCAGTTTAGAGGAAAAGTCGATTAAGAAAATTGTTCTTGAAGATGAAGTCTTGAAACACATTGAAAAAAGTACATTGAAAAATATAGAACTACGCAATACATGTAAATTAGTTTTACAATTTGAGTAATGAGTATGAACAGTTGTATAATTTGCACAATGGGGGTTGCTCCAGCATTAGGTGGACATGAGGTAACCATTACTAGTAAAAAGAAAAAAAAACTTAGGAAAAATGTAATGAAAAAAAATCTGAAAATTTTTAAATAATTCGTATAAAGAATAACGACATAATCCTATCTATCCCTCTTTTATTGCTTTTTATGAACTAATTAGGTATTTATTTCTAAGATTAAATAGAATAAAATTAATCAGTATAAAGAACTACGTGGGTGAAGTAAATGCCGTATTTATATTTGCTTAGCAAGCATTCTTTAATTAACTATGTTTAAATTTTATCTTAGTTATTCTCAGGACTTTAATTTACCCTTTGGGTATTTTATACAAACATAAATTTAGCGACACATTTTGGATAATGCTAAAATTAATGCTTCCATAAAATATATGAATATCGTAGTTCAGTAGATTTTCTGATTAATTAATGAAGAAAATGTTGTAATGTAGGTTTAGACTTGATGAATATTTAATGGTTAAGAAACATTCCTGTCAACCATGAATGGAAAACTTGCCCTTTTATTATTTAAATACATCATATTTGCATATCGTATAAAATCAAGCAGCCCTTGAACACAATGCGTTAAACACTATACAGAAGATTATGACTCGTAAGAAAAAAAAATTTGCAATATTTTTTAAATAATATAAGTGCAGTTTGATTATAAAACACAGTATTACTCATAAATTCATTGTGATACGTTTTAATTTTCATTCAAGAAGAGCCGAGATAAATCCTCAGTACTAATAAAAGTTATTTTTGAGTAAAAACGGAAATTAGAATAAAAATTCTAGTTGCAGAAAATTTGGATCACAAAGATTTACCACCAGTATTAACAGGAAGAGAGACAATACGTTTTGAATATTTTATTATCCTTATACTACATAACTATTAATAATAAGGCTAATTTAGGGTGTTTTAATATCTTTTGTGAAATAGTTATTCATTGCTATTAATTATGATGGAAATTGACTGTGCTTTCAATAAAATGATGTTTTTTAAAACCGTTAATTTCCTTCTCTTTAATTTTTATCTATTCTTTTTGCTTTTAGAATAAATTTAAAGCAGAGGTTAATTATTTAACTGACAAAATTAATTTCTTAATATGCAATTAGTGAACAGATATTTCTTAATTTATTCATAGATACACACCCCACTGGCATAGCTAGTCCTAAGGGGGCCTCTTAACATATTACGATTTTTTGCTTACGTGTTTGGGAGCCTCTGAAACTTGGGGCCCCCGTATCATTGATACGGCTGATGCGATGTTAGCTACGCCCTTGACACACACACACGCATATACACAGGGGTCTTCTGTGTATGTTAATTATTTCATGTGTATCAAGAAGCTCCTAATTGCGATCACAATTCAGGTTTTTTGATTGATGGTGTTTTTTGTTTCTTCAAACACACAAACTGTGTTTTTAGAATCTCATCAAGACTGGTAGCAGGTAGCAAACACAAGCAGTTTCACTCTAATAAACCCTTTCATAATTGTTACTTTAGTGATCTAGTAATAGATATTTACAGACTGGGACATCAAAAGCATTATCGTTATGATTGATTATCCATCTAATATTTGCTGTGCAGCTGATTGGAGCCTTCACAGATAGCTTCAGTGGCGAGATCAAAAGCATTATCGCAATGATTGAACATTTATGATGGATTGTTATCTCCATTTTGACCTCCTGACATTCATCATGCAGCTAGTTAAGGTCTTATGTAAGTAATCACAGTGTAGAAGATTTGAAACATGTTTGTGCAATAATTGCACACATGGTTAGTAAGCCAGTTATCGAACTGCATTGTTAAGTAATCAGAAAATCTCTAAGTTTAAATAAGAGAGAATGAAAAAAAATTAAAATGGGATCTATTGTTTTTGTCAGATAATTCATATACCTAAGCCTCACATTAAGATTTTTACTTTTTTATAATAACGGATAGTTACGGAGTTAATATATACACAACTAGAAATATTTAAGAAATTCTCTGGTTACATCTGCAACATAAATGAAAATTTGAAGTATTAAAAGAGAAATATATATTATATACAAGAATAACACACAACATCGAAAAAAATGAAAAAATATACCTAGAACTTATAGAAATTGTAGGTGTAGGTTTAAAAATGTTGAAGCAGATAAATTTCTTGTATTAAGCGTAATATTTAATTTGTTGTGTTGCCTTGATTATCTTAATTATGTGATGCATCTATGTCTATACCAATAATTCTCAAAGTCAAATTCGGTGGTCATTTCAACACATGATTGCCTTTTACTTCTATCGAAAAAGGGATGGAATCATAGATATGGACAAAATCATACCCCTGGATGACAATTTATATTAGAATTATTGGATGAAACAAGTCATGGTGCCATAAATCAGTAGTAAATTACTTACAAAAGCCATTAGAAAAAGTCCTATGAGCGGCTGGATGACATAAGCTATACATACGACACATTAAATCACTTGATAGTTAAGCTGGGTCATATATAAGGAAAGAAAGGAAAAGAAACTTCATTCTTCATAAGAGAACATTTTTGCTGACTATAATAATTGTGACACAAAGAGTTCAACTTAGGTTGGTAGTATAAGTAATAATTAGTTTTTTTAACTTTGGAATTTTTTCACTTGTGGAGGAAACCATATAATCCTTTGAATTCAGCAAAATTTTGTAAGTAGTTTTTAAACAGCGTAAGACAAAGGGATCGTTAAACCTGTAGGCTAAAAGTATTTCTTAAGACGAGGTTTTAAATTGTTTTTGAATGCCACATTTGCTTGTATGTATTTTTAAGATTCTAGAAAAACGATAAGTGTTAACTATCGTTTTAGCTCAAGCAGAGATTACTCAATTATTAATAGAAATGAAATAGTTCACTAAACAATGTTTTTTATCATTTGACAGAAATTTTCCTAGTGAAAAAAATATTGTTAATAAGACTTTATTTTCAGTGAGTGACCGGAAATATTTTAATTCTGGTAACAATCATCTTGCGAAAAAAAAATTTTATCTTGTGAAAAAAAAGAAAGAAAAATTGGTGCATATAGTTTTAAACTTAAAAAGAAGAAAGAATTGAAGACCCTGCTGAGTAGTATGCGAAATCCATAATACCAAGGTGTTCGCTGGACTTTCAACTATCCTTTATAAAAATATTACTATTTCTTATACAATGTTGCAAAATAATATAGATCAAATATCGAAATATGATACATAAGGAAATAGGAACTCAATACTTATAGAGAGAAAAAATCGATTCGAAGAAAATATATGAAACATTGTAGCCATGCTTACTCTAAGTAATATTTAAAACAGTGTATCTTACTCCATTTCTAGAATCTCTTTTTTCAAATTATTTTGATAGAAAATTCGTTATCTATCCTATTTATAAGAATATTTTAACAATTTCTTGCTAGTTATTACATTTGTGGCTAAAACAATCAAGTTAGAAATATAACCGTAAAAATGGATGCAATCTTAGAAATGAAGAGAAAATTGGGAAACTTAAACATGGATATAAGCGAAAGCTTGAATTAAGCTTTCTTTTTGTACCTGATAAGATAGATCTGAAAAAGAAAATTCCCGAGCTCTGCAAACGAAATTACTAATCAACCACCGAAGAATTTCTAGAAAAATAAGGGAAGGTCATTACAAAGATTGTTCTCGGTAGCTAACTTGGAACCGATAATTGAATCAAAACGTGAAAAAGATTTGCAGATTTTGAAAATTTCCAGAAGAAGGAAGTGACAGATCCAGTAAAGGAAAAGAAATAGAACTTTGGATTCTCATTAATCTTCTCGTAAGGTGAAGTGCCAGATGTCAACAGGAAGTTCAAAATAATATGTCTTTTAGATAGGATGAACAAAGAATAATTAGTAGTAAGAAGATAAACATGGAACTTAAAGATAGAAGACATTTTGTCTTTCTCAGGTGAATTCAAATAAATTATTAATTATTCTAATGCGTCGATGTACTTTGATTTAAAAAAGGCAAAATAACTGAGTATGCATATGTTTATGATAATGCAACAGAGAAAATGATATAAAGTGAATGAAAAAAATTACTAAAAGAAAACTATTTTTCAGCGTAATATTTAGTTTGTAATTTGATACATGATATTAGAATTTTTAAATCAGTTGTGGAACAACAATGACAAATTTGCGTATTTGTATAAGTTTGAAGTAAACATAAATTAAGAAAGCTTATAAAAAATATCTTAGATGAAATTTGTTGAATGTATTTTGAATTAATGTATTCACAATAAATTGATCATCTAAATCATAACGAAGGTATATTTTAGTTCTGAAATAGATAACTAAAATGCGGGATTGAATGTAACAGCGTGATTGAATGTTTATTAACGTCAAACTATAAAGCAACACGCAAACTATTGGCGGCGGACTTCTTAATTCTGATCCCCGGTCAAATGCCAATGATGAGAACTGAGCTTACATCTTACTCGCTTAACTTCTACAACATTCTAACGTGAGGACTTCGGGCTCCAAACAATTTGTGAAACAGTTTAACTGCATAAACTAGCCAAAGCTTATGAAATCGGATTCAGATAATTAAAATCAAGCACATTATGATTCGTACAGATTTAATAAAGTAAATCGCATTCTAAAAGGTGTAATTGCTGTTTTTAAAGTTGAAATTTTTTTGACAATTCAGTAACTTTGAAATTACTTTTAATATTTTTCAAATAGTTACCGAAACATTTAAAAAATGAAAATATAAAAAAAAACAAAAAATAACAAAGACAAAATGTGAAAAAAAACCTCCGAGAATCAAATCCCACACAATTTAAAACTGAATATTGAAGGAAAAAGTTAGTCATTCGAAAATAACATTAATATGTGTACAACAAATTAATTTCAAAGCGTGAATTTGTTCCAAATAATTTGATTATTGTCTTAAACTAAAACCAATCTTTTTTCTCGAAAATTTATTGTTTTCCCACAGTACATACGATAAGGTGTTAAAAAATAAATAAAATCTCTCAGGGTAATGAAATGCAGAAAATGGAAAACGATATTGCTTAAATAACAACTTAAACATATTTAATACCTCAATGGATCCCATGAAACAACATTGCACTTTTCATTTCTAATAGCATCTATACAAATGATTCCTTAAGCAATGATCAATTAAAACTGAGAAGCTTATCTATAATTTATCAAAGTTTACACTAAAATGGACTGACACTGGTGAATGCTTGTAGTTGACTTAACACACCATCGCGGCTAATATTGACTAACCCATGCTCTGAGCCTTTGCAGAGAAAACAGTTCTACAATTGACAAGACGCCATGGGAAGTGTTTACTATGCTCTAGGATTGACTGGGAGAGGGTCAGTCTAGGACAGTTTAATCATCTGATGCACATCTATGGAATCCACAGAGCTGCCCAATGAATTGTGGTAGGATACAGAAGTGACTATGAAGTGTTGTTTCTTCATCTAACAGTGAGGTGGGTGTCCATCATTCGAGGTTTAGACTGTGTGGGCTGTTTAATTTGTGTACTGTTAATCTAGCGAGCTGTTATTACTTTCTGTATAATTGATATTGTTGTAGAAATTGCATTATTTTAATTAAACTTCTCACTCGCGGTCAAATTTGTCGTAATAAGTAATAAGTGGTAACATATCACGTCATATATAATTTATGTGGCAAAGATAATAAAATAAATCTAATAAAGCTACGTTTTGAGGTTTGTAAGAGAAAGTAATGAGCAATATTCATTACAAGGACACATTAGATATCTTTTAAGTAGTTCTTGACAATAAAATAATAAATTCTAATCAGATAGTATATTTGCTTTAGGAAAACATCTTTTCTATAGGTTCCAGTGTAAGTTGAATTGTCAGTATCTTTTTCTTGTCTAAGATTCACATATTATGTTATGAAACAGAACCCAAATATAACGCTTCATTTACTATGTAACTTAAATTTATATCATTTTTAAGAAAACTGTTAATGCAATTTTCATATATAATAGTAAAGGGAAAAGATAATACATTAAAATATTATACATTGAAAAATCATTAGAATAACAAAGTTTTTGTTAAAGTTAATGTTGATAAAAAATGTATCACATGACTTATTTTTCTCTTGTAGCTATATTAAGAAATTGTTTAAAAAAAAACGTTTGAAATATCACATCAGAGAATTTTTTTCTTATAATTTTGTGGAAAAAGAGAAAAGTATAATATGTAATTCTTGGTAACTTCCATCCTTAGAAATTTGAATCGGAATATTGACCATAAGTCCCCTGACATGTCAGAAAACTAATATTAGTGTTGTTTAAAGAAATATTTTTAATTTCCCTTTTGATAAAAAATATGTAAGTAATTTTATAATAATCTGAATACTTTTCAAAGTAGTTTTACAAAAAAGAAGTTTATATGTGACATTTTGTTTTGAAATTCACACACATAACCAAAATTTCCACGATTTCTTTTATTTGTTATAAAATATAGCTATCTTTTGGCATGTAAGTACCATATACTTGAATCTTGTCATATTTTTACAGCGAATAGCTTTTTGAAATGAGGGGCTACACACATACATCTAGATTTTACATATAGGTTGAATATACAATACATTGAATAATTTTATGTATACACGATAATTTTTAATAATCTTTTTTGGTTTACGAAAAGTAAGTCTATACTAGGTTTTTACCTTTAAAAAAACTATATTATGGTACCGGTATGTCTTCACAAAAGAATACAGCTTTCAATCTAAACGTAAAAAGGAAGTAGGTCTCAAAGGATCTGTTTTTAATTTTTATTCAACCCCGCTTTTCCCCGGACTTTGCAACTGCCATTACTATTTACATCATGCCTAGAAACGGGCACCTTAACATTTACGATCAGTACCTGTTGTCAGCAATAAATACGAGAAAACAACATGCACAAGCAATTTTTTCCCTGCCATGAAAAAGAAAAAGCACGCTTAAGGCATATGCATTTCTTTTCTTTAATTTCGCTTTTTTCCCTTCTGTCTTCTCTTCTCTTCTTTTTTTCCTTTCTGGGAGAAAGCAGCAACTGCTTCAAAGAATGCTCTTTGCCATCCCCAGTAGAAGGGCGGGACACAAATCTTGAATACTACGATCGCGGCATTAGAACGAAGAGTAAATACGTGGAAAAAAAGGGAAACAACACAGAGAATGGATGAGCGAGGATTCTTTATACATTGAAATTGCTTTAAGAATATATTGACTAGTGAAATAACACTTCTGTGTTCCTGCTTCTTTATTACCGAAGCAAAGGAATACGCTATGAAAAGTGCAAATTCGTACGATGCTATTTCTTTCTCTTCTTTTTCATATATGTTTCTTTTTCTTTCCCCAAGACCGTTGATAAAGGAAAGCACGAGTATCTGCGTTGTAAAGTGAAACAATTCTCATTGTTCAGTCGAAAGAAACTTTATTTCTTTTTTTCTGTTCTTTTTGAATATAAAAAGTTACATCTTTTTATCTTTCCATTTGCCCTACTTTCTGAATGAGAAATGATGGAAGATAAGTTTCATTGTTAAGAGACCAGACGCTTCTAGAAAATAAATTAATAAGCCAGTAATTTGGGAATTTTTTAAAAATAAAAATCCTTCGAGAAACATAATTGGTTTTTTTTGTGCTTGTAGGGAGCAGAACTCAGTTAAAAGCAAGTAAGTGTTTTTGAAGAATTCCTGCTTATATCTATCAACTAGGATTATAAAATATTTCATCGTATAATAATCTTTTAAATATTTACAATTAAGAAAAAGAATGTAAGGTTAAGGAAAATCGTCTTTAACTTAATGTAATCATTCAAAAATATATTTTTATATGAATTATTACAAGTAAAGGGAATTTGTATTAATTTAAATAATACAAAAATATTTATTGGATTTAAAAAAAGAACGCGAAAATATATATAAATATTTAACTGATACAACAATTTCTCAAGCGAATAAAGAAGTTGTATTAAGAACTTGGCATGGTGGCCACCGTAGCCTAGTAGTCATGGCCACGAACTTGTAGACGGCGTTGTCGAGTCACGGGTTTGAGTCCTATTCCTACTAAAGACCGTGCAAAGAGACCGATGATCGTTAAATCTGTTGTGGATCAGTCCTCACGTTGGAGTGGTATAGTAGTTATCTGGCTCAGGTATCGTCCTCGTCACTTGACCGTAGCTTAAAACTATGAGGTCCATCGCCAATAGCCCTCGCTTTACTTAAGAGTACTACGTTAATAAGCACTCATTCACTAAGAACTAGAAATGTCGATTTTTTCGTAACAGAAGAAAATGAAGATAATAATTTCACGTATAGAAATTCGTTTTATATAAACGATGCTTCTCTAAATAAAAGCAAAAATGAAGATTTTATCTAAATAATATATAGTTAAAATTGAATAAAAATAAAAAGCATACACACACTAATATATAAAACTTAAAAAAAAACCCTCTCTCTTCGAGGACTAAGTACATTTCAATGGAAGAAATAACACCTTTTTTAAAAAAATAAATTATGAATATAAATTCCACTTTTGATACTTCTGTAATGAATATTTCTGTAATTGAATTGAATAGTGAAGGGCTTTCTTAGTAAGTGGTACATAAATGACATAACATATACTTCAGTTCTCCTTCGCTAAATTTATACGGAATCTACCCTAAATAAGTAATACAACTCTTATTTATACAAACATTTGCTGCACAAAGATATAGTACTGTACTGCGTAAGAAACAATCGTAAAAATGAATTTTGATTAAATTTTGTGAAATATGAGTGAAGGAATATCCTATTATATCAAGTAAATGCTAAATTTTGAAAATGCGAAGCTCTCAAGCATTCATAAATAATTAATAAAAACTTAAGAAAGTATTGTGTTAAATAAAACAACTTTCTATCGAAGATGACGACAAAGCTTTGGAAAATAGCAATTTTGTGCTCTAACACACACACAGTGATAATTCCCTTTCTATTATTCAAAAAGATAAACAGCTATTTGCTAAGTCATCAGTATTCATCATTCTAACTTAGAAATACATTTTGAAATTTAAATGTTTAATGTGAAACATTCTCCCCATACAAATTCTTTGATTATATATAATTTTCTCATCTTGCAGCCAAAGCTGTTTATTATGCTTCATTCATTGTTTAGGTACATCTGAATCTTTACAGCTTAACATTGTCAGATATTAATGAATATTTATCACATTTAACTTGTATTAGAGTGTGCCCCATTCGCAGAACAAGCCATTTGTTCTTATAACAATCTTTTGTCGATATTTGGTTCAATTAAAAGCTTATTTTTTAAACAATTGAAACGGAATAGTATTACCAAAGTTCTCTGATGCTTGCTATTGTATAGGATTATGAATTCATAATAACTCAAAGCATATATATATATATATATATATATATATATATATATATATATTACCATGCATTTATTATGATTCATTTAATATGTAACTAATGCAATATAGGCTAATAATAACTGTGTTTATTCCATTCAAATATTATATTCACAACATTTACCATTGTTCAGGTTTTGCATGTATTAATACATTCCATGGTTATCAATTCGTGAGCTACAGACAGTTGAATTTGAGATTTCGTTAAGATAAGTTAACTGATTGAATAGTGAGTTCGTAAACATACTTTATTGGTACATACCGTATCCTAAGTATATCAGATAGAAAATTCCTAAGATGATAGAGACAAGGAGAGTAACTAATCTATGGAAAGGCATGTAGATAATCTAATCATGTAGGAGGATAGATAATCGAATGACTTTGATCGTGGACAGAAGTAAATGGTGAAGTGATGATACATAAAATTAGTTTCTGGAGCATCTTTTTTCCGAATTGTTGGTAGTCGTATGAAATAGGAAAATGTAACATAGCGTAGGAAGTACATTGTGCTTGAATAACAAGGAGTATATATATATATTACATATATATATATATATAATGTTAAACAATTATATGTTATTTTTAGATAGAGTTGCAGGATATATAAGGTATGTTATTTTTATACAAACACAGAAGCATCTATATTAATATATTTGATGTATTCCTTAGCATTGGATTAGAAGAGGCAGATTAAAAACAAAGTAGATATCAATTTCTTTTAAAAATTACAAATGCAATATGCGGCATGCAACAATTTTCTTTCCATAATTTTGACGAAAATGATTCTTTCAGTAATTTTAATGTAATGTAATTTGATGTATTTTCAGTACGGGTTTTGAAAGAATCAGGGTAAGAAATAATAATGTATTCATGTTTTAATTTGGGAAGTATGATTTTAATGCCATTGCTTACAGAGTTTAGGAATTTAAGAACTATTTAGAGAAAAAACAAGCTATGTGTTAGCTAAATATTGTATAAAGCAATAGTTTATGATTTAATTAAACTCTATATAAACTCAGGTCAAAGATTGGTTATAGAACTATTATCGATATATGCAAGTCAATGTAATTAATGAATCTAATGACAACACACTTTTTGTATTCTGAAGAAGCAGAAAAGGCATTACTTTTCTTTGGTGCATGTGATAAAAAAATTTATTGCCATGTAAAAATATATCACATTGCACAATGTAATACATTTCGTAATAATGAGTTGATTTTGAATAGAAAATATTTTAAAAACATCACAGAACAGTTCAAATTATCTCGTTTAAAAAGATTTCTTTTAGATATCTCATTGAATTGTTTAAGTACTGAAATATTTTTTGTTGCACGTTTTAGGGGATAAATCTATTATATTCATAATAATCTACCACTATATTCATAATAATCTACCATAATTACCTATACATATATTATTTGCTGTATTGTGTTAATTTTTTTTAAAAAGGAAAATAACATTTATTAAAATAGACATTTAATAATTTTTGAAATACTTTTCAATCTTATTAACACTAGATTGCTCAAGGAAGTCATTTTGACTGCTTTTTAATTTCAATTAAAAAACAATTACATATATAATACACAATTTCTTACAATTTTTTTGAATATAATTTTTTTCTAGTGAAGTAATTTTTTTTATTGTAAATATTTACTAATAACTTGTTATATGACTGTAAATAATAAAAAATATCAAAAGTTAATTTTAAACAAATTTCTTTACACATTAATCATTCTTTGACAAGGCATTCATTGTGACTGTTTAGGCAATATAGGTTATATACTAAATTTCAGTTTTTCTAGTGTTAAAAAAATATTTGTTACAATTACCTAGTCCAATTTTTTACTCAGTGTCTCTTACTCAGGTATATTGTTGTAATAATGTAAAGATAATTAATTTTTAGAGGGCAATAAGTTACAATTAACTAATCACTACTAATTTAACAAATCAAAAATTCTGTTAATAATATTGGCAAAGGAATATAATTGATAAAAAAAATGATTTTTTTTAAATTTTTCAAACATACTTTACTTGCACTAAAAACGCATTTTTCTGAACAAGATAATGCTACTCCTAGAATTTAATGCTCTTTTGATTCATTTTATGCAAGAAACTAGATTGGACGTTTTATGTTAACATACCTCTCATTATCATCAATGCTAAGTTTGCTGACATTTCTGAGGTCTTGACTATTGCTAGTCATTTCAAGACCTGGATTCGATTCGATCAAAGGTGTCACTTTGTCATCAAGGCTCACGTCTACATAGAAGGAGAAAAAAAAGAATTAGAACAATAATTTTTAGCTATAAATAAATCATATCTTTAATTGCAAATAATACTACACTTTGTTTAAGTATTATTAACTTCTGTGCTACGCATTATACTCGAATATAGCACTATTGCGTGCAAGAAATTTTTCTAATATAATTTCATCCACATTCTTCTTCTAATTAATTACATTTAAGAAATTAATAAGAAAGAGAAAAAATTAAATATAATTCACTATTAGCACGCAACTAAAAATGATAACCCATTTAATAATAAGACCAAATATTATTTTTTTCAACTCTTTTTTACCATCTTAAAATTAAAATATTATTTCGTGTGGTAATACGTAAAATTAATGGCACAAAATCACATATTTCACTGCTACTTTTCAGTAGCAGTGAAATATGTGATTATGTAAAAATGTGTAATGTATAAAAATGTGAATATGTAAAAATGTAACTATTTTGTGTTTTAAAAATCACACAATTTTACCTTTCACATTACTTAGTACAATTTATAACAAGTAAAAAACAGCGAAAGTTTCTTAATTTCACTAAATATACTTTGATGCTTGGTTGTATTTCAAGCAATTTTAAAAATGGTAATTATTCACATTGCCTAGAAATTGTATGAGTGTGAGAAAAGTTACGTGAAAGCATTATATTTAGATGTAATTTCTAACCTTTATGTATGAATACAGTGGTTATTTACAATCAAAGTATGTGTTACTTTATGACAAAATTTTTAATTGTGTTCATTTACTGTAAAGTGATTAATACGTCTTAAAATCTCGAAGGTAGTAAAAAGATGTAGCAAATGTTTTCTCTATTCTAAATAGTACACCAATAAAATTCTTTTCAAAAGATTAGATACAAAGTACCTTATACGAAGCAATATTTAGTTTGACAATGGTAATTGATGCTGCAATCAGAGTATTTCAAGAAGTTTTCTGTTTGTTACGAACGCTTTCTTTTATCTGTCTTCAAATGTAGCGTTTCTTTGGTAAAAATAAATAAAACCAGCACCAATAAAGTTTGTTCTTGAAGTACCCTTTAAACAAAGGACAACGAATTGCGTTGTCAGAATATAATCGGAAACAGACAAAAGTTACCATGAATCTAAAGTTTAATGTTTCTTTTTCGGATGTTATTCCAGCCTCTTACGGCAGAACATTTTATTGCAACACTTGCTACCAGAGCAATCCGAATTGACGATGCCAAACTCGATTTAGAATTATAATTTCAAGCAACTAGGATTCGATTCTTCTTTGTGTGTGTTTTTCTGTAATATTGTATGCAATAACATTCTTATTCTATTTGATTCACAAGGTTCTTGTAATGGTATTAAGAGCCTACATCAGTTTATATAATTTTTGCTTTATTTGAGGAAGTTGAGAGAAATGGTTTCATTTGTAAGCTCATTATCTCTGACAACTTAAAAAAATATTATGTGTTTCTCTTAAGTGAAAGAAATTAATAGTTCCCTAAATACTTTTTAAATAAGTTAATTAATTTCACTAGTATCTTCTTTTAAATTTTTATGCTTTATCTAAGCAAATTAAGTTTCTCAGATTTGTTTTTAAATTCTTGATTTTTATTTCTTATTCTGAAACTAATGTACACACTGAAATAAGTTTTCTAATCTTGAATTATAAATTCTTATTTTTAAATCTTTACTTGAGCAAAAGTATATATATCTTAGGTCAGAAGGCATCTTATATGCAATGTCTAAGTCTTTGGTCAGTTTTAATATAATTAATTTTATTTCAATTGAATCTTCACAGTTCACTGGAAAATTTAATACTTAATCAAATAAAGAAATTTTACTATTAATATTTTCTGTACAATTATAGCTGACTAGTGATATGTGACGTAATTGAATCAAATATTTTAAACCTTAAACAAACAATTTCTGAAATAAATATTTCTTATTCAACGCAGCAATTGATATAAATATAGTCTGTTTAAGTTTTTTTAAACATATTCGCTTGATAAAGTAACTCTCTAAAAATAATCTGCTTAATATTTCACAAACTTCCTTTTAAATAAATGATTTACAAAAATTAAATTGCTTCCAAATTCGTTACACAGAATATCTAACAAATTTTTAATATCTCAGTTTAGAATTTACAACTCATACATTTTTTTCTTTTGATACTTTCGAATTAATTCAATATATAATACAAGCTAAAAAATGAAAAAAATTATTTGCATATGATACAGGAAGTTAACTTTAAATATTAATGGCTTCTTTACACAAATGAATTTTCCAAAACATCGTGCGAAAAAATTCGAATTAGATTTTGCAATCCTTTTATCTAACTTTATTCAAAGATTCTTATTAAAACACGTTTGCAATTTTAAACTGAACGACCTTATTAAAAAACCTTTGGAATATGTAAAATTTATTTGTTAAGAAATATTTGTACACATTTTTATTCTGCTTAACTAGCAAATTGCCGAAGGGAATTTCAAAATAAAACTGTGGCGATTGGCATTTTCCAGTTACATTTGGTATTAATATGCAACTGGAATTTTTACTATATTTTTACAACGATAAGTGGTTGTTAAACGTGGGATATATATTTTTTTCGGTTTAAATATCGTTTTTTGTTTTGATTTTGAAGCTTGCAAATATATTGTTTCAAGTTCTATAAGCTGAAATAGATAAAAATACTTATTTATTCTGAAACAAATATGCAATGTAAAATGTGCTAAAACAGTTTTTTTCCTTTTATATCTTCGATTCTTTCACAAGAATTTAATTAATATGTTTAAATGAAAAAATAAACAAGGCCTAAAGTAAAAACTTTTTTCAATACTTTAAATATTAATTACGTTACAATATAATTGATTTAATTTATTTTAAACGCTACTTGTTGCACAAATACCACGTATATGTCTACTTATATTTTGATTAAAAACTTCCAATACATTTATAACTCAAATTAACTTTTGAAAACATTTTACTTTAGAGGCACTTATCCCTAAAACTGCCAGGATTTGTAAGAGAAGAATATTTTCATTTACTTTTTTGAAATTTTTTTGCTGAGGGTCTACTTTATCGGCATCTTTTAATGCATTTGATTACCATTTAGTTTGTTAAAAAATATCTGGTCTCACGATTCTAGATGACCGGTAAACTATTACGTTTTATTCAAAAAAAAACTTCATTAGTCTGTTCTTTAAAGCAACAGCAAAATTAAGCTTAGAGTTGAATGGAAGCAAATGTAAATCCTTCTAATGGATTTAGAAATGAATAAAAATGTTAATTACCAGATTATATGCCAGGAGAAAAATTTCATGCAAAATTTAAAAAGAATTCTACTAAACTCTACTTAAGGAAACAAGCAACAATGTAAAAAATAAACAAGATATTCCAGAGGTAAAACTTTCTTCTTCCAAAACTTCAGTACTCGAAAAAAAATTCCCCCCTTTTTTTAATTTAGTAAAATTATTTTAATTAATCTTATTTTAAGACACTTATTCAGGATTTGTGAATGCAATTAAGCTCATTTAATTAAACTGCAAAATTTAAGTTGCTTACAGGTTTTTTAGCTAATATTTTTTCTGCTACAGAAATATTTTTTTAATTGCTGTTTTAAGAAAACAATAGCTTTCGTTTTATATTAAGTTCAATGAACTTATATACGGTAAGAGTATTAAGGAGTTTTTTATATTTTCGCAAATTAGATTTAAGCTCTATTACGCTTTCTTTTTTATACTTCTTAATTTACATTTAAGTTTCAATATCAGCTATTAGCCATATACAGGTTATTTCCTTAGATTTTCCTCTCTAATATTTTGAAATTATTTTTTTTAATTTCTAATGGGCTGCGAAATGTGATCACTAGCCATTGCAAACTTAGTACATCCCCCAGAAGCTGGTATCACTTTTTACTGCGGTGACCTATACGCGGATACCAATCGCCGCAGGTAATTTTTACGTCCAGTTTCCTCCCTAGAGGGAGACACCTGAGCTCTAACGATGCAAACTTGTGCCAGAGTTTAATTTTTCCGAGAACATCCAAGCCAAACAGACACTCTAGGTAACTTTTACATGCAGTATTATCATACAGCATGGCCGCTGTTGATTTTCTGCATCATGAAAATCCACAGACTTGGGCCGGTGTCGAACCCTCAACCTTGGGCGCAGAAGGCCAGTGACAAACCAACCACGCCACCCAGCCGGCAATTGTTGAAATTTAATCATTAATATGTTTAATGTACAGGTATTTTGCTTCAACATAATTCGTATTAAATTACAGAACAAGATAATAGGATTGATTATAAGTATGCGTAAAGATTAAGAAAAATTTTTGGTTGAATTATTTGTTACATTAATTTATGTATAATTTAAATGTTTCGATAATTTAAAAAGCAAGCTGATTAGAAATATTATAGCTAATGTTATCTTTGTTCTTAATGTTCCCTTATTCAGTTTCTGAAATAATTCCTCAGAGGATCAGAAACGAAGAAAATAATATTTACTTTATACTCCCACATACATATGAGTGTATAAATGCATATATGTGTCTGTGTGTATGTTTGTGTATGGTATTGTGTGTGTAATGAAATTTTTTTATTCTATCTAAAATTTTGGTCTGAGTTGCAGAAAATTAAATTAGTGTATGCATATGCTTAAAATGCACATATAATTACAAAGGATTAACAATTGTTTTCGTTTATGCTTGCAATCCAATGTTTCGCAAAGTGTGGGACAAGCCCCCTTAGGGGGCGTAATAAGCCTACGTGAGAGGATAAGATACAAGATAAGAGATAAGATCGAGATAATTATTAATTTACTGAAAGGAAGCCCACACAAAGCAAAATATATTCTAACATAATAAAATAAAATACACATTTACACTGATATACTTGTAAATGTATCAGGGGGGCAAAATGTATTTGATAATTGATTTATCAATACTAAATTAAAAATAAGTTTAAGAACTACTAGAAACTCTCGTGGGCTTGCCATTTACAAAATTATATACAAAATTTAATGCTTATCTGATAGTTTGTACTGTCTATAATTACAGTCACATTGTAGATTTAGCGTCAAAGCACATTATTATTGCATTCAATACATTGCTATTGTAGAGGGGCGGCGCGTTGAAAATTATGACTGAAAATTGGGTCACAGGTATTTAAAGTTTGAGAAGCACTGTTGTAATCAGCTAATTAATAACATCTTTCTAGAAATTTGAATGTATTATATTCCTAAGAATTACAACTGAAGAGGAAACTTACCTTGGGACGGGTAAACTGATGATATGCCAGTAGACAGCATAGTTGGAAGGTAAGGAGGCTCAGATTCGCACTCACTTTCCAAGTAGCCTAGTCTAGGTCGTCTACCCAGGCCATCCAGGTGCAGTCCAGAAGGGATATTGCGTCCTGGCAGCATTGACGCCGGAGCAGGCTCGGGTGGACTCTCATGGAACACTGCAAGGAAAATAGAACTCATCAAAATTATGCAAAGCTAACCAACACTCAATAAACATTTATATCATAAATACTTCCGGCCATCTTGCAAGCCATTTCATATTCCTCCCTCCATCTTTTTTATTTCTTAGATTTTATGGATGTCAATAATATGAGCTGATTTTCTAATCGAAACGCAAAATTTGGTGGTATATGAGTGTCAAGAGAGAAGTAGAGATTGAAATTGTAGTTGATTAATACTGTTGAAAAATGTACATCGCGGTGCTTTTTTGAATTCCTACTATTAATTCAAACTCTCTCTCATATATATAAATATATATATATATATATGATATATATATATATATATATATATATATATATATATATATATATATATATATGATATATATATATATATATATATATATATATATATATATATATATATATATATATATATATATATATATATATATATATATATATATATATATATATATATATATATATATATATATATATATATATATATATATATATATATATATATATATATATATATATATATATGATATATATATATATATATATATATCTTGTTACAATTTTCAATCCCTAATAAAATTCTTTTTATTCATCCACTGAAGTTCAAATACATTTTTTAAAACCTCTAGCTTGATGTTAGTATAGTTTTTTTTGGAAATTAATTCGTTAATTAAACTTTATTTTTAATTTTAAATTTATTGTGTATTATTTCTGACGAAATTACAACTAACTACGACAGATGGTGCCTCTCAAATTCAAATATATATAGTTTTTAATTGTAGTGGATGCCACGATGTTAATACAGTTTTTTCAAATATTAATTCATTAATTAAATTTAATTAACTAAAATAAAAGGAATGGACCTAAGTATAGGAATTGACTTAAATTTTTTTTATATTACTTGTTTTGAAAAATTTGAAAGTTAACATAAATTATAACTTATATATATATATATATATTAATATATATATATATATATATTAATATATATATATATATGTATATATATTAATATATATATATATATATATATATATATTAATATATATATTATATATATATTAAATTATTTATTATTTACTTATATATTAATATATATATATATATATATATATATATATAAATACACATAACCATGAACTAATCATTGCACAGTTTTTTCAATAATTGTTTTATACATTGTCGTATTTCGTATTAATTCTTGATTAATATATATTCAGTTTCCGTAACGAAAAGAAAAATTGCATGAAAAGAGAAATTGCGTTTTTGTTTAATTATTGAGTGTGCTATAATTACTCTAAATTTTATTTTATGATTAAGTTTATTGTTTAAATAACATATTTGTTAACGATTCACTTCATCTAAATTCCTCATGTTTTTTTACTGGATTTAAAAGTTAAAGGTGAGCAGGATTATCTTTCTGAATATGATTGTGGTATTTTAGAATTATATTGTTAAGGGAATATTTTATATTATCAAAATAACCTGTGAACAAAAAGTACAGGATATTCTTCCAGTTACCTTTCGATATAAATTAAAAATATTTACTAATGAGCGAAGAATTGGATTTAGTGTATTTTTAAAGGTTTTAGAAAAAAATTAATAAAAAAAAGTTTATCAATGTGTATGTTTTTTATTTAAAGTAAATACTATTCTAATATTAAATGAATTTTAAGAGCACAAAAAAAAATCCATATTTTTTGAAGAAATATCAAGATTATTTTTCTGTTCATGCAACAATACTAATAGTTTTATCCATTTATTTTTTGTGGGCATGTGTATTTTACACGATACTATATAATTAAAAGGTTTCTTCTCTAAATCAAAGAAGTTCGATAGATAATTCAATCTTTTTAAGTTTCCACCAGCACGTTTTAAAACGGGTTTTCTACTTGGCTCGTTTCTGGGTTGGATAATTTAGAACAATGCCGGAAAAAAAATCTTGTAAATTGAAAATTACCATGTACGTGATTTTAAATTAGCGCGAAGTGGTTTTTTTCCCTCTTCTTTTCTTTTAAGTATATGTCTATCAAAACTAGAACAGAATGATTTAATTATAAAATTTAATTACATAACAAAGATATGAAATTTATGCACAGTATTTTTTCTTGCGTAAATGTGAGTAAAAGCTGAAGATTTTTTAAAAAAAAGTCTATAGACGTGTTATTTCAACTTTTAGAACCCAAAAGTATATTATCAAATGAATTTTAAAACAATCTGAGTATTATAAAATTTACAAAAATCTAAGAATGTAAGAAACATAATTTTACTTTCCCATTTCCAACTAAATTACGAAACAAAAGTAATATATTGTTTTTGATAGACACCTTTGCTTAATTGGAACAGAATTGGAGCATAAAGAAAGAAGCATGAACACAGATAATGCATTAAGACATGAGCCACAATCTTGTCAGTTTCCATATCAATTACACAATTGCTGATTGTTTTGCGGAAACATGGAGACTTTTACTTGACAGGCTTCTTTGTTTCCAAATCCAATTGGCAACATTCGTGACAGAATCTTAAATAAGCACATTTCTATCTGTAGCTGACTGGTAACGGCTACACCCATAATACATAGACACAAATGTCACAGCATACAATTCACACCTACCTATTGTCTTTTTGATGTCAAAACAGATGTATTCTTTGAGTGACAAAAATATACATGCAAGTTTAAAGGAGTTTTCATTCAAGTTTCTTGTTTGTTTTTGAGCTTTATACAATATATTATATCAAGCTATTTTATTGATCTTTTATATTTCTACCAAATTATATTTGCTTAACAAACAGGTTTTTTCCCAATTCCATTTTGATCAACTGTACATTTATAACAAATTGGTTATTATTAATATTCAAGGTTTGCTTTTTTCTTAATGTTTTGTGGATTATAGTATAAATCATTTGGAAGCTAGCCAGAAGAAATGAAAATTGTTATTGCTCTAAGTTTTAGTTATTTCAACTTTATTTTTTCAGAGTTGTATTACATGACACAAAACAAATATTTTTTAGACTTGTTGGCTTTAGTACGTAGTAATTTTTTCCCTATAGCTAAAGAAATATTTTTTTGAAAGTACCGATCTGAAGTTCTGCCTGTAGTACTGAGCCAGAATAAATCAAAACAGGTTATTAATTACAAACTTGTATGACTAAAAAGTACCAATAGATTACACATTGACATGTATTAAAGTATGCTTGTATTTAAATTTAATAGCGATGGTCAATGAATATAAATTTTTGTTAAAAGCTAATTTGTAAAAAATTCCAAAAAATTAATTTCTGACAACAAAGAAGAAAAATTGCAGAAACACATCACTAATATTTATCTTTAAGTTATTCATTTGTGTAATTTTTGTACCAATATATTAATAACACATAATGGCTTTTTTTATCAGAAAAGCTTGGAAAATTAAACTGAATAAATATTTGAATGTATAAAGCTTTTTTACTATTTCCAGATGATATGATGTATTTGAATTAAATGGACCCGGGTGAATTTATTCGTTTATTATTTTAAATTAAAAAAAAAATTCGATTTTTTTAATTGACAATAAGAAGTCTCAATTGCAATATATATTTGTGAAACATGAATTGTGATCTAAATGAGGATTTCAAATTTTAATTATAGTTAAATGAATGTTCTGGGAATAGTTGTACTATTTATAAATTCATGACTAAATAAAACAATAAATATACAGCTCATTTATTATTTCTTTGTTTCGAAATTTTTCGTTTGAAACAATTTCCCATGATAGAAAGAAACTTGCAAGCTTATTATTTTTTATAAAACAGCTGGAGAAAGAGTTCCTCCATTCAAAGCACACAGAAATCCTCCGCTCTATCTACTTAGACATAAATCTTGATAAAATATTTATTGTAACAAATATCTTTTCAGTTTCAAAAGACGAATCCTGAGAAAAGTCTTGTTGGATCAACATTAAAGCAATTAAACATTTTCATTGTCTTTTAAATAAAATACATAGAAATCATTTTTGTAATTTCAAGAAACAAACACATAAAAATATGCATTTTTTTTATCTTGATTATTTGGTTAAAAAGTATTAGCAGGGCTAATCATTGCAAACACAAGTGTGTCTTAAAACAAAAAAAAGTAAGTCGTTTTCCATTATTGTACTGTATAGCCTCTTAAAAGAGGAAACGACACGTTTTGAAAATTTTGTCAGGAAAGAACTACCAGGATGCCATGAATAATAATTTGACATCTTAGTATATTGAACCGAAGTTAAATATTGCTGACAAAACAGCTAGAAGCTAAACCACTTATAATATGACATCTTTTGAAAACGATTCATTGGCTTTGAATGTATTAATAGTTTTTTTAATAGAAATAAACATTATGAGACCATTTATTCAAAATGTCAATACCTGAAAGTTTTCTTTTAAAGCTTCCAGTGTTTTACAAAAATTAAAGATTTCTGTTTTCATTAAAATATCTATATATAATTTAAAATAAGAGATGTTAGTTGCTTGATTTCTCTAACATGAGTTGATGATTTATTGAGATAAAAATACAAGTATTCAAAACTTTATTAGTTTTAGAAGTAAAGTGCCTTTGAATTTCTAGAACTACCATTTTTATAAAATGTAAAATTAAAATTTTTCCATAGGAAAAAAAAAATTAGTTGCTTGTTGGACTGTTATTAATAAATTTTAAATATTATTATAAAATAAAGAAAAAAATAAATTTATTTAAAAATCTACTAATCAATTTAATTTAGGCCAATATATCAGAACCTTTTGAATGTATGTCTCAATTCTTTTTTGCTGTTTTACTCGGAAAATTTATCTAATTTTAAAGGAAATAAAACAAAGTCTTGTTTCTGATAATTCTGCCAAGAAACATGCACGTTTTACAGGACTGAATTAGTGATATATAGAAAAATGACGTACTGGACGGAATAGCTTAAGGGCAAAGTTACAGCTTAGTGAATATAAGTTAGTGGATCTGAATCTTGATTTTGAGTTCACGTCTAAAAGGCCACTGAAAACCTGTCTTGTAAAGGGGGGCGGGGCTATGCACGTTAAATCTTTCGGATTTCAATGTCCTCCTTGGTGCGGTTTGCTAGTCAGAAGAAGGAGGTTCCAGTTTAGGTGTCAACCTCAATCCAGTTTCGAAATTATTAGGTCTGTCCCCAATAACTCTCGTGTTACTTTATAAAGGGTGTTTTTTTAGAGGTATAGAACTTTAAATTGGAATAAAACAACGATGTATTATTCTATTGACATGAATTTTTTTTTATTCGAAAGATAATCTTGTGGCATTACATTTTAAATATGATCAAGCAAGACGTAGATTCGTTGAATGGGCCCAAAACGAGATTGTCGTTGTTCCCGATTTTCATAAGCTAATTTTGTTTAGCGATGAAGCGCACTTCTGGTTGAATGGCTACGTCAACAAACAAAACTGCCGCATTTGGAGTGAAGCTAATCCACAAGTGTACGTCGAAACACCGTTACATCCAGAAAAACTGACTGTTTGGTACGCTTTATCGGCTGGTGGAATCATTGGTCCGTACTTCTTCAGAAACGATGAAGGCCACAACGTTACAGTCAATGGTGATCGGTATAGAGCCATGATTACTAACTTTTTCATTCCTGAATTGAACAATCATGATGTCCAGGAGCTGTGGTTCCAACAAGACGGCACAACATGTCACACAGCTCATGCCAGAATCGATTTATTGAAAGACACGTTTGGTGACCACCTAATTTCACGTTTTGGACCTGTGAATTGGCCTCCAAGATCTTGGGATTTAACACCGCTAGACTATTTTCTTTGGGGCTATGTAAAGTCATTGGTCTATACGGATAAGCCACAAACGCTTGACCATTTGGAAGGCAACATCCGCCGTGTTATTGCCGATATACGGCCACAAATGTTGGAAAAAGTCATCGAAAATTGGACGTCCAGATTGGACTACATCCGAGCCAGCCGTGGCAGTCCTTTGCCAGAAATCATATTTAAAATGTAATGCCACAAGATTATCTTTCGATTAAAAAAAACTCATGCCAATCGAATAATACATCGTTGTTTTATTGCAATTTAAAGTTCTATACCTCTAAACAAAACACCCTTTAGTATAACGTTAACACGGGAGCGAGTGCAAGGGGCACAGAGTCACTCCAGTCTCTCGAAATCGTTAATTCTGGGAAATCTGTTTTTTTTCCTACCAATAACCTTGACAGTATTCTCCTATATAATATTATTTTTTGAGAGTGACAACCGTTTTTTTACAATCTTAAGGTACTTGTTTTGACTGAGTTCCACGCGAGACCACTTTAGTTCCGAAACATTGTCTATGAACATGCTACATTTTCCCTCAGGGATCAACTTAGTGGTTATGATTGCTGTGTTGTAGGACTTATTATGGTTTATAAATGTAAATGAGTAGGATATAAAAAAAAATGGGAATCTATTAAAGAAAGTTGAAACTGATAAAGTAAGGGAAATGAAAATAGTGGTGCAGATAAATAGGGGCCCATTCCCCTAATTAGGGATCCATAGCTAGCATTAATAGAGACCCCTGCTAATTTAAATTGATCTTAAACGATAATAGAGGCGGTAGAATTTAGGGAAATAAGGTATACATTCGGATATGTTTTATCTTTAAGAACCTGAATAAATTTCGATTTTGCGAATTCATTTCTTTCATCTTGGTGCGAGGTTTTATAATAGCATCAGTATCACAAAAGAGAATCAGCAATTCCGAAGACCAGTTTTACAAAACAGTCGATTAAGAAGCGTCAAACCATCCTAAAACTGGACAATTAATAAAAGAGAAATGTAATTAATAATGCTATTATGTGATTGCAATTCTGTACATTTCATATATCATAATGATTGATCTACGCAGATTCAAGCAAAAAATAAATTATTGTTCTAGTACAGCGTTTTCTAATAAAGAGTTATTCAGGAACGCACGTGCAAGTGAGGTACAGCTTCCCTTTGTTGGGGTGCTCACACTAAAGACTTATTGGAACGTGACCGTTTATCAAGTCGTCCATTTAAAAGATGAAGCCACAGTGTTTCTAACCGAGTGCTGTTTACAAGCGTCGAGAAATTCACTCTATTATTTGGTGATGAACAATGTTCTGCTAATGGCGCTCTCTGAATAGACACGCCATCCCTTTCAGTCCAGCAGCGAAATTCTCAGTCCAGCTGCTGCGGCGGCCATTTACACACTTTGAGGAATATGCGAGGGAAGTAAATGGACCAAGTGCTCGCTTACACGGCAGAAGAGGGCGACTGGTAACATATGGTAAATGATTGCAAAATGTGTTGCAATGATTATTTGTATAGAAAATGAGGTGGTGGGTGATTATAGCATGTTAAGTATGAAAACTAATTAGCATTTTTCCCAAAATTATGAAATAATATTCTTAATTTCATATTTGACCATGCATTATTGCGTAATGGATGTACTGCTAAGCGTTCAATTTCACAGCATAGGAAGGCAATCGATAATATATGGTAATGATTGCTAAATGTGGTAGGGATTATTTGTGCAAGAAAAATTCTGGGATTGCAATCTGTAAAAGTAGAATTTTTTCTCCAAAATGTGAACAATAGTATTCACATATGTACATATTTTGTAAATACTTTTGTACATGATTTGTCTCAAAGCAGTGCTATATTTTAAAGTATACATTTTGACGCTATTCGTGTTCAGTATATATACATATGCCAATATATATCAACTCTTAGCATTTTAATTTTTCATATGCTTATGTACTCTATATATTTTATATTTTTCTAATAGAACTTTATATATGTAGGCATTTCAAGCTCGTATAGAGAAAGCAATTCGCATTTTCTTCAAAAAAATAAATTCACTTAATATGCGATTAATATCAATAAATACTTTGTTTTTATTTAGATTTATTTCATTAACTAAATTGCATTGGAAGCTTATTCACTTGTACATATAATGCTTGAAAGATTTATCTTCTACGCCCAAATTTATTAATTTGAAGAAAAAAAGAACGGAGAGAAGGAGACGAAAAGGACTCTCCTAATTCGCAGGAATGGAAAATCTACAAACGTCAATGAACAACATGAACGATGGGCACCCTTTCTAAACGAACTTTAAAATTTTAAATAATTTGTGAATTAAGATTAAATTTTCAAAATTTGATTCAAATTTGGATTAAGGGATTTCGTGAGGATTACATTTATTCACTATCAATAAATGTTTGTACCCTAATTAATCTCTGTCACTGTCACCGGCGTATATATCCGTCTAACTCAAACGGTGAATTGAATGCCCCGGACGTATATATACGTCTTTCCAAAATACTTTTATTTTCTTTGCGCTGCTATCTATAAAACGATTCCGAAGGCTTCCAAGTGCAATATAAGATGGCCATGACAGTCTTTGTGAAATATTTATTTATTTATTTCATAGAAAAATTTGCTTATTTGTATCTTTTCCGCTTAATACACCGCATATGTGCGCCTATATGAAAAATGGTGAAACCGTGGAGCGAAAAGCGTATCTTTTAATCAACAGTTAAGGGTTAATAAATTTTACCATGCAAACTGATTACCAATGTAATAAATTTGAATCTGCTTCTATAGTTTTCTTTAAGAGAGATTTAATTCTGATACTGAAGATAATTGAAGTCTAATGAACTAATATTGGAAAGAGAAAATCTAGACATGGAAAATACAAAGTTTATTCTTTATTGTCTATTTAGTTTAATGTTCCATAAATAAGTTAAAAAATTAGTTAAAAATCATACATCTTTTCAAGATATTTATTACTTATTAATACGTGCTTTTCTGGAAAAGTTCTTCGATCAGTTTATTCTGAAACTATTTTCAAAGGTATTCTTTATAAATAGCTTTTAGAATAGTGTAAAAATAGCATGCATTACAAAAATAAAATTGCTATTTATTGTATTCATATCGTTCTAGTAAACATAACATTATCGACTTAGAGGGGGTTATTTTCAGTACATGTAATAATTGGTTGCATAGTTTCCTTTTGTTTACAGAAAATAAAACTTCTGGAATTTATATATATATATAGATATAGATATCTGCCTTAAATTCTGGTAGAATGAAGAATGCTGATAGACCTGTACCTTGTGTGATATCTGTAAGTTACCATTACCCTGACATTGTAAAACATAAGTCGATTACAAGACCTTTCATGCATGCCACGCACTTATAAACTTTGCGTTACAATAAAACATTATCATCAAAACACACGCATAGCATAAAGTAAATTCTAGCTTCTGAAACTTTTTATGCATTCAGAAAATTTTTCACGCCTTCATACTCGTTCTTGGTGAAAACATGATTCATAGTTTCTATGTTTAAATGGCTTCACGAATAAAAAACAACAATCCATCATAATCTGTAATGAGAAAATTGCACGATACATCATTTCTGTGTACGATCAAGCAATTTTAGAAGAATAAAGATGAAAAAGGGCAATAAAGAGTTAATAAATTATATTGTATATTAGGCCACAGTAAAAATACTTTCTTGTAAGGTTACACTATTCCACTGATTTTTTCTTGGAATTCTGTGTGTGAGTTGCCGTATTAGAGAGAAACATTAATTATTAAATATTTATCTATATCTGACATAACTCTTCGGCATCGGTTTTCGTTACTAATTATACTTTTCGTATAATTTGCTTAATTTTAACTTTTGCTATTGGAAAACTAAATATTTCAGTATTTTGCATCAAACTTCGTTTCATGAGGAAAAATAAATAGTTTTAAAAGAATGTAGTACTAATTTTTGTATTAAATCGTATTTTCGTATTCGTAATTTCACATGAAAGGTGGTGGATTCAAAAGTTTTCTGCAATTTAAGTTATTTTTTCCTATATATGATCGGGATAAGGGGACTGCAAGTTATGTGTCTTTCATTTGTGTTAACATTTTTAGTATTTACCTATGATGCAAACCCGCTGGCTGCAAAATATGTTAGAAGATGGTGTAAAACGGTACCAAATGTTATTAAGAACTTATTTTTTTGAATTCTACGATCATATAATGATAAAAATTTTTTAAAAAAGCTTCAAGATATCAAGTTTAAAGTTTTTTTAAGTTAACAAGTTATATTTCGTGGTTAATTTAGTTACTCTTTATGATTTTCTCTACATCAGTTTACAGCTCAGAACAAAAATACTTGATTGATTATCAGTGTCACATTTTGAGATTAGATGAGGGATATTGGCAACGAGCCTCCTTATTCTAAACAAAGGTCAAGTGTCAAGGTCGATGGTTGAGCTTACATTCTACTTTTCAAGCTTCTACACCATGTTAACATAAGGACTTTGAGCCTCGATAGATTTGTGCATCAGCCTCTCTATGCGGTGAGTCCATGAAATGTAATACGGGCACACATATTTATATGGACTTCTTCATTTATTATTCTTTTTAATTTTGTTTAACTTTTTAAGTTATAGTTTTTACATTAACATGAGTAAGTATTCTTGAGAACTAATAATAGTCTCTTAACAAAATGCTTTTAACTCATTTTGAGGCAGGAAAACTAAAAAAATGTAATAAAACTATATTTACTATGATAAAGTACTGAAGAATGCGAATTTCCATTAGGGGAAGTATATTTATACCATAAAAACTAAGACAACTTTAAAAGGAATTTAGTTAGAATCCATTTGTACGTATCGAATTATCTTACATTCCACTTTTTTAATGAACTGAAATTATGTTTGAAGCTCTTTCAGTCTTTTCATGAACTCTTTTTTATTCACCGTATGCTTTCTAAGTACTTTTCGCAACTTTCAGTGAAAATTTCGATATTTTATGAGCTACATCAATAAATATCGGTAAACAATGGAAGGCAAACAATAATTAGAAAGTAGTATTTCTTAAAACTTATTAAAAGAGAGAGTTCGACTTCCTCCAAATTTCATTAAAAAAAAGATAAGCATTTCAAGCCTTTACTTAAGAAATGCACATTGGGTTTCAGTTTCTTTTTTTCAATGACATCATCTACTTCCACTCACCACCTACAACAGTGAGTTTACCCTATAGCTATGTAAAAGAGAAGAGAACTGGAAAAAACAGGACTGCAACTGCAACTACAATAATTAGCTAAACGGAATTATCCAATTTAAAGAAGAATGCCGATAAAAGAAATATCCTCTACCACGAAGCACTCATTAAACTTTAGTTAAATTAAGTCGAATGGAAAACTTTTGAGTGAAATTCTTTGGCTCGATTCACTTTGAGTAATAAAAGGAATAGTGTAGTGGAGTTTTGTTAAAAATCTTTGATATAAGAGACTGAATACTTTTCCTTGAACGATCTCTTTATATAAAAAAAAAATTGAAAAAGCACATGGATTATGTGCAAGTATATTTTAATACAGAAATTTGAATTACAACGTTAGGCAAACATTTATACGAATATTTTTCATGAGTACAAAGATAATTAAAAATTAAAAAAAAGACATGCATTTTTTTAAAATGTCTGTATATTTAAAATTTTAATTTCTTGATTGAAAAAAAAATCTTGGAGCTAGTTTTACTTAACTCTTTACAAGGTTTTTTTTCTAGTAATGCTATATTAAAATATTTTGAGAATTTAGATTGACTTATAAAAGGAAATTCTTTTAGCTTATTCTTTAAAATTTATTTTAGTTTTAAGAAAATTTTTTGGAAAGAAGAGTATGTTTCTCACCCACCCACTCGGATCTATTTAATTGTAGAACATCTTATGTTTTACATTTCTTTTTATATCTCTTTACATGATGCTTATAAAATAAAAAAATGTAAATGTTCTACAGAAAAAAAATTAGATTAGTTATCTTTTGTATTTAAAGGCTTAAAAATATATACGTTTTACTTTCGATTTTCGAAAAATAGAGTTCAACACATTGTGGGATATTGCAAGCTGTACAAACATGTCTTGATATTTTCTCTTGTACATTAGTAGATCACACAAACGGAAGCGTGTGTGCGTTTTTTGTAAAGTTGGCATATGTTCATCAACTTAACCCTTTATCTACCACATTATGATTTACTGCAGTTTTTTTCATGCAATATTTTTTTTTGGATCACTACATTGAAAACTGAGGAATATTCATAAACAAAATACCCAACTTTGGGAAATTTAATCCGTTAGAGCTAATTAATTAATTAAAGATATTTTCTATAAAATTAATTATATACACTGTTCATATAAAATAGTCAAATCGTTTTCTAAGGTCTTCATTTACATACAAAAAAAAAGACACTTAAATTTTTTCATTAACTATTTTTTCGGGACAAAAATGATAATTTTTGCAATCCACTGAAAACGGCGTCAGCTGAAAACGCAATTTCTGCTATAAAACTATTCGCCTTTTTCACTAAAATACTCATCATAGAACCCGTACTGCCATATCTCTTGGAAGAGTGGATTTCAAAGAATATTCCTGTTAAGTATTGTCAGAATATTCGCAAAATTAGTTATTCCACGTTATTTTAATGTGGGTGGTACTTATAAGTACCGTCGGTAGATAAAGGGTTAAAGCAATTGTATGCCATCTAGAATAGTTCACATTCTGCTTAGGAGTCTTATCTTTGTCTTTTGTGTTTGCATCTTAAAAATTAGAAATAAGTTGCCATGCAAGCAGCACAAATAGTAGGTGAAAATTAACTTCCCATCGACACTTAAAAATTATTAAAGTTGGCTGAAAGTTCACTTCTTATGGTTTTGTAACGGAGTAATAAAATATACGTATATGTAGAATGTGCAATGCATTTTAACCGCATTGAAACATATACAAAAATACGTATAAGTTATTAACTCTATATTTATTTGATTTTATACAAGATGGAGTGAGATATATGTGTATAATTTACTCGAGAGAAAAAACATATTTTTGGATAATAAGTTACAATTTTTCAAGTTTAAAATTTTTCTTGAAAAAGTATTTAAAAATCTTTTTAAGAGAAGTAAAATACAAATTTCTTTCAAGAAAAAAGTGTAGTTAGATTTGGGTAGAGATTGTATTAGGAAATAATTTACAAAAAAAAAAATGACATGTAGTAGAGCAGGTAGGTAGTTATTAATGCCATGTTTCCTGAGTCTAGGAAATGTGTATGAATGAATGGAAGTCCAAAAAATAAAACAGTTCATAATACTCGAATTTCCCCGAGGAAGCTGTTAAAGTTGCTCAAAATATCCTTGACCGGTTCAAGTCAAGGAATGAAGAAATGATTCGAATCTGTTGAGCAGTAAGAACTTCATTTTTCGTGCGTGTAAACGATGGAATTTGTAGATCTCCATCAAAGTCACGTGCAAAGTGACTCCCATAACGACACGAGGTAATAAAATTTGGAAATAAAATGTCCCTTTGAAATGAATGAAAACCATTTCAGAATTCTTGGAAAAGATTTCAACCCTACAAAAGCTTCGTTCGCGTTTCCGTAATCCTTTTTTCTTTCTTCTTAAGCCACTGAAATCATGTAAGAGAGAGCTGTCTTTAATTTCGAGCCGACTGCACTGGATAAAATAAGATGATGATGTCTGCCTTAAAAGAATTAATAATTTCCTCGGCCAATACGGCTTATATTCGAGCAAACTGCATGAATAAGGGTTTTCCATTTTTATTTCTTATGCATTTCTAATGAGGGGCTCGGGCACAAATGGTATAGGACTGAAATGTACAAAAGAAGTCGGAAAATATTAACCCTGGAGACATATTAATACGTTTCCAATATTGAGAAAGATTATTATTCATTTTTTGTGCATCTTTCAAAAAATCGATTATAAAGATTAGAATAAAAATAAAACGAATGAAGAAAGGGAACCAATGATTAAAAAGTAAAGATTTCTTAGAAAATCTCTTCTCCGTAGGATTATGTAGTCAGTTGTCTGAATCAAATCGACTTAATATTTTGTAAGAAATCGTATTATGAGTCGGAAGTCAACCCGGTTGTCAGAAAAAAAGAGGAAGGAGTCAGATTTTATGTCTCTTATCTTTGACATTCTATTTTTAATTTGAGAATTAAGATGGGATATTTCTTTTAGAAAAAAAAATATATTCCTCTAACGAATAAAATCCTCGTTTGCTTAGGTTCTAAAAAAGTACTTTCAATTTAAGCATATGAAGCTTTAAAAGAAGTTGGTGATTAGTAAATTGTAGCAAGAAGAAATTAAACAAAAAATGCATCTTTAGCGTAGTATTAAAATACTTTTTTTCCGTTTTAACAGTGCTTACATTTATCTTAGGAAATGAAAAAGTATTTATTTCTTGAAAACTCTTTAAAGCTTTTCGTTCTTTTAGTTATTAAAACTGAAATGTCACTTTTTTTAATCGGAAAAAAGCGTAATATATTTTAAAGCTGTTGTCGGCATTTTTTTAATGCATTGATGACAAGTGTTCTTACACAACATTTTAAAACAATGTTTACAAAGAAGTATTAAAAAATCGCAAGTTTTTACGTAGTCTCAAGAATAATTAGAAAATTTCATAACATGCTTAGATGAAGACATGATACATTTTGAATATTAAATTTGCTACATAAGAAATGTTTCTAGAAGATAGAAACATTTTCCTTCCCATTTTTAAAAAATTTTTGGATTTACTTTAAAACTGTGAATCCCTCTTACTAAAATATTCATGAAATAAACAATAGCAAGGAGAAAAAAATCGTATACAATAAAGCGTTTTTGAGAATTTTACTCCTATTTGAAAACAACGTTTTTCAAAAATTGATATGCCTATTTTTTTTTACTTTTGAAGATAAAGAAGAGGAAAAAGTATTCAGGATCTAATTTGTTGAGTAACCTCAATAACAAAAAAATATACTATATCATTAATAAAATCTTAAAATTTGTCTTATTTTTTGTATTAAAGTTCACATTTCTTTTTTCCTCCATTAAGAATAAAATGAAGCAATTTAGGAAAATTGAAATCCTTTAAGATATAGCTAGATTTCAGCATTTCTTAGTAATTTCCCTTTTTTCCATTTTGTTAGTTTTTAGTAATTTCCAATTTTTCCATGTTCTTAGCTATTAGTAATTTCCACCTTCTCATTAAAATTAAGTGTATTTGTGAAATTTATAAATGTTGCAATGAATAAATATTTAAAATGTTATGAAAATAATATTTAAACTGAAATTATTATATTAATTTGAGTAAACTTAAAATATTTGAAGTATAGTCATAAAAGTGTTCAAAGTAAACTTGACCAATATTAAAATGTTACTACAGTATGTTAATGTCGACATACATATATTCAGAGAATATATTATGATTCAGCTTCTCATAGATCTCTTATTCGCTTGGTGCTGAAACAAATAAATACCTGTTCATATTTTGAAAAAGAAAACTTATCTTTGGAACCTTCATGCATGGAAAGAAGGTTGAAATATGATTTTATTCGAAAATGTGAAAGCTGAAAATCCTGAGGTTTTGAAATATGATTGTAGAGGAAAACTTTACATCAAAAATTAAATTGTAAACACGCATACATATAGTACTAGGTGACTGAATTTAATTTTAGCATGAAAAATGATTCACCAAGGCTTTTCAGTACAGGCTATTCCAGAACATACAAATTTCTTTAATTTCGAGGCGTCTTGAATTTTCCTTTGAAATTGACTTCTCAATTTGCAGACCTTCCCTTTTCGAACGTACGGACAGCTCCCATCTCTTTCATAACTTACTTGAAATGCAAGTCACGCGACCGCTTCTATGGGTTATGAAATTATATCTCAGAACCCTCTGTAGAGCTCCTACTAACTCGGATTAGTCAAAAGGCACGAGAAATGCGATGAAGGAATTACTGAAACGAAAATTTTTACGATCAGAAAGATAAAATGGAGTTATTTTTCTTTCTCATTCTAAACCTTTTTACTACTTTTGGTGTGTTCCATATTTTTCGTATTCATGGCGAGAAAATCTCCCTTGCTATGCTACCAAAAAAGAAGATGGAAAAAAAAAGTTTTAAAAAATCTCCAGCCTTCTTTTTTTATTACATTATTTTCAACATTATACTTTTTTGAGATTTTATTTACTTATTTATTTTTTGAAGCACGCATGTAATAAAGGAGATCACATGGGGTTCACGAAGAAAAACCTTAATGATGAATGTTTTTCGTATAAAAGAAGATTTTCTACTTCAGTCTTAATTTAGTAACTCGATTAAGCTATGCAGAATACAGTTAAAAGTTTGTTTTGATAAAGTTAATACAGGAAAATTGAGATTCGCATTGAGTTTTGGAAGTAGTATGCTATCAGGGTAATATCAGTTGATTCTTTTTTTTCTAGTTCACATAAGTTTTTTAAACTGGCTCAAAAAAGTCGGTTAAGACAGATATTAAGTGGCAAAATACTAAATCTTTCAATAGAATAGATTACAGGACTTATCTCGGCGATGTGATAAAATACTCAAGTAGAACTTGAAATTATTTCTGAGAAAAATAAATTTGAGAGGATGTCTAATTTGGTAATTGAAAGAAATGTTTATTTGAGTAAACATAAATAAAAATCTTGAATTTGACTATAGAAGTCTATTTAAGGCCAATAACAGAGAAGAATTATAATGAGGAAAATTGATAAGAGTGTGTAAGTTGACAGGTTTCCAATGGGACTAACGAGTTATTCATAAATATAAATAAATCAAGCAGTATAAAGGCTTTTTTTGTTTAATATTTAAGATGCATTTAATCTAAGTGAAAGACTCTTTTGAAAATGTTATCAGTGAATTACGTTGAAGAACCATTCATTCAATAAACTTTGTTTTTTATTTTTAAAGATAAATAATCTTTAATTTGAATTATTCCTTTGTGACAGATATAAATTAAACATCTTTCAAAATTTGAATTAGAATTAAAAACATATTATGGTTTATTTTAAATACTTTATATCAATATACGATACCGACGTTAACTTTTGATAAGATTTAAAACTTAAGAATATGCAATAAAAAGGATCTCCGATAAAATAGTATTATTTTAAGGGGAACCGGTATGATTCATAAAAAAAAAGAAAAATATATCACTTTAATTTAATAGATTTTACATTTTGGTTGCACCCATGTATATGTATTTTTAAAACACACTTTTTAGGTTCAAATTACCACAAAAAGCTAACCATTCACTTTTTCAAAGAAAAACTAAAAAAAAATTCTTGAAGTGATTTTAAAATAGAACTCCTACAGTAATTGACATACATTCATGAAATTTGATTTACATGTATAAACCTATATAACAAATTTGGTATGGGTTTTATGATAACGTGATTTATATTCTTAAAATACTTTTTTTATGAATGTTTATTGAAAATTCTTTAAAATGTATTAATTCTAAATTTAACTATTTTTAAAACAAGTAATATAAAAAAAAATTAAGTAATTCCTACTTAGATCAAGAAAGAAAAATTTTATTTTTAGCTACTTTTTATTAAAAGTTACAATTAATATATATATATATATATATATACTTATGACAGAATCACAACATTAAGTGGGGATTGATTTTTATTAATTATCATTAAAATATCGTATTGTAATCCAAAACAATCATGTATATAAAATTTCAGCTCAATTGAGCGCTTTAAAATGTATTTTATTAACGATTGAAAATTCCACCAATATAAATAAATAAATATATATAGAGAGAGCGAGCTAATAGTAGGAATTGAAAATAAGTAAAAATTTGATTAAAAAATGCATTACAACTTTTGTTGCATGCATTAATAGTAGTATTTTGAAAAAAATATCAAAACAATTGACACAATAGAAAAAAGCTTTAGCATTTGAAACATTGTAAATCTAGTGTTTTTTTCTTTCTGAGAGAAATCAGTTTAATGCTTTTATTTGTTATTGGGGTGTGAATGAAAAAAAAAAAACAAGTTTAAAAGTCATGATGACTTTTTTTTTAAACTTAGAGCTTTCAAATTTTGTGAGATAATAGAAAAATATATAAAGAATAATTTAGGTAAAAAAAAACGATTTGATGCTTTGACCGATTGTTGTCAATTGAAATGTACTGTGTCCCCTTAATTTTTATGCAGATTTGTCTGCATATAGGGGCATTTTCCCGGCATTTTCAACTAATATAGTATTAATCTGAAAAATGCGGAAAACTGAACCACAAACTTTATAGGATAATGCCACTTGACACTCTCTAAGATTCGAAACTTAAGTTTCCTTCAAGTTATTAATACTACTCTTAATTTTATGGTACGACTGTTTAACGTAAGCCAACGATTCTAAGAAACTCTAGTAACTATAAGTAATTTACAAACGATCCTAAAATTATTCGTGAAATTGTTTGAACACTGCTAAAATCATTCGTAGCAATGGAGAAGTACCAAGTAATAAAGATCACGAATTTTATTATACGGCCTGAATACATGGCTCCCTTGAGTAGCATTAGAAAAGAGTTCTCATTTCTCCAGAATTGAAACTAAATAGTGCAAAGCTTTTGCTTTCATTTAGAAAAGAAATATAGTTTATTTCCATTACATCATAACTTATGCTGCTTTTACGGTTTTAGGCAGGTCTCTAATAAACAGTCGAGAAAAATTTATAGTCCCTTAGTGCATATAAATACATTTTTAAATACTCTTCCTCAGGTTGTGAATATTGTTTCCTATATTGTACTTTGCATTAAGGTATTAAAACAAATTCATGCTAATTATAGATTGATAACAATAACCCTGAAGTAAGATAAAGGCTTGTAAAAAGAGGGAATAAGAAAAAGTTTTTATTGAAAGAAAAAGTTTTGCCTCGGAGGTTTTCACTTTCAACAGGAGCTCTAAAATAATGATTCGAAATCGAAGTAAAAGTAACAAAGAAAGTATTCTCTCTCTTTGGCTGTTAACTTTCTTTTAAGGTTAGTTTTTATTTATTGATTTAAAAATACATTGTAACAAAGTATAAGATAAAAAAATAAAACCTGAGGAATAGAAAAGAAAAATCGCTTTGTCAACTTAAATCATATTTCAAAGTAATGATAAAAATTTTAGAGCAGGTTCGTGAACTCTCTTTTAAAGATTGCGAATATATTTCATTGCTCGTATTTGATTTATTTGAGATCATTTATTAAAAAAAAATCATGACCATATTTGTTTGTTGAAATATTTAAATTAGCAAACCTCTTTCAGTAGAATTTTTTTAAAAAAATCTTAATCTTTCAATTCATTAAAAAAAGTCTTTTTTTTCCGTTTGAAAAATAAATTAATTAAATAAAATAAAAAAAATATAAAAATTACAAATACAAAAAATTACGAAGTATATTAGATTTTTTTTCTATATATGTGATGGAATTCTTGACGGAAAATGTGACTTAAATGAATGAGCTGAATAATTTATTATTTAATTGTCTATGTTAAAAAACTGGCGCGGTTAATAATTACGAATGACTATTATTCCAAAAAATGTTATTTTACAAAATCTATCTAGTGACTATCACTTGTAATTCTTCCATTAGAACAACCAGCATTTTGAAAGTGGGCTTCAGTTTTCAAACCGGTGCTCTTGTCAAATACATTAAATTCACAAGGACAGGGACAACAAATAATGAAAGAGTGTTTCTACGGTAACGCGACTATTAACATAACTAATAGCTAGTGTTATTTCGTATTTTTTTAACTCTGAACTTAAACTAAAAGAATGAGTGAGTGATTGCATTTAAATTGGGAACTTAGTTCACGCGAGATAGTGCGTAGTTTTGATACATAATAAGCTAAGGTAAAGTTAAATCATAAAATGAATTACATGAATTACCTTTCAAAATTATCTCTTTTATTTAATACAAGTTAGGAAAATGCTCATATTTAGAGCTTTATATAAATGGAATTTTTGATGAAAAAAAAATGTTTTTTTTACTGTAGCAGCATTATACATTCGGATATAATTTTGTTCCACTTTAGAATCATTTTAAAATTTAAATGAAAGCTCTCAATGTCATCAGTAATAGAAAATCTATACGTAAATATAACTTTATTTACTGCAATTCAATTCATCAACTTTTCAGTGTCTTTTGGAAAAGCGCGAATGATATTAATAAATTAATTCAAGAATAGTTTTTCTTGTAAAAGGCAAAGATAAGTTTTTACGCTGGTTTGTATATAAAATGAGTAAATTAGAGATTATTTAGGATTATATTAGTTTATATAGATTAGTTTTCTTAGGATTTAGATTTGTTTAAAGCCCCTTATTTTCTTTTAAACATAATTCTTTTTTACCTTAATTGCTTTAATAATATTCATGTTATGTTTACTTAATTATTTTTAATTAGTTTATTTTTTAAATTTTACAGTAAAAAAATAGAAATTTCTTAGAATAGAAATTTTAGGATGCGCAAACCTTCATAGCTTTGGCAACTCATTGTATTCGTGAATATTTTATTACTAACCCTATCGATTTTTTGACTTTTATATCAGAGAAAATAATATTTTCTCCTTCATTTAGTATAATCAGAGAGATCCATGTAAACTCATTTCACGAAAAATTGGTCTGCTTTTCAGCTTCTTGATATTTAGGACTCTTTGAGCGCTTAAACGTATATTAATATAGAAAAAGTTTATAAATACTTTCTAAAAATGAATTCTTTAATTGTTTTAGAATTGTAATGGTTTTATCTCGTTGTCTGATTTGAAGGATCTTTTTTACCAATTGTGGAAGGGAAAATTAAAATTTTTGTTTTATGTTAGAAATAACTTACAAGCATGCCATTTTTATGATTGATTAAATATTATAAATTTTAAAAAATTATTAGATAAGACATTTTTCCGTTTATTAAAGATTTGTTAAAAGAATTATTTATCCAAAAGCTACAAACAAAGCCGTAATGAACTATGCCAACAAGTGGCACAATCAACGTTTAATTTTATAAAGCGTTTAAAATATACAATGAGGATACTGTTTCCATTTTCTATTTCATAAATTTTATGCTATGTGATTTATGCTAACAAGAATGAATGCAAAATAGATTTTAATGTTATGGATTACATGAAATGTACTAGAAAACATCGAACATCAGCGTTAAAATATTTATTCCCAAAATTATTTTATATGTATGACCCTTTAAAATTACGTTTAGAATTTTTTCCATGTCCAAAGTGGCTGTGTGTGTGTGTGTGTGTGATTTACGTTTTACCAATTACATAAGAAATGCGAAAAGGAAGAACTTTTTCTAATAAAACTGATGCACTTACTGTTTTGCCCTTCCAAAGACGGATTACCCCTGGTTCTTCTTGTAATGGGCTCCGAATCAGTGTAAGTGGCATCGGAATTATTGTCCGATGTCGAGGACGACGAAGGTCCTCGGTGCAGTGACAGGTACATGCGGCCACGGCCTTGTCCAGATCCAGTTCTTAGACTGCCATCTCTCTGCAGAGGGGCTACTTGTTGATTGATAACCGGGTTGTTGATGACCTCCACTTCACTCTTGGGAATCACCCTCTCTTGGTGGGGTCCTCCGTGGCTTGATCTCGGTAGGGAATTGTAGGCGGAGTATTGGCTGGGGCCCTTACCGGATGCAGAGGATAAGCCGGAGTTGTGCCGATCACCGTCTGCAAATAGAAATATATATTTGATTATGATAAAGTGACGTGACAAAATCTTACAATACTCTGCAAACTGCAGAAAGTTAAGGTTTATTGTGTAATGTATTTTCGAAACTGGTTTTTCTTTATTATGGAATCCGATTCAAAAAAAAAAATGTTATGGTATATCTCTTTCAAAAATCATAACATTTAGTGGGAACAGTTCTTTTTTTTCTAATTTATTCAGATAAAATGCATTCTTTAAAAATGTAGCAATAAAAAGCTTTGAGTAAGATATTTTAGAATTTAAAATTTATACATAATTGTTCTTTAGAACTTTCATAAATATCTGTTATAAGTTTTACAGTAGAAATAATATGACTGTGGAAACTGATGATCACAGTAGGTATTGAGACTTGGATATCTTGATAATAAAGTTAAAACTGTGATTTGAATCTGTTGAGTTTCATCACGAATGGATTTGTTGACATAGGGTGCCTATTACAAGGCCTTCAAGTATCTTTGTAAAAACCTTTCTTTATTATATTTAATAAATAGAAGAATATCTGTATAGTTATTGCATGCTGACAAAGAAAGATTTAAAAAAATTAGCAGTCAAATTCAACTACGCTTTTTTGAATTATTGGACACTTATATGCATAAATTGTTAAATACTTTGTTAATGTATAATAAATTTTTAAAGTAAGAATTTTTTAATTCCTTACTTTTTTTAAAAATCTATTTCTGATTTTGTTAAAACAATAAAGAAATGTTCATAAGCGTTAAAAAAATTCTAGATTTTAAATATTTATGTTTTTAAACACTCAACTTAAAAAAATTATTTAAAGTTTAAAAATTTTGAATGATTAAATTTACACCCATACTTATTTCTGAATAAAAGTTTTCAAGAAAAGCATATCATGTTATCTAAACATCTAAGTAACTCGTACTAAATTATACATTTTTTAAATTTCAATAAAGGGCCTATGACTTCTAATGAATTATATTCATAGATGACACTATATATTATACTATTATTAATCTAAATTTTGATAACAAACGGTCACATTCAGTTTTGAGTTTATTAAAATACTAAATACAATAAAACTTACGCTACTTCAAATGCATTGTTTTTATCTGTATAATATTGGGATATTTTTGTTTTGTGGGACATCTGACATTGCTTAACAAGCTTCTGTAACCCCAATTTATTATATTAAACCTGAATTATATTTCAAACCACAAAATTCCCATACGTAAATTATTTTTTTTTATGTAACATTCTTTTTAGCAACGACTTAACTTATTTCTATATTAATCATCAAGAATTCAAATTGAAATTTACAAAGTTAGTTTCATCGCTATCATTGAAGTACATTGGTTTTGAAAATACAAAAGCAAGAGAGTATAAATATAACATAGATTTTGCCAATGATTTGATGAAAATCAGAGTTCGTTTAAATTGAATTTGTATATATCCCCTAACTAAAAGAGTCTGCGAACCGGGTTTTTAAAATGAATGTTCTATTAGCCCCAATGATATGATTCTTTTCGACAGCAATAAAGTGGCTAAGAGGCTTCATGGCACTTGCTCAGGATGTGATTATTTAATTTTCTCGTGACACTTTGTCTACTATTTGTCACACTTTCCTTTATTAGATTTAATAAACGGAAGAATCCTTCAAGGAGTGCAAAAACCGAATATCTGTATGGCTATTGTATGCTGACAGAGAAAGATCCGAAAAATTACCTTGAAAATTCAAATACACTTTGTTGTGGTATTGGATACTAATGCATAAATCATCCAATGTTTTGGTAATGTATAACACAGTAGTTCTCAACTTTTTTTGTTATGGTACACTTTTAAAAATTTCAAAATTTGTCGTCACTTTGACAATAAAATAAGTTAAAAGAATTTCACTTATCAATAATACAGCAAGTAAATAAGATTATGATAATAATTTTCAATGTTAAATAAAACAATATGTACGACAAAGACAACAAAATGCATATTGAGTAATTAATTACAAATTAATTATAAGAATTATTTAATGTGAAATTTGAGCTTGATGATTTTTTATAATTTCGCTTATATTTGGTAGTAAAAATGATATGCTACTCTCATTTCGTTATCTACATTTAAAAGTCTCGATCTTTTTTTTTTCAATTTTGATATTTGTCATTGTTGTAAATCCGATTTCACTCAAGTATGATGCAGAAAACTGTAGCAATATTTTTAAAACTTTTTTCTGGCTATTATTAGATAATCGCATTTAATTTTAATCCCAAATGAATTAATTAACTCTTCTGAATGTTTTAAAATTAAACATCTATTATTACAGAGCGAAATTACTTTTTCCTCTTCGTTCAAAGTTTATGTTCATTTATATACGAATGTATCAGTTATCACAAATAGATTACGAAACCAATGAAATTTTTTTATATTCATCTATCCACACGAAAGGATAAGTTAAAAATACCACGAACACCTTTAGTTTATTTCTATAAAATGGCCGAATAATTCAGTTCCAGATTTTATTTCCCCCTCAGAATATAATTAGTAACTTTAAAAAAATTGGCGGTACACAAAAGTGCCACGGAACAGTGGTTGAGAATTAGTGGTTCAACATATTCTATATATCTGATATTTACATATATATAAAGAAATAATGAGTTACAAAGTTCAAAACTAGTTAAAAACGTAGAGTACAAGTATTACTGAAACAAATGAGATAGTCTTATATTAATTGTGATCCTGTCAGTAAATAATGACTACATACAAAAGTGTGTACATATATTATTAAAATAGTCATAAATAAAAAGAATAATGTTTCTACTTTTTTATTTAAAGAAGGATAATATTCTCTTTAGAAATAAAAATTTTACTTATAATAATGAAACAAAAAATTAAATATAGTTCTGAAAAATTAAATAATGAAATGAGAGAAAAATATTTTGTTTAAGGGATTTTTTTACTCTCATACACACATATTATATATATATATATATATATATATATATATATAATAATTTGCTTGGTAATGTGGTTGTTGTCCGAAAGCTACATTACCCACATCAATTTATTGATTATGATCTGAGAAAACGTATATTTTTTAGCATTGGTTGATATAACAAAATTTAATAATTTTACCGAAATCATAAATGTATGTGATGATTCAAATATAAAAAGAGTGCAATAATTATTTACGTATAACTAATAAAAAGTTGTATTTCAAATATTTGGAGTTACTGGCAAATGTATTAATTTAAAAGATTACTTTCTTTTTAATTAAAATTTCATAAATATATTTCCTACTCATCATATTGTTAGAATGCTCTTTAAAATTGGTTTAAATGATTTCAGAGACGTGAATGATAATTTTTTTTGTCAGTTATTTCAGTAAAAATTAAAATAAAAACCATATGTGTGTTCCTAAAGCAAATTCCCATAACGCTTCAGCCACAGTAAAAAAAAACAATGTTAATATAATTGAATCACAATTTTTATGAAAAAAATTATTCACTAATTATTTATTTTATGCTTATTAACACATAAATGTGCCAATAAGTAAAAATTAAGGTTTGTCATTCGAAAGGAATAATTTTCTAAAATGAAATTTCAAGTTAAGTGGGAATATATTTTGAATTTATTTTAATGAAATATATCATGTCCCAACATGCGTAATAGTTATAATTACAATTTTAAATGAGTATTAAATATTTCCATAATTAATTTTGAACTAAATAAGCATAATTATAAAATACAACCGAAGTATACTTGTATTAAAAAACAGGTTAATCGAGTTTAATTCCCAAAATATGTATTTAAATATAAAGCATTTCAAGCTATGAAAAACATTTAAGATAAGAGAATAGAAAAAAAAGAGGTCATTACGATTAAATTATTTGTTAACATACACTTCTAAAAATATGAGTCCCTTGTGAGTCCCAGAAGACATTTTTACGTTGATGCGCAATAAAATAAACATCCTTTTAATCTAAACACTAATTGAGTAAAGGTAATTTTTGAAAAATAAACGACTTCTCTAGAGAAAAAAAATAAACAAATTCTTAAAAAGTAATGTTAAGTTGTTTTTTTTAATAATGTGCTAGAAGTTTGAGTTTGAGACATTGGAGACTTTTCTTTTAGCCGCGAGGCGTAATTGAATTAGCTTCACTCTTCAATGACACAGTTTGATGGGCTTTTAATTTACGAGCAAAGGAAAAATAAAACAAATCAGATTACTTCGCTTAATTCCTTCAAAATAAATTTCTTTTCTATGACCGTATATTTTTATGTACTTATTGCTTCTTCTCTCGCTGTAAAAAAATAACAGATTCATTAATTGTGAAATTGTTTTATTGATCAATTAAATTTTTTTTCCTAAATCAGGAAAATTTTCATTTATCGTACACGTAGGAAACTATAAAATCAGAAAGCACTTCTTTTTTAACGGTAAAGAGATTGGAGAAATTGATTGAGTAACAGTATTTTTTTTATTTAAATTCAGTTCATACAAGTTAAAGCTGCGAGAAAAATGCAGTTGAGGTAATAAAAATAAATTTGAACCGCAAAATAACTGTAAAATGTAACATTGATAACTTTACACATATGCAAAATAGTTTTAATTGAGAGTAAAAAACTTTCTCAACGGATTGTTCTGTACAAATATAAATTTCTCGTGTACTTAATTAAAATTTCAAGAAATTGAGGTTCTAAAAATAATATTGACGCATACATATAGGGAAATAAAGTAATAAAAAACATTCTAAATGTGTGTTAAATGGTATTTCGTTAAGTAAGTAAAAGATGCTTATATGCTACTACATCTTATTTCCCAAATAAATTATATGTAATAATATTTAATTTAACATTAGTATATGCTTGTGAAAAAGTGTGTTATGCTTTTACATTTTCCTGAGAAAGAAATTAGTGAAAATTCCACTTTTTAAAAGGACCGCACCATAAATCTTTTTCCTTATGTGAAAACTAACACGTTCGCTCTTAAACTTTGTAATAAAAATGCTTTTTATAAAAGAAAAAAAACCCCAAAGAATTTTTTGGGAAAGCACAAACTGAAATAAAAATATTTAAAAAATTAAAAAGAAGATGGATGAATTTTCATTTTTATAAGTTCCCCTTCGTAAAAGGAGAAAAAAGTTAAAGCAAACACGTTTCACAAGACCTTTTTTGTCTCTATTCTAAAACTAAAGCGAGAAAAAAGTAAGGCAAATGTTACCAAGTTAATGCTCAATTTTACCATTTTTTACGACTCCTACAAATATAAAAAAATAATTGAAGGACCAGAGATAAATTATATTAATTCACAAAAATTAATAATAAAACAAAAAAAAAAAAATTCTTGCATGGTCTGGATTATCTATATCAAAAAGAAAATTTGTATCGTACTTTAAAAACAAGTGCTTAAACATTTTTACAGTTGATTTTGCAAAGAGAAAGGAAATACTTTTAAAAATACTCACGATCGCATGAACTGTGATATTAGAAAAATATTCTTACAAACGTCTTTGAACATGATTTAACAGTAAAATAACATTAAAAAAATTTATTTATGAAATTTATCATTAACATAGTGTGAAAAAACTTTATTTGACACAGTCACAATACAAATTATTTGACACAATCACAATACAGAAATATATCTTGAATTCGATAGTAATATGTGAAAATTTTGTATTTTTTAAAGAATAAAAGGGTTTTTTATTACAAAATCATATTTTAAGTATCAATAGAACATCAAATCAAAGAAAATGATTTATTTACAATATGGTAGTTTCTCATCAATAGTTTAACAATACGATTGTTAGGAAATAATTGTATTTTATTCTTACTTTTGGGATGAACTCATATTGTATGTTTAATCAATGTTTAAGTAAATAATGAATGTGACAGAATTTGAAAAGAATGCCAAAAAAATCAGAGGCAAAATTAATTTTAAAATAAAAAAGTATATATTGTAGAGTATAACGTTTTATGAGGTTGAATTTCTTTTGGGAAACAGTGCATTCATGCTGCTAATTATTCTTTATTCTAACCTAAAGAAATATAAAAGAATGATAATCAGAAATCAGAAAAACTTTGAAGAAAATAAATACCTTTTTCTATTTCATTTTGTAAATGAATGAATTAATTTACGATAATGAACGAGTTTGAACAACCTGTATAAAAAGAAAATATATGAAACATAATAAATAGAATATTTTTACATGACTTTAATAGATAATGCAATCTTTAAATTTTTCACCCCAACAAATAAGCCCTATTTCAATTTCATCTTTGTTTTCATTAAAAAGAAAGAAACCTAATTCAGATTGCTTTGAAACAAAGTTTGTTTAATGAAATCTTTTCATTAGAAAATTGTTTCTTTTTGCTTAAGAACTAATTTAAACTATCTTTTCCCCGTAAATATAAAATATTTTTATTAATTACAAAACGTCTAACAATTTTGAAATTGATAAAAATATTATTTCGGTATTTTTCAATGTGTTAGGATTTTAGATTTTTTAAAAAGGATTAAAAAGCATCAACAATATGGTAAGCATTATATTAATGCATGCTTCTTTGTAGGAGTAGTAATGAAGGATTCAAAGTTGCAGCTTTGGATATGCAAAAAAAGTTTATTTTTCTTTTTAAACAAACTAATTTAAATCCATTAAAATAGTTTAACTCATTCAGGTACTAGACTCAATCCTTTTAATACTTTTTTTTAAAATTAAGTGCAATTTCTTATAGAAATGCTAAGTCAATAAAACTTTAATAACAGTGATTGTTCAGCGTCTTACAACCGATGTATACAATTCTTAAATAAATAGCAAATATTTTAAACTTGATATTTTTCTATAAACATTGAAACTAATATAAACGTTTTTTTAAAAAAAATATTCTTACTCAAGTAAATTCCTTTTGCTATTAATTTTGATAAATACTTCAGAATAAACGCAATCTAAAAAGAAAACTTTGAAAACCAAGTGGTTTTAAAAATTAAAATATTTATTGACTTAAAATGATTACATTCATTGTAAGACCATTCACATAATATTTTGTTTCTATGTGGGTCATATTTCAAAATGAGAATTACCGAACCCATACTTGTTGTAAGACTATCATAAAAAGCTTCATTTTAGGATTTCTGCGTAAGATTTAAAATGTAAATATATATTTCTGAAGTAAATATATGTATTTTATGTTTTTTACCGTTTTTAAAAAATATATTAGATAATAAAACAATAATGCACCTTCAACTTAAAAAATTGTATTGGATTCATATTATGGTACTTAAAGAATATAAAAGTATGTGTGCTTAATTACGGAGCAACTTCATCAGCATCATAACAAATAATAATCATTTTAATATCCGTAAAAAAAGCACAATGTCCTCTTTCCTTTCATTTCTAAACTTTCTCTAATTTAAATACGTTGCGATTGCAAATGTAAATAGCATAAAGTACATTACTTTTTTTTATAAGATTTCTTTCACCGGAAAAATTATTGTGCAAATGATTTAAATTGCTCTCTAAGTCAATTTCACAGAGTTGAATTGAATTAACATTTTAAGCACATTAAGAATCACTAAGTAAGATAAAATAAACCTCAAGATTTGCTAAATTAACATTCAAATTAGATGCCATATCAACTTAAACTACATGAACGAGTTTTATTCATTTCTTAAGTGAACGTGTAGAAAGATATAATTTCACAAACTAATTTTATGGGGGTTTGGTAAAAACAAACCGCACATAACAATTATCTTCATCTCGTCTAATGATTTCCTTGCTATTGATTATTTCAAAAATAGGGATTATAGTAGTTGGTGTATCGCGTCTACGTTATGAATATCGTTATATATTCATGGAATTCATTGGAGAATATTATTATCTATTCCTTAAGGATTGTTATTCACTAACAAAGGATAATTGGAAATGAAACAGCATTATTTTTCAATTAAACTTCCAATGGGACAGGGCTCTGGAGTCCCCGTTACTTTGAAGAATGTCTCCAGGCAAGGAAGCAATCAGGGAGACTAATGATATATAAAAATAATTGAACGATTTTCCGAACACAGCGCTCATTAAGATAAAAATTAAGACTTTTCCGCGGTGATTCTTCTATCGGATTATTGACTCCATGCTATCTTCGGGACTTCTCTTGTCTTGAAGTGTAATCTGGGAGATGGGTTTGGGAAAGAAATGAATGCGTTTTTCTGACTCATTTCCCGAGTAATGTTTAATTGCGGAATCACTTTCCTCACAGAATCCCCATTATTTGATCACCTGATGCCTCATCATTCGCATAAATAACATAAAAAGGAGATTGGTAAGGGGGATTGTCATTACTTTTGATGCCTTTTGCGAGCGGAAAATCTATAGAGAGGGAATGTTTATCGAAGGATGCTCCTTTCAAAGCCGGATCCGCTTTAAACTCATTACAGATTGCTTTCTTACTTTCCGACAAAATGACAATTCAACTTTAATTTGAAATTGCAGTCTTTTTTTAAGGGAAAAATTGTTATGCCCAGTTTTTAAATATTTGATTTTGACTTCAATCACTGGATGTGGTATCATTTCTTAGTAAAAAGAAAATTATTTTTTTTTGCATTAAAACTATGTTGAGTGACTATTGTTTCGTAAATATTTGATAACTTAAATTTTTTTAACTTGATTTAAAAATGTTATATTGTAGTATCATGTGAAAGAAGCCCTTTATGGGTAATATGGAAACTATGGGCATATTTTAAAAAAGTAATTATCAAAAAAATTAATTTAAGATTTAAATCATGCAACTCTTATAGAGTTAATTTTTCGGGCAATGTTATAAGTTTATTACGTTTAATGGAAATATTTCACATCTTTTTATATTTGCAGTATAATTAAGAAGCTTCTCATATATATGGAAAATAAGAATAATTTCAGAAAGTTTAAATGTCTGTCAACTTTTGGAGAATTTTTTGTAACGAAATGCCATAATTTTCAAAGATTCAAAGAAATGATTAATCATATTTTAAAAAGGGATGGATAAAGTTATTTTCTTAAGAAAAAATAACTATATATATTCTAACTAAAATTAATTTTGCCTTGATTCATTTGAAACTCGTTTGGTTAAGAAATTTAATCAAAGCCATGAAGAGATAGCGTGAATAGAAGATAAACTATCTAATTAAAAAGTCAAATATATGCCAGTTCCTATAATTAATGTTCAGTTTTGATTGAAATAAATTCCAAAACATAGATTAATTTTATACATTAAAGCCATTTTTTGACATCCAAAAAGTTAATTTTCTAGACATATTTCAAGCTGATAAGTGTTTACAGATTTGAAACAGTTTCTGAAATTCCCTAGAGTTATACAAACATATTTAAGATATATTGCATACCAAAGTTTTTTTTATTTGTATATAAGTAATTTTGTTACCTCAAGAGAGTTGAAAAGAAATATAAAACCTGAACAAAAATGCCTTATTTAGTACTACGTATCTTATCTCATGTCTAAAAGTCTGTAAATAAAGATATAGGTACCAAAAAAAGCAATACGTACAGATTCGTTTTGAAAGCCTGCACTTAGTGATTCTAAAGAACAGTCTATAGGGTACTACATGTTTTTTTAAAGACGTCATTTCTCTTTACTTTTTTTACAAAGAAAGCCAGAAAGAAGGAAATGAAATAAAAATAGAACCTCATCTGTCCTATTACTTTCATTACTTTGTAGATCTTTAGAGGGAAGTTTCTGTATACCCGAAATTGATCAAAATATCAAAGTTGACTGGATACCTAGAAGGAAGTGAACGTCAAATCTATTGGGACAGAAATACATAGCCTCTGGCCAAAACTCAGGAAGATACATATATAGATATATAAGAACTAGAAACGCTATCAAGATCGAAAGAATGCTGCTTCGGAGTAATCAAAATCAGCCAGCAAAACATATAACAGGGTAAAAAAAATCCTAATGAAGCTGAAATATCTTGTTGCGCTAACGCTGGACTTTGGGAATAGGATGTTATTTTTATGTGTTCATCTAGGCGGACATTATCCCTGAGGTGCTAGTAGTCATTGAGGTTCTTGGCGTTGAATCCCCGTTTAATCTCAAGTTACGTCCTCTCGATAAATAACGTTTTTTTTCTTTCCATAGTATCTTATGAGTTGCTTTTTTATTTAGACCGGGTTTTATAGAATTTGTTTTCCTGTGTTTTGTCCATGTTTATGAACTGATTGTCTAGGGAGTGTATGTTACCTCAACATTTTTTTTGGACCTGGACATTTTGTTATTATTAAAAAAATCTTTAGTTTTTCTTTGAAACGTAAGTAATATGAACAGTATTTGAGATGTATATATAATCGATATATATTAAGAGTTACTTTAGAAATTGCATCTTTATGTTTATATACATTTTTAAGATGACTATGTTCAGAATCGGTATTTTCAAAAAGGGTATACGTGAATAAATTTGTTCGAGTGATATTTGAAAAAAAATATTAAAATACAGTTTTTTTATCAAAAAAGAGGAAAGATTGATGTATTTTCAAAACATTATCCTTTTTTGAAAAATGCTTCGATAGTAAAAATATAACACTTCTCTACAGAGACTGAGGTAAAAGTTTTGAAAAATTCACATTATTTTCAAAGTTAAGACCAATTGAAGTAATTATCGGTATTTTTTGTTAAAATGTCACTAATCTGATGTATTAAAGTACAAAAAAAAAACACTCCTAAATTATGTATTTCAAAAGTCTTTGTGCCAGCTCTGTAAAGTAGTCATAGCTGTATACAGGAAAATATTGTTATTATAAAGCCATTTTTTATAAAAGGAGATTGTTTGGAAAATATATTTTTTCTTCTTTTCTCATAAAAAATCGCATTTATATAATTTTTTATTACAGTAATATTTTTCAAACAATTTTATATGTATATTCTGATTCAACTGACATTAAATGTCAAGAAATAATTCATTTATACGCTATTGCAGAATCCCAGGTCTGTGAACGTATTCACCTCTTAAATGTGTATCTTTTAAATTGTTTTCTATTTAGTAATGTTCAAAGTGTGCAATAATAAAAAAAATGATTAGTTTTTTAAAGAACCTTAAGACTTCAGAAAGTATTAATTTCAGGTAGAATAATCAAAACATATACAATAAATATGAGCATATATATCAAAATAAAATAATTTAAATTGCATACTTTGGCAAAAATTTCCTCTGCGTTTCATTTACACTATGTAAACGGATAATCCTTTATAAAAATTTGCTAATTAATTTAAACAAATTCATTAGCATGAACTGTAGAGATTGATAAAGCTGAAAATTTTGAATGTGTGTGTGTGTGGTGTATTATTTTTACAACTTAATTCAACCATTTTGTTTCAGAAACTTTAGTCTTGTATATTGATTAATTTACATATTATTAATCTTTCTTGTCACTTTATTTTCCATGCAGACTTTCTTACTCTCCTCTTACGTAGTTCTACTTGTTGCTCATGTAAAAATCAATTTATTTTTACAGTGTATTTTAAAATTACTTATTTTAAAAGGAATAACTTAATATTAATAGAATTTTTGACACAGTAAAACTAATACCTTGCAATTATTTAAAAAATTGAATTTATTTGCAATAGCAGGTAATAGTTTCACTCATTTATTTATTTTTCTGCTCAGTTTCATACAATTATTCCATTTTAGATTAAGAATAAGTTCTTTTTATCTTCGCTTTTATAAATAGTATTTCTAAAAGCACATAGCGGGTATACATTATGTATACATTAATTAACTAATGGATGTAAATAAATACTATTTTATTAGCTTCAAAAATATATTCATACAGTGAATATGAAAAGTGTTTTAATTGAACATAGCAAATGATTCATCAATGAATCAATTTCAAAAACAAAATAATTTATATTATTAATTGGAAAGTTATGCTTAATGTACATTATGGAAAAGCAGAACTAATTAGTTAATGGAAATAAATTATTTTGCATTAATTTCGGCACAGTAATTGTTTAGGAAACTTTATAAGAAAAAGCTTTTTATTATGCATAAATCTATATATTTAGAGTGTATATTCTATATTTATTCCTTTTCAAAGCAGTAATAATGAAATGTATTAGTTAAAATTCTACTTCGAGGCTAAAAACCTTTTTTCATCTTCAAATATTGTATGCAAAAATTCTATATTTTGCTGTAAAGACTTAGTAAATAAAAAACTAATTTGAGTTTCACGGAAGCACAAATGATTATTTTATTTTATAAGGTAAAAACAAATCACAAATAAGACTACTTTCTTTTACAGTGTAGTTGCCAGTTGCTCCAGTTGCTTGGAAGAAATGAGTACCATTGTATCTTCTCTAATACTTTTTTCAAGTTAAAAGGAAAGTTATGGAAATAGTTCCAGGGAGGAGAAAAAAGAGGATAAAAAGTTTCAAGAAAAAAAAATAGGCGTAGTTAAGGGAAGTTTTATGTATAATGCATATTCATAGGCAGCGATAATAAATAACTGAAAACGACAACTAATTATTTTATAATTAGGAAAAGTAATTACTAACGGGGGTATTTATTCTAATGATTTTTTAAAGTTTTTTCTATTCTTCAGTGCATTGAATTCAAACCAATCTAAGTGCAATGAAGTAATAATACAGTTATTGGTTTAATAAATTTTCTCAGTCCCAAAATTAACAAATGAAAAGATTTACAAATTATATAGTTTATAATCATGTTTAATAAAAAATGAAAAAGCAATTAAAATTCATGAGTTGTTTTTATACATAAAAACACACAAAGGTGATAAATGTATAAAAAGTGTACTGTGAAATAAGAAATATTAGTAAAATATCCACTTTTATGGTGTAGTGCTTTGAAAAATTATTCATGTTTTAGTATCAGTAACGAGAATTGTATATCGTAGCATATCCATTCTAGTCTTTTTTTATGTCAAAATGAAAGTTATGGAAAGAGCCCGAGGGATAAAACGAAAGGGAAAAAACAGAAAAAGAGAAGAAAGGCCCGCCTGTGCTCTGCTGGAATTTTCCTCTAAGCTGGGGTCTTGGCACAATATATTTCCCCTTGCAAAGCCTTGCGTTCAGTACCGCTAAATCCCCATGACAGACTTCTGATTGAAGCAGCTTTACGGAAAGTGAACTGTCTCGATTGATTCTGATTTAGAATTCGGAAAGATATTGAGAGATCTGTCTGCCTAATCGGGAGTTGTTTCGCCGAGATCCCTAAAAAACGAGCGAACTCGTAAGCCTTATTTAAGCCAAAGGATGGTGTGCAATTTTTTGGCTACTTCTTACCCAACACCACATACAATGTTAAGTACGTCTTGAAAGCCAGTAACTTAAGATAGATTTATAAAATATCATTCCTTTATAGTAGGAAATTCTTGTGATTTATTGTAGCGTGGAATGTGGCTACCATAAATCAACAGCTTGATTTGTTTTTTTAAGCAAAAAAATATTCTTTAAATAAATGGATACTATTGCCTCATTATTATTGGTATTTTTGTTTATTTGAGAGGAGAAGATAGATTTATTGAACAAATTGATTTATTTTCATAAGTTCAAATAAAATGAGAGTGCTTATTATCGTTTCACTTTAGAGCAACGGACCTCATAATTTTGAACCTTGGTTAAGTGACGAGGTCGATCGTAACCAGTAAGCTTTACCGTGGCCACTATAAAATACTATAATGATATATAGCGTCATTTAAATGCAATAGTGGAGTGATCAATGTCGCGCGCGCACATACACCCTTGTTATTTAGAGTAAGTCATTTTAGTTAGTTTATAACGGATCGTGATTTGATTCTATAGTTAGTAAATGCAAAATTTGCCATAAAATGAGGAAGAATATTTTACATAGAGAACGTTGATATTTTAAAAAATTTCTTCAAAAAATTTAAATTGAGTTCTTTTTCTGAGAAATATATCAAAGTAAAATTGTTTGCCGAATTATGGTTCTGAAGCAAGGAGCAAATGTCCAGATACATGTTTTATCCAATTTTGTAATATAAATTCCCTCGCAAAGAATAAATAACATAATTCATGCTTAGGTTTGCATATAATTAGAAAATCGAATGAAACTCTAACAAAGCTTTGAATGCATCTTCTTTGTAATAATAAAACAGTGCAATTACCTGCATTTTTCATTACAAAAAATTAAAAGGTTTTAAAAGTTTCAAAGAAACCATTTCACCTGTTGTATTTTGTGCCAATTAATATTCAAAACAATATGAATACAAATGTAATAAATTGCCTAATAAAGATGGCTACGTAAAAAACTTGAACTTTGTGTTTTTAGTATAAAATACGTATAATAAAATTTACAGACCAGTTTCCTAGAAAATTAAAATTAATTTTTATAAAACATTTATTCATGTTTCTTAGAAAGTCTATATATAAACATAGAAAAGTTCTAATTAAATTTTTCCATACAAACTCAGTTTTTCAGGACTTTCAGTCTTCGATAAAAATTTATAACTGTATTGTCACCGTCTAGACACAACTCAGTGTAAAATTAGAATTACCAAAAAAATATCTAATAATAATCCTTTGTGTCCGGTGTTCTGTCTACAAATTTTTCAGAACTGAGAGCAATGCATATAACTGTCAGTATGTAAAACAATGTAATAAAATACTTTTTTACATACAAATACTAAGTGTAACGTTTATTCATTCATATAGATAAATAAATTTTTATTCAGAGAAATAAACGAAACTCTTTAGAACTAAATTTGAGGAAGGAAATGATTTTGTTCCGTAAAAATGGAATAATAGGAGTTTAAGGAAGCAATTTTTGAAGATAATGCTTTCAAAACGCTGTACTCTAAAAATAAGAGTTCTCAGTACTTTATTTAACTCAAAAATCTTAATAATTATATAATTTCTTTTTATTTCTCTCTCTCCATGTAATCCGTTCAAAATTTCTCAACATCGTAACTTGAATGCAAACATTAAATAAAAATGCAATTTAAGACTGTCTTTAAGTTCTAATTCCTGTAATTAGTGAAATATAAAATAATCATTAGTAGTTTCTTTAAAACCGATAAATTAACCTCCCATATAATTTTGATGATATTTCATTTTCCTTATACTTCTAGCTATTTCAGCCACATCTTGAAAGCAGTATTCCTCGAAGGATACAGTTTTCTCAACGTTTCCCTTTAGAGCAATACAGGCTATAAAGCATGAAATGGCGGGATCCATTTTTATGTCAGTTTTTATGTCTTTTTATGAAACCATATCCTAAAAAAAACGCATCTCTACATTTGCGATTTTCTACGGATTCTTTCAGGTGGAACATCTCATTCAAAAGAAAATGGAATTGTTTCATTTTATTTTTTAAATTTTGTTACAACCCAATGACCGTTCCATTTTCTTTATTTTATGTTTTTCTAGAATGAAAAATCTTCAAGAACTTTGATTGTACAATAGATTACGAATCATATCTTTGTTCTAATCCTAAATTTTTCAGAAGAATAAATTTAAATATATATATATATATGTTACATTTATAAATTTTCTGAGTTTAAAATTTTGAAAAAGATACAGAATAATAAAGAGAGAATAATAAATAGAGTGTAATAGCCTAATTTTGCTATTTATAACCATATAAAAATATTACTGAGCCATATAATAATAACCATATAATTTTTTAAATAATTGCCATCACATGCAATTACAAAATTACTTTAATGTCAAAGCTTGTAAGTTTTATTCAAAGTATTAAACTTTGTTGTATGCTTAAAAATCAAATATATAGATAAATTTAAATACAATTATTAGAATAAATGTTGGAAGTGCTGATTATAACTAAAACTCAATCATATGCATTCACATTTAGAGAATTTCGTTTATTTTAAGTTCCAAAATAGTTCCTAACTTCAATTTAAAAACATATTTGAACATAGATATTGATTTATTAGACTATTAAAATAATTTTTTCTGGATGTAAGACAATTGAGAAAAGACTTAATCGTGATTGATGCGTTCATTATTATTTTAACGTTTATAAGAGACATAACAATCTACAACAATAGAAAAATCTATGAAAAATACATTCGAAAGTTTTACGTAACCCAAATGAAAGAAAAAAAAAGAAAATTTGCAATTTTTTGAAATTTTTCTACATTTTATTTTTATTTTAAAAAGCAGAGTTTGAATTTTATTATTAGACATGAAGATTTAAATCTGTATATACATATGTATGACTAATACATAAAAGACAGCATTCAAACACAAAATGACGTTTTATATTTGTAGATCCTATCTAAAGGACATTTTATTCGAAAGAATTACAAAAAGTTGTATTAAAGTTGTTTTGAAGCAAACAATATTAAAGAAGAAATTTCTAAGTATTTTTTGCAATAATTTCCAATGTTTTCATTTTCAAATAAAAATAAATCAAAATAAATGAAAGAAGGGATAAAAAAAATAATTCTTTTAGCGCTCATATTTCAAGAGCTTAAAGAAAAAGATTCAATGTTTGGAAAGTAGAGAGTATTTGTAGAGACAGAGAAAAAAAAACGTATTTTTTTCAAAGTAAACAGTGATAAAATGAAATTAAAAGAGAACTTTTTCGAATTCGGATAAGAAAAGTTTATCTTTGATTCAAAGATACTCTTCTTCAAATAAATGAGAAGGTTCAAGTTTTAGGATGAATAACGAAATATTTATATTTCTAAAACTTATTCATCTCTAGAGATTTTTATTTAATAGAGAGGAAAATATTAGAAATATTCAACAAGATTTTAAAAGCGTCTAATTTTAAAAGTGGATTTTTTTAAATACACTTGGGTCTTTTTTTCTTCGGATTAATGCATTTATTTTTTATTATAGTAATAATGCAGAGTATTCTTGAACTACATTTATTACTGAAGTGTGTGTGTAATATTTCTATCACTGTTAAATCTATCAGGTTATCAACAAGTATAATTCTAAAAAATGAATACTCAGAAAGCAATACAAATTTGCATACAATTTAACTACTTAGTAAACTAAAATTCGTAAACATAGAATTATTTGAATTCTTTTCGAAAATCTTGAGATTTTATTTTTAAAGAGATTTACATGAAATCAATCTGATTATATATATAACAGACTATTATTTCAGGTAATGTAACATGTTCCAACAGAAGGATAAATATCTGTGTGAAAAAAATAGTCAAGAATGTTTCAGGCAAAAAATATGATTTAAAGTTTGCCACTGTTACAAAAATATTTAAACTCGGAGAAAAATATGTAACTAAAAAAAAAAAAAAAACTTAACCTCATTCTGGATCCCATAAACATGAAACCAACTGTACGTCCGTATTATTTATTTAGAATTTGAGAGAATGCATTTTTACAATTACAATTTAGTGTGCAGTTACAAATACCAGATGTCATTCCTTAAATTATAATGCTTAATTAGGCATTTAATTTAATTTTCATTAAAGTAGGTAGCATATCAGTTGCTTAAATCACTCAATAAAGTAAAATTAATACACTGGAGTTGAAACATAATGTTGTTTAAAGTAAAGGAGTTAGAACTTAAAATTTTTGTGTATTCATTTATGAGTATCTTTTAAAGTAATTCAATAATTACAAATGCTTTCAAGAAAAGAGTAAGAGGGAGAGAAAAAAGTTTTTATTTTTGAGGTATAGAGGTACGGTCAGTCGGAATTTTGCATAGTAAAGCCAAAAATAAGAAAACCTCATATTTCATTTTAAAATATTGTGTTTCCAAATATTTATTTCGGATGTTTGTCAATGACAAAGTGTCTATAAAATGAAATTATTTTTTGACAACTCGAGTTTTGATGCTTTTAACCGAAATTTATTTAATGATTTTTATTATATTATCAAATATTACGTTTCTAAACTACTCCTTAAATTTGATAGCACCATTCAAAAAGTGAGGGTACGATTTCTTAAAAAAAATAAGATCCATCTTGTTATGTGCTTAAGAATTGAATTTTTTCCATTCCCTTGGGTTCTAACTGAGTTAGGCATTATATATTTGCATTTATACTTGCTATAATTGTTTTATTATATATAATTCATTGTCCTTATTTCTTTTTCTAAATATCTGTGATACCAATTAAGAAATTAAATAAGGAACTGAGTATTTAGCTTATTGCATTCATAATTTTAGAGTTGATAGTCTTCTAAAAATTACAGCTTTAGTTCTAATAGAATGCGTGTTTAGAGTAGGGGTTGTGGGCAAACATGGTTGATTTAAGTCGCTTGTTAAGTGAACGAATATCCCATCCCCTCATCCTCTTACGAGTAATATAGATTTTATCATGGTGAGCTAAGCGTAGGCTTTCCGGGTGATAAGCCTTGTTGTTGCTGTTGTTACAGGCTTATTATTTCAACTCTAGATTAAATTCGTTCCACCTCTTACTCTTAATAGGTCAAAAGCACCATTATCATATTAGATGACTTGCTTAGAAGTGATCCTTGCCAACGAAAAAAGTTAATAACATTTGTTTAATAGAAAGAAAGTCAACTTCGTTGCCTTATGTGTCTGTGCTGATGGATGTAACATAAATTACGAGTACGTGAATTTATATATAATTATAAATTCTTTCTAATAAAGGTTTTATATGATTCTGTATACGTACATGATTAATCTTATTAACTGCACAAAAATGAATTCATAATTCTGATGAAGATTTATTATTCCAATAATCTGTGAACTGTAATAGTTGTATTTTTGTATTTGGCATTATTGTTCTTTTGTATGAGTGAATTCCTAAATTTAAAAGTAAAATTCATATTTGACCAGTAAATCTACATTAAAATGAGAGGTGGGGTCTGAAATAATAATTTGCTTAGAAAACCGATGAAAGTATGAAATAATAGGTATAAAAAAGCATTCAAAACAAATATGCTGTACATGAAGACTACTCGAACATTGTTTTATTTAAAGATTTTATTCCAGAAAAAATAATATAGCAATCACAGATACAGAAATACAGTGAAACACTAAAGAATTTGGCGTGTATACGGAATGAATTAGAAATTAGAAAATTTATATACAGAAGAGACAATTCTACTTCTATGCAACTGTACTTCTATAGATAAAAATACTTTTGAAACATGCATCGAAGTGTGTGTATGCATGTATGATTAAAAAATTTATATTAATTACTATTTATTTCACTTCCACTTTTTTAGATTTTAATTATTAATTATGTGCGTAGAGCAAATTTTTTACATCGCAAAGGAATTGATAAGATTAGTTTGGGTTGAAATACGTAATTATCAAGACGTGAAATATCAAATGCATCTTACTACAGAAACAAAAGTAGTTTAAAAAATTATTCTCGCAGAATTTTTGTATGCAAAAGTAATATAAAACTTTTTACTGTGAAGTATCCAATGCACTGTGTACTGCAGAGATAAACCAGAAAATAATTTTAAAAAGAGGTTTCTGTAATTTTTATGTGTAATTTATAAGGACCAGGCGTAAATTATTCAACAATGTTCTTGACAAAAAGATTTCGAATCCCAAGCAAAATGTAACTAATTCGTGTCACTATTTCGAACTAAACATTCCAGAAAATATCCTGTGATTTATTTTAACAAAACACATTCTTTGTTTCCATACCAACAGAAACTAAATTATACGATAACCATTATTTTTTACTCATTTGAAAGGAAAGATATAAGTGTCTTAATGTGGGAACTTGAGGCTACAGTAAATTAATTTATTTTACTCTCTAAGAACATTTTTCCTATTAAACATTAATGAATTCTGAGAATTAATTCTAAGCAGATTCCACGAATAAGGAATTTCTCATATGGATTTCAATTTCGTAGTTAATCTAGTTTCCTTATTCACAGCATTTACTTGTAATCTAAATGAATCATCTTGATTCTATGAGATTAGGAATAAATGTGGCGAATAAGGAAATGGGTTCTTTAAAGGAAAATGCGTTTTAAATAAAATATTTTGTGCCATTGAACTTGAATATGGTGTATATTTCAGAGATATAAAAGTCGTCACAAGAACTGGAAAATAAAACAAAAAAAATTGGTTCTTTAAATTCATGGAGAAGAAGTCGGAAGAATTAATATTACTCGATATAATTAAATTAAATTGAAACGTTTGCTGTGCTGTTACAAAATGTTATTAGACTTTGATTAATATAACAATTTTTATGATACGTTCTTTGAATTTCAGTCTTTGTACGAGATATGCCGTATGGCCAGTGGCGTACACAACAGGAGCTGAGGACTTAACCCCCTCCTCATTTACCATCAACTTTTTTTATTTTTACCATAGAAAGTACCTTCAGCGATTTCGTTTACGTGTTTCTTAGAAGAAATCCCCACACTTTAGAAAGGTATGTGTACGCCACTGTGAATGGCAATTAATATGTTCATTTTAGCTAGACAATTTTACTTGAAAAGCGTGTGTGAAACTTATTAAATTACTAATCTGTTATTTTTTAAATTCTAAACTTAATTAACAAACTCTGTTGGAAGAATTTGAAATACGCTTTCATGTATTTGTCATGTATTATTAGGAAGTATGGCTAATAGGGGGTAGTGTCCTTGCAGAGTAATAAGAATGAGTGGTGCGAACACGTACTGCTTTCATGGGAGAGGTTTACATTTTAAAAAAACACAGATGAAAGGGCTAAGGCATAACACTTCTGCTAAAAATTAAAATCTCTTGGTGTATGGGAGGAATCTGAAACCCCAAATTTCACCCTTGCGTGCGCTAGTGTAAGAAAGGGATATCTTCATTTTTCGCTGAATGTTTTCATGAATAACTCTAAGATACTTTACATTCTTCTTAAATGAATCTATGCAGAATAGCGTACTTTTAAGCATCTGATTCAGATTTAAAAAACTAAAAAAGCATACCTATTGTGCACTTAGATTACTTAAAAGCATTGATTCAAAGAGGGGGAACTTGAGTTAGCAAAGTGCACAAGTGGCACGGGTTACAGACACTTTTACGACCAAGCATCACTTTTAGATGGATTTTCGCTTCATTGCCGACTTTAGTGAGTCACAAGCCATCGCTGGAGACGCTTCAGTCAGCACTGCATTGCAAATGGCTTCATGCGACGAATGATGATATTTCCGAGTATCATTAGCTGAATCTTACAAGCAAAGTCTTGTCTCACACAGATTAGATGACTCGTAAATGTCCAATTCAGATGGAATATATGGACATATATTGCAGTTAGGACAGAAGGATTAATATCCCGTATCGCTCGAAGCTTGTTGATGAAGATGTTTTTAAATGCTTGAAGTAATAGCTCAGGAGGCTAGAGTTTGTATGAATTTATTTCTCTAAATATTATTGCATTTAATATGTATAATCTTTGAGTGCAAAATACAGATATTTTTCTTTAAGTAAAGGATAACTAATATTAAAAGGACCGTTTAAAATAATAACTTTTATACATTTTATAATGAAAATTCAAACTAACTTCTTAGTTTTCTAATTGAGGAAGCAATTACTCATTCAGAATGAAAACCCGTACTGGTTATTGTTTCAAAAAATTTAACGATATCAGTTATTTATCTTATACATAAAAAAAAAGTTATTCTAAACAGATATTTGTACATTTCCTAATGAATTTTTACATCTTGATATTGGTTTATAAAAAATGTATACTCTAATATTAAATTTTTTACTACCTTCATAATTATAATACAATATTGCTGCTTTTGCTTTTACCATTTAATTCATTCATAAAACTAGGGTTGTTCACGCTTGGTGATTATAACATATAGTTTTAAGAATGACGATAATCACTCGTAATTAAAATATAACAAATGTTTTTTTGAATTTGTTTCATTGTGAGCAATTAAGTTATAAAATTATAAGTAGATATTACCTGTTTTTAATTTATATTTTTGCACATTTTTATTTTTAACATTAAAATAAATTAAAAGCAGAAAAAAGCGTACATATTAAACAACTATTACACTGCAGTACTAATTCACATTTAATGATTATTTATTTTTGACCTTACATATTACTCCCTGTTATACAATGTAATTACTATAAACATCATCACAACTAGAAAGTAACAACGAAAAAAAATTCAAAATGGAAACTGCATTCCATTTTCACACTCTGGGGATATTTCTTCAAATCATCAATTCAAAACTTGGAATTCATGTATTATCGATTTTGGCGTTTGCAGCTCGACATTCCTTCAAATCATCAATTCAAGACTTACAATTCACGTTGTATCGATTCTGGAGACTGCAGTTCGAGATACTTATCATTTTAGATTCGATTTAGATGCTTTGAGAGATGCAGAATCCAATTCATTGAATTTTAGCTAGAGTTACTGGTATTACTTGGTTCTTAAGGGTTACTTAATTTTTTAAAAATATGACTAAATTTTCCTCTGTTTAGTCTTTCAAGAGATTTGAATAGACATACTTTTCTTTCAGTTACAAAAAATTAGTTTCGATAAATTTTATTGCATCAATTCTAAAATTTTTAAGAATCAGAAGTATGTCGTGGGAAATAAAGATAAATAAACATTTATATAACTGGCTTTGTCAATTTTACTTTAGTCTGTGTAGTTCTCTCTTGTATTTATTTATTTATTTAAATAAAATGCACTCTACAGAAGAAAAAAAAATATTCATGGGGGGGGGCACTAAAAACAGAACACAAAAACACAACATGAAAGAACACTAAAACTCTTGAACGCAAAAGGTAATGTATATCAAGATTTCAAAGGCTGTAAAATTTTAGAATAAAAGAAATTAAAAGAGATTTTAACAATATCGAACTCTTCAGAAAATCTGTTTAGTTTTATAAAACTTATATAGTGATCAATTATCTATATAATTGTGTCAGATATATTTATCCTCAAATATAAGGATTTGTTTTATATACTTATCTATTATAGAGAAATAAATGTTGTTTTTGAAATATCAACGTAGTCAATCATACTATTGGTCTTCATAAATAAATAAATAAATAAGAATCTCGTTGGGATTTCAAACTCGGGAAATCAAAAATACTGCATAGATAAGAAGACAATAAAAATCACGTGAATAAAAATGACTTTTTTTCTGTAAATCAAATAGCTAGTGAAACTTTTTTGTACTTTTTCAGGAATTTTGATTTATATTTTTATAAGAATTACGAATAAGGTTGCATTATTCAATATCAGTTATAATGTATATTGAAGCTATTCAAATTTATTGGAAACATATAATCTCAAATTGCCTAGGAGATGATAAATATTTATTTGTTTGTAACTGTTACTTTATAAGGAAAATAACACACACAATTCACACACACACACAAAATATAGTACTAAGTAAACATTCGGTTTTGATACTGTATAAGATATAAATATGCTTTTTGAAATAATGATAAATGACTCGAATGTTTATTAATTAAATATCATTATATGATTTTCCATATTTTGGGACTTTATAATGTAATTTATGTATAGCATATTACACTTAAAACATTGTTGATTGACTGAAAATTTAAAGCTTTTAAGCTCACTTTTCATATTAAAGATATTTTGTTCTACGAATGGAGTACGAGCTGAGTATTGTCTCTCTTTACATCAATATATAAGAAGACATTCGTGACAATCAAAAACAGCAAAAGAGTAGTTTTCAGAAGCCATTATTTTCAAAGTAGTCAAAATTTGGTTTTTTCCTCAAAAAGTACAAGAACATAAAATTTTCGATAAGACAATTAGTTTTTCACAAAAAAATTCATCGAATATCGGTAAATTAATATCACAAGAATTTAAAAATAATTTGTACTTTTCATAATAACACATTGCATTCACGAAAGTTAATATCATATATATATATTTGAACATATTCTATCAAGATTTCCCAATTTAAGACACAAACCATATAGGCGATTATTAAATAAAAAATATTTTGCTATTTAACCGAATCACCTTCTTTGTATTCAAATTAATACGATAAGATTCTAAAACTACTAATAGATAGTTCCAAAGTATACATAAATATTAAATTAAATTTACTTAGAAACCACCAGAGTTAGTCCTGTAACTAATATTTTACAAGTCAAGTTAATCGTATCTCTAAAATAAATGCAAATTTAATATTACATTATTGCCTAAATGCGAAAAAGAAACGATGAATTTAATCACTAAAAGAAGATTTCCTTCGCTTTCTCTTCTAACTTCAGTTTCGCAAAGATTGTTTGTTTGGAAGTCCTTCACGAAGCTTGCCATGGTGGGATTGAGAGTGAAGCGAAGCAGATGCGTTGCATTAGGCAAGTTTGATATCCATTTCTCTGGGCGTTACGCCCTGTCTTCCGGTGTAATTAATTACGGTTAGTATTCAAGGGTTTGCTTTGAAACTTTAATAAAAGTATTTAACTCCTTTTGAGCGATGGAGGGTAACCATCGTTAGAAGCGAAGGTAAAAGGGATCGCAGGATTATCTCTTCAACGGTTCCGAAGAGAATTATGGAATGAATGAAATTTCACATTATTTCTGAAGTGATGAAGACTCCACACACACTCGACTCTTTGCATTCATTCTTGGTAAATTTCTCTCAGGTTGCTCCTTATTTCATGGAAGGAGTTATTTCAAAGTCTGTAATCACGCTACGTAATGGGTTGTAGAAATTAAATGCAGCACATTTCAACGAAATACAATTTATTGCTATTCTATATGGGGCAGAAAGACCAATGTAATTATTCTTATTATAAAGGTCTCATGTTGTGAATTATTTGTTTGGTGACATAATGCGTGTAGACATTGACTTCATGCAAAGTTCCATTTTAAGTACTTGTATGTGAGGCAGAGTTTGTGACTTTATTGTGAATTATTTAATGTAGTACAAAACTTTAATCTAAGCTTTCTTTAATAGAACTAAATTTCCTCACTTTCATAAGTTTTGGGATTTATGTATAGAGATAATGTGTTTTTATTCATTTTAAGTTTAATACACATATGAAAAGTAAAAAAAGTCATGAGAATGTGTGAAGGTCTCCTAGGACCTCACTTTGAGAACGAGAATAAATAGGAGTCATGTAAGAACCAGTAGCCATTTTTATAAACAACTTTCTTTATTTGGTTATCTTATCCAAATAGAATCAAAAAGACTTATTAACAAATTTGACTACTAATATTATGAGGTTTTAAAGGTAATATCCTTTTAAGTTAACTTAATTAATTAATGATCAATTAATTAATTTATTAAATAACGATCACGCAGAAATTACCACGATAAGAGATCCCAGAATTATATTTAATAATGTTCTTATTGAACATTTAACTTTAATCTCACTCCTAAAACTTTAATGAGACTTTAAACACAAAACAATATTTACCACTCGGAATCTCAATTCTTGAGTTTAAATATCTCTAACGAAAATCTTCAATTTAAATCCACGATATCTTTCTGCTTCAATCTCTATCTCCTACTGCTCTAACTTTACTATTTCGTTTGACTTAAATACTTAATCTAATCTGCATAACAAGGAATCCTGTCCGCTTTTTGGAGTTGATTGGAAATAGGTAGGGAATTAAATTTCCCTAAAAAGGTCGACTCAGAAGGTTAGTGATAAAGTTCCGTATAGATTCGTCACAAATGAATATTATACTTCCTGTTTTATTTGTGTATTATTAGGACATTTAGAAAAATTTACTAAATTTATTAAGCACAAGCACAACCCCAGAATTCTAATATTCTAATGCAACAATTTTAATAATTTGATATTATAAATTCAATTATATTTAATATTGTTTTAGAATTTACCTACATTTTGTTGGTTGTTTCATAGTAGGACTTGAGAAATTTTGAAGTTCTTTATCAGAAGCCTTAAGTTTCCTTATATGGTTACTCTTACGTATTGATGTAAGAAAGTACAAAGGAATCCAGTAAACCTTGAAATTATATCCAACTTTGTAGGATATAGTTTCAAAGTATTAGCAGTGATGATTACTAAAGCTTAAGCAAATTCATCCCCAATAGTTTTTCCCAAGCCATCCCCAATAGGCTTTTCCACAAGTTAGTTAACGTCACACTATGAAACAACACGAGGGTTGTTGGTGATGGCTCTCATAATTTTAATCAACAGTCAAGTGACGAAGACGACACCAGAGATGGCCCTCTTTCTGCAACCAACTACGCCAACAGAAGAAATTTGAGCTATGACAGATTTAACATTCGTCAGCTTCTCTATATAGCTGGATTTTAGTGACACTACGGCTTGGACAAGCAGGTCACGATCTCTTGACCATAATCAAGAGGCTGCTACAGTCACTAGATAAATGTGAGATGTTAATAAATAAATGTAGAATAGAAATCATTAAGCAGTATCTCATTTTAAACAACTTAAAATTACGTTTAATTTAACATAAACAGTCTCTTAACTGTAATTTATTAAAATGTTTCCACAGTTTGGAAGATTTTTCCTAAAATACTGTCTGAAAACTCTGAATTTTATTCTCAATATATTTTTAGAATATCTGCTCCTTGAAGAAATTTGTCTGAATAAACATCCTTAGCCACGTATCGAAAGTCACAGTCACTCTCGCTGCTTCTCTCTCTCTGTATATTTAAAACAATACAACTCATTTTCTAGAACAATAGATTTGCGATAACTCATTGGTTTCTGAACATCAGAAAGAGGATATTCTTTTTTCGCTCGAATGGCAAGACATAATGAACAGAGCATAGGAAGATGAGATAATGTGGAGAGTAACCATAATTATCTACATATCAGAATAATAGACTCAGAAGAAGTGGTGCAAGTCTATTGACGCATGTTATTTGTTATCTCATAGAGTAACTTACTATAACAGAGGGCAGTAATGTTTAGGTAAGAGTAGTCTAAAATAGATAGAGTTCCTTATTTTTGAATGTTTAACAATCATTAAACAGTATCGGATTGACTGAAAACTGAATGCCAAGTGTTGTAAAAAGTGTTGAGGGAATAATGGTTATTTAAAGGTTTACTTTAATATCAAGTAATATAAAAAAAAATTTAAAGTCAATTCCTACTTAGATCAACAAAGAAAATGTTGTTTTAGCTACTTTTTATTAAATAGTTACAATTAATATAAATATGTATATACATATGACAGAATCACAACACTATAAGTGGTAGTTAATTTTTATTAATTATCATTAAAGTATCGTATTGTCATCCAAAACAATCGTGTATATTAAATTTTCAGTTTAACTGAATGCTTTAAAACGTGAGAAAAAACCTTTTCAAGTTTTGACACAAGTCGCCAAAAGGCTCGCTAAGTTGCCAAAAATGGTGCCAATGTGGCTGTATTTGTAATTCTTTAAATAATTAGTTTTAATCAATTAATTTTTATTAATTACAGTTAAAAGTTATTGTATTGTCATCCAAAATAATCATGTATATAAAATTTCAGCTCAATTGAGTGCTTTAAAATGTATTTTATTAACGATTGAGAATTCCACCAAGATAAATAAATAAATAAATATATATAGAGTGTGAGCTAATAGTAGGAATTGAAAAATGGCTGAGATGATAAAAAAAATTTCCAACTATTTTCAACAGATAAGTTGTCTTCGTTAGTAAGTTAATGAAAAAAGACTCAGATCAAAAAGTTGAAAATTGTTCAATTACTTAAGTTTTTTTTGTTTTGTTTTTGTTTTAATTTATAGAGCATAGTCTGCTTTTATACATTTTCTGCTTCGACAGCCACTCCTAGTTTTAAGATGAACTAAAAAATGACTTCTAAGAAAAGTAAAAGGCTTTTCCGAAAAGAAGGCGATTATTTAAAAATTTATTTCGTATATAACAGGAAGTAATCACACAGGAAAGGAAATCCTGTATTAACCATTTTATCTAATGTTATAGGTCACATTGGAAAATGGGAGACAAAAGAAGTGGTGGTTTAGTTTTCATCATTTACGTTGAGATGGGAAAAAAAATCTTTTGTTATTGCTCAATTGCTTAGGTAATTTCTAACGTTGAAGAATATGTTACAATGGTCATATACACAATAGAAGACTTTCATTTTTCATGTTTCTAAAAACCGTTAACGATATTATATGAATTTCAAATTGATTCACGAGAAAAGTAATAGGGTCCCCGCCCCCTAAAACAAATAATGTTTCAAAGATTTACCTAGTAGATGGCGCAGGGAGGGGTCATACGAGGGAAGAAATCGGATGTTAACCTTTCTCTCTAGGGTTCTAGGTCAAACTGGGGAATGGGAGATACGGGAAGGGATGGATTAATTTCCAGTGGCTGTGTAGAGAAGAAAGCCCTCTCCAAATCAGAGTTCAATGTTGTTCGATTGCGTGGGGTGAAGTATCGAGGGAATACAATCAGATGGTAGCTGAAATAATTGTTGTAAGCGATTCCTATAACTGTGGTTTTGGATTTCGAATACTTTTTCTTATATATATAAACCTGAATGTAGCTTGCTACACTGGTGCTGAATAATAGGTGTATAATAACAGTATTATAAAGAATTTTAGAAAAAAAATAGAGATATTATTAGTAGCTGAAATTTAATAAATGTTCTATAATTCATTTATTTTAAGGTCATTTTGTAGTGGACTCTATTCAATTAAACTTGAAGGAGAAATACTTTTCATACATGGGTTGTGTGTGTGAAGAACCCTTTTCTTTAAAGTAACCTCGATTTAGGTAAATTAGAAGTACTATTTAAAGTTGTTTCGTGAGATAAAGAGAAAAAGAGAAGATAGTAAAAATGAGAACGTGTTGCTAGATTAAATTAAGTTGACAAGTAACTCGTCAGGGCTCCTGAAAAAGGGATTGAACAATTCATGAGGGAGCTCAAGGAATAAAGCCAAGTAAAGTACTATTTTTTTTCGCTATACATAAGTTTTTACAAAGGATTTAAACTGACTTGATCCTCGTTGGCCGAATTGAGCATTGATAATAATTAATTGAAAGGATGAAATAAAAATTGTAGATTTTTTTTAATGATGATTCTTCCATAAACATTTACACCAATGCGAGCGGAGGATTGCTGCAATTTAACTTTTTAATCAAATCTTTATATATGTAGCAGGATAAGATAATAAAATTAACTGTATTATATATAAAATTACTATAATTTTTCAAAGACTTCTTATATTCAATAATTCCAAAATTTGTGTTTACACACACACGTAACACAAATCCATCATATTCCTTGAAATTAGAATTCTTTTTAAATATTTAATATTAATGACAGATAAAGAAGCCTTTCATTTGATGAAATTTAAGTTTTCCAATTTTCATTAAAATTTACATGATTCCTGTCAAAGAAACACGGACTTGAGAAAAGTGCCAACACTTTTTTCTTTAAAATTCGAAGTTACAGGTATTTAAAATTAATTATATGACAATGCCATCGAAAAAATATAACAAAGGAAATAAAAGAAAAGACAAATAAAGGCAAATAAAGGAAACGTCACATATATGAACTAGTTACCTATAGTAATATTTTTTAAAATAATTTTAAATAGAAATATAGTAATTATTCAAAAACTTAACCTACCTTCTCCTCTACCAAAAATATGAAGCAACAGAATTCTATCGTGCACAAGAGAGTATTGTTCAGCAACTTTAGAGAAAGAGTGCAGTTAAAATAATGCAATCTGGATTGTAGAGGAGGTAATTAAGGACTAAATTAACTTTGAACAACCCTGTGCAAATATAGAGCTATTCTGTTAACAGTTTCCTTAATTCAGTTTAAAAGTTTGAACAGTAATTGCATTGTTAGTTGTGTGTAGGACCCTGGAAAGTAATTTTCATCTGCTCTCAAGACTTACCGTCTTTATTTTGCTGTAGGAAATGGAATGAATTCGAGTGCTAACTTGCTACACATAGAAAGCTCGGGAATTATTGAAGCATTTGCTTATGAAAACTCGAGAAAGAAAAAGAATCTGTGTAAGAGTCTCGTAAGTTTTAAACACCTTCTAGAATAAAAGAGGACATATGCCAATTCGTTTAGGTAAACATAATTTGCTAACATTCATTTTGTTTAAAGAAATTCTTCTTTCCCTGTTAAATACGAAACTGTGATTTGCAATTAAAGTTGCCTGTTGAGTGGTTAGTAAAAATTCCACACTACCTTTATGAGACATCTAGCTCGGGAAGTAAAAATGGAGGAGAAGGAATAGAGCGAAATTTGAAACTTATATTTAATAAATGTTATTCTCTTTTGTTCTTAGATAGGTATTCGAATTCTGAATCGCATCGCGTTTTAAAATGCTTTATAAAACTTTCTACAGCTTTAGAAATCTATCTCAAATGTCTCATCACTAAAACTTGTATTTAAAATATATTTTGAAAAATTTAGTTTGTAATAATGCTTAAAACGTAGTTGTGTTCGCTGACTATGGAGCCCTAGTACAGTATTTAATTTTTACGTTTTACTTTTCATAAAATTCTGATAGTAGGGGATAAGTGATATCGTATAACTACATTCGAAGAGCTGTGAAAATCTTTTTAATAAAACAACTAATGCATAAGGTTATATTCATTTAAAAAAGAAATTGAATCTCCAAAACAAATTGTTGTAGTTTTTGTTTATAAAGAACACTTTCATAAAAGAGAAAATTTCTAAAAATTCACACATTTTGTAAAATTTAAAGTATATTTATAATAATTAGTATCAAATAAAACGAAAGGTGAGGAATTAGTTGCCTAGTTATTTTTATTTATAAATTTACATTTTTTTCGTGAAATCACTTCTACGTAGATTTCATATTTAGTATAAATTTCTATATATTCCGCAGATTTAAAGTGTATAAAAGCAAAAATTATTAATGAGTGGAAAAAGAGTAAACAGATTTTTTACATTTAATAAATCTGGAATGTAACTCAGCATGAGATAAAAACATGTTACTTTGAAAGCCAACGAAAAGTTAAACTTATTTTTGAAACAGTTTGCTTTTTTCATCTTAAAAATTCAAACCAATTTAAGTTACTCCTACAATATATAAATATCTTCGAAAATATATTTATTACATCTGTAGATAACAAGCATTGGTTATTTATTTACTTTAGAAAGAAATAGTAAATTAGGGTATCCAAATAAATGCGACATTTTTTAAAATTTCATTTGAGGAATTTTTTGGAGTTTTCAAATTTATTTAATAAATTATATGAGAAAAAGGTATAGTTAAAATAAAACCTTTTTAATATCCAAATGGGCAATCTGATAAAATTTGAAAAAAAAAATACATATGGTCCAAAAGATAAGAGATATTTAAACTGTTAAAAAAACATTTTACCTTAGTCACTATATGAAATTGCCTAAGGAAAAACTTGTTTTGTTTATATATATATATATATATATATATATATATATATATATATATATATATATATATATATATATATATATATATATAAGTGGATGTAACTTTTGTAGTAACGTATTTGATTTTTTTAGAGTTGGTAAAAAATGGATTCTAATGTTACATAAAATATACACAAACAATTTCAATTCATCTTTATAACGTTTTCAGCAGTCCTTGTGCTGCTTCAACATTTTCCAAAAAAATGTATGTTGTATAAAATGCGTTTTAAAGTCTACACCTGTACACTCGAAGTATCATCAGCTCTTATTAAAACAATTGCAAGTTTTCGTACTATAAACCAAAAAACAAAGAGCTTGGTATTTTTATAAACCTAATAAATAGACTAGCAAAATTAAACCGTATAATTTTTTTTCTGTTCAATTTTTGACTAAATCCGTGATTACAACGTAATTGGATACCTTAAAAATGCATTTTTGTTTGATTACAAAGAAATGTTTGATTAATTATGCTTTTAGAGCATAGACATATTTAGACCAAAACCCTTTTGCAATCAATATTTTATAAAAACAACAAGTAATTACTTGAGATCAGTAATAGTACAGTATATAAGACAATTTAATTCCGAAAGTCTTCTTTTTAATATTACGTGCTTCCTTGGTTAAATATCCTTTTAACTATTTTCTAACATCATAACAAATAATCCGGTGCAGCCAACGAAAAATACTTTTTTTTTCTAAAGTTTTAAAATTGAAAGAAAATTCGATTGCATCAGCGATATTAAGCTCCCTTTTGACTGTTTTTGTAAAAGGAAACGAGTTATTTCAAAACGAAATGAACTGTCCGCTTCTACAGAGCTTTTTTGAATATTATTAATGATTTGTCTGACTTGCATAGTGAAGAAATTTTTTAATAATTCGAAATACGACTGCACCACTGTAAAAAATAAGCGCTTGACTTGTAAAACGACTTCAGGCTTCATTTAATGTTCGACGAATCTTTCTTTCAAATTCATCAAGATTTTGGAAAATTAAACTTCGGGAAAGAAACTAGGATATTTTTGTTCGGTAATTATTAAGAAACGAAATTGCCTTTAGTTAATAAAAATTGTATTTCGAGAATATTCAATCTTATTCTTTTTTTACATTATTGAACTGAATGTAAAGTTCGATTGAATTAATCGAATTCATTTTTTTCAAATGTTTAATTTGAGGAAGAAAAAAGTTTTTAATACGCATAATTGCTTGGAACGTGAAATGTCTTACGTTACTGGAGTAACCGATTTCAATACCATTTAAGTAGAAAAATTACAATTTTTTTTATAAGTATTAATTAGAATAAACATTCATTTATTTATAAAAATAAAATCCGTGTCGCAAGATTAATGATAAAGAAAGTCTAAGTCATCAGTTGAAGATATAAATTCCTTCAGACAGTGTGTCTCAACCTGTTTGCCGTGATCCTACTAGGGGGCGTGAGCTTATCAAAAAGTCGAAAACAAAAGATTATTTTTTAAAAAAAATTATTAATTTACTGAAAGGAAACAAAAAAAACACACATTGTGATATAATAATAAAAAAATGCACATTTAAATTGATATCCTTATAAATTAATCAGTACTACACAATGTGTTTCATAATTAATTTAACAATACTAAGCTAAGAACCAGTTTAATAATTACCAGTGATCCTATGGGCATGTCATAGCATTATATACAAAATGTAATATTTGTCTTGATAATTTGTATGGTTTATAATTAAAGTAGCATTGTGTAGCTTTACGTCAAAGCATATTATTGAATTCAATACATTGTTATTATAAGGGGGAGGGCGAGGAAAATTATGATTGAAAATTGGGTCATAAGTATAGAAAGTTTGAGAACTACTGCCTTAAGATGTATAAAACTCTGTAAATAAATTTTTAATTAGGGGATTAATATAATTAATTTACAAATAAATATAAACAATAATTCTCAGGTTATAAAAAAGTTATTTTTACTTACAGATTATTATTATTAATATTATTTATTTTAGTTTAATGTGTTGCTTTCCTAGAAAAACAAATAATTAAACACAACTGCTTTTTGCTCTCTTCCTCTACAATTTCCGATTAATTAACTCTTCTTTTTCAGATCCGAATTTTTCACAGAATCGGATGGGACTCATTTAAATTAGCGGTTTGAAGATACATTTTCTATATATATAACCGGATGATAAACCCTCTTTTGCAACGGGCACACAAAGAAAAATGAAGAGAGATTTAAAAATGCTTAATAGAAAGAACTCTTTATCACGGGACATTTTTCAGCCGAGGCCACTGTTCTTCGATTGCGTATCGAAAACTGCAAGGTTTTATGAAAAGAATTCCAGTTGCCGCAGGAGATAAGATGCCTTTGCTTCTTTTCACTTCACTTCTTAAAAACGTCCTTCCTATCTTATCAGAGATCTTCCTGTTTTCTGTGACAAATGCTTCCCCTATGACTACTGCAGCCTAGCGCCAGTCTCTGGACAGGGATTTATTTTTGATTTTTCTTTTCTAGAGATCTCACTTATTGCGAGTGATACATTGGACTAGCCACAGGCGACTCCTCATTGGCAGACTTCAGGATTTGGGTCTTTATTCTTGCTTTTTCCTTCCCAGTTGTCTTTGTCCAACAGTAAAAGCTGTGCAGTAAATAATTGCATTGAGGGGAGTTGGGGTCTAGGTTTGAGGTTGATTCTTCATTATGTCAAGTGGTTTTTCCAATAGAAGAAAAGTTGTATTACCAGAGAGCACTTTGAAGTATAAGGCAGCATGCTGGAGCTCGGATTTAATAACAATTACTGTTTTCACGTCGCTCTGCTCCCAAGGCTCATTTTCGAAGCATCAGAGAGAAATTAAACCTTGTATTATTTAACATTTCTATACGTGTGGTATTACTAGCTCACTAATTTCAAGATCGATACGCATTTCAGTTATTGCTTGCAATTTTTAAATAGTGAGCACTTTCTGGATGAAAATGATGCAAATCTTTAAGGTTTTGCAAGTAAACTTTTTAAAAGTATTCGTCCTTTTTATTGAGATGTACAAATATCAGTTGCATATATTTTTTAAAGTATTCATTAGCGTTAGTATTGGTACTGATTGCACGAATTTCCGTTTTGCAATAAGAATTACTGCCAATTATTGTCTTAAAAACAATTCCACAAACCTTGATTAAAATAAAAATTATCGAGAAGTCTGAAAATTTATACGTATGAATTTGGGTAAAAATTTTGCTAAAAAAAACTATTAAATGTTATTCCTTAGAAGTGGTATTTATCATAAGAAATGAAACTACATTTAAAATTATGATTTAGTAATAGATTCGTTCTTTAACAACCAAATTTCTCAATCAATTATAAGACAAATACTAAAATTCGTATACCTCTAATTAATTACTATTGGATCAGTTATTCTAGTTCTTTATCTAGCAGAATTTTACGTAGAAAAATAGTATTTAGCTCAGTAAGAAATTGTGTGTTGAATATTGGTGGAGGGTTGTTTATATTGGACTAATAAAAAAAAAGTAGGTATTTTATTCAAATTCACAAAATAAAGTATTCAAAATAATAAATGAATGTATATTTTTAATGTATATAATTATATTGCATTTTTGCTAATGTGTCATAAATCAATTTGCTTAACTTTCATTATAACATGTGTAAGGACAGTTATAAAACATATATTTTACAAAAGAAAATCGAATAATTTTAATAAATCTGTATTTTCCAAACTGAAAAATATGCTTTGAATAAATCAGTAACATTAACGTTTTGGAATATATATATATAAGGAGAACCTTATTAAATACATTATTATTACTTTAACTTGAAACTACAGTTTCACTGTACGACGATATTAAAAAATCAATTATTAAATTCAAGTAAAAAATTAGTGTAAGGAATCAAAAATCCTAAAATTGAATATTTCTTAAGGAAATAAATGTATTAAATAAATTAAAGCCCTAATCTTGGATTTTGGGCTTTTTTATGTTTCAAGTTTAAAAATTTTGGTATATGTGTGTGCTGTTTTTCTCTAAAAAATCCATACAAATTTTCAGGCAATAAATTTGTAAGGTAAAAAGAATTTATCTCGTAAATGATTTTTCAGCTTTTTTCCAAATTCAGTTCTGATGTAGAAAACTTATTCTAAAATTTAAATAAATGTTTAGTTGAATATCATACAATGTTTACAACAAAAATGTTTAAGAGTTTGATAAAGATAAAACGCATTTTTTTTCCACATTTATGAAAGGTACAATAATTTGTTATAGTCTTTCATAAAAAGAAAATACCGAGCGCTTGAAGGAAAACGACTAGGCGCATAAAATTTTTTACCTTAGAAGATTATCAGCTGCATGTAACTGTTGAAGCAATAAAAAAATTCTATGCAACCCCTCAATCATTATAGCAAGACTGAGCAATTCTGAAGCTAAAAATAATCCTAAAATGCACATACATGGAATGCAAAATCTCCTCTTCTATTGCTTTTTTTGTAAACATTACAAGACGGTAACGAAACAGTTTAGAGAAATCGAATGGTCCATCGCATTCAGAATTTTACATAAAAAAGAATCGAAATTGTCTTTTAAGACGCAAAAGCGACTTGTAAGAAACACGTGACACGAAAGTAGATTTCTTCATGGGTTTAAAACACGCACCACACTTTCTACAAGAGCTGATGATTTGAAGGAAAAAATGGAGGATTTTTTCGTTGCTTTATTTTGTTTTTTTAGAGGAGAGTAGTAAAATAAGAATACATTCGTGAATAACGTGATTAAGAGAAAGAAATGAAAGAATTCGATTTTGATTAACTTGTACAAAAACGACAGAAGCTTCAGAAGCTTAAACAATCTTTTTTTTAAAATAAAAAAATGAAGTGAAATTCTAAGCAAAATGAGTTAAAAAAGTGCAGTTTTCCTAACAAAATGTATTTATATCAATGTTATTTTGAAAGGCATTTTTTAACAGTTTCTTATATAACGTTTGGCAAATTATAAATATTTTCATAGTTATTTTAAAGGGGTCCCTTCATGTTGCCTTTTCCATATCTTCATAATGTTGAAAATGATTCCGATACATTTAAATCTGCCAAAGCTCAATGTCCTCGCTTTGGTGTGGTGTAGTAGTTAAGAGAGGGCGGCAGCTTAGGTGTTGTTCTCGTCACTTGAACAAGGTTAAAAGTTACGAGGTTCCTCGTGGTGCTATATAGTGTGCCGTTAATAGTATAACTCTCTCTATTTATAAAGGCTAAGCTCTGAAGGAACATTTAAAAAAATTGACTCGTTACATCAGTGCTTTTCAAACTTTCAATATTCGCGACCCAATATTCAATCATAAGTTTCGTTGCGCCCCCTTCCCCCTCCCTACTATAACAATGTATTGAATTCAATAATACTATAGTTTGACATTAAAGCTAACAATACAACCTTAGCCTCGTAAGTGCCACCGGCGTGTATAAACGTCTCGCTCAGCTAAAGTATTAATTTTCTGGACGTATATATACGTCTTTCCGAAATACGGTCTTTTCTGTATACTACTGTCCATAAAATTATTCCAAAGGCTTTGGAATATACAATAAATGGACTTTGACAGTGTTTGCGAAGGATTTACTTGCTTCAGAGGATTTGCTTATTTATCTCTTTTCTGCACACCTCCCCCCCAAAACATCCCATTTAAGCATCTACGTGGTAAACGGTGGCATTAGGGAGCGAATCACGTAACTTTTATTCAGCAATTAAGGGATTTTAACGCTGGTAATATAAAAATACATTTATTATTTATTTATTTATTTATTTTTAAAATAATATACGCATAAAAATACATTGTATACAATGATATATATATATGTAAGTGTATTGTATCAGTATAAATGTGTATTTTTTTATTATGTCACAATGCATTTTGCTTGTTTTACTTATAGCAAATTAATAATTTATTAAAATAATCTTTTGTTTTCGACTTTTTAATATGCTCGCGAGTATATGCTCGTAGAGTTATCACGCCCCTGGGGGGGGCACCCACAGTTTGAGAAACGCTGCATTACAAACAATAACCAATTTTTATGCGCATCTGAATGGAATCATTATTATTTTAATCAGAGCATTTTAAAGAAATTTGAGTTACTTAAATTTTTAAAATTCTTACGTGGGAAAAATTTCAAAACGATAAAAATTCATGTACATTTTAACCGATAAATTTTTTTTGAATAACTCTTCTTTGACAAAATCTCTCATTGAAACATTTTTTTATATAGTATGAATATGCGTGCAAAGTTTTAAAGTTATCAGAGGAGTAGAATGTTTTCAATTCGAGATATTCCTTTTGAGTTATAATTTACATTTTCAAGAAACAGCGATATAAATAAATACTTTTACCTTTAAGTAATGCATAGTATCACCTTAGTTTAGATTGCTAAAGCGCTTCTAATTTAATTAGAGTAAAACTTTAAACTGCATTAAAATAAAAAAAAAAGTCATACTTTATTTTCCAATAAAAATCAAAAATTAATTTACTGATTTCCGTGAAGTGATTCCCTTAAATATCAAATAATTGACGGTATATGGACCTTTAATAACGGGATTTGTGCTTTAAACTGAGAAACTACCGCGATTCAAATTTTTCATTTATTTTATTAATTTTGTTCTAAAATGTACTGTTAAGCCAATATTTGCGAATGGAAGTTTCAAAGACTAGAATTTAGCTTCGTATGTAAAATATAGCGTCAATATCAATGAAACGATGCTTTCAATATTTAGCATGAAATCGTAAGTAATCCTTCGTTACGTGTAAGTCTTTTGAACATTCATCTATACATTTCAAACACCATGTGCAGCAATACATTCAAAGAGACATTTCACCATACACGAGTAAGTACTTTACATAAAAAGCCTTACTTTTACTTTAAAGGCCTTTTTTTTTCTTCCTTTCTTACCTTTAAAATCTCTCTCCCCTTTCTCTCATTTTACTTACTATATAAAGTTCTCTACTTTCCAGAAAAAAAAAAAAAATCTGAAACTCAGGATGTCTTACATATGGTGTAGTAAAAATCCCGTAACATGTTTTTTACTGTCTCTAAGCCCCATGTATTTCATCCCCTTGGGATTGCATTCACTGGTTTAAATGTATTCCAATATATATATCTTCTCTTATAGTTACTCTAACAACGAAATACTTATGATTTTGAATTATTTATGTCAGAGGATGAAGGAAGTTCTGTACATTTGATTTAGGTGCTTTAGTAAATAGAAAAACCTAATACACTCGTTAAGTTTAATTTTTATTTGATCTCAACTTATGCTATAAAAACATAAAATTATTGCGAAAAGCGTACAAAAGAAATTTTCAAAAACAAGTAAATTTTTTTGAAGATACGAAACTTTTTTTAATGTAAGCTTTCGCTTTAATAATTTTTAAGGCGGTTTTCGGTTAATGTTAAAGAATAGGACTCGAACTTGGAACATTTTTTCAGATATAAAAGAAAAGAAAAATTAGTATGATATTCTGGCTTCTCTATCCTTTAGAAAGCAGCCTTTTTTTTATCGCACTTCCCATTTTTAACCGAGTTGAATCATTTTTTCTGGTATAAAATGTGTTTCGCATTTTTTATTCTATACCATAATGTTAAATGGGTTTTGCCTTCACGTATTAAAACAAAAAAAAGAAAGTATTCATGGAATATTTTTAAATTTTTAAAAACATTATATTGTTAACAGAGGTACGAGTTATAATATTACAAATTTCCGTGGAAATTGGGTCATTTTTCTGTCTCATTCATTTCTGTCACCCAAATCCTTCAAGTTCGTATCTTAGGGATTGTCTTCTCTAACTCAAAAGCCAACATGTATACCTTTCAATAGTCAAATAGTCCACGCAAAAATTTTATTTCTTTCACATTGGATTTTGTAGGGTATATCATAATAACTTTAGTTTATCTTTATATTATACATATATATATATATATATATATATATATATATATATGGGGGGTAGGTGTGTGTATATATGCAAGGATATTTAATTTATAGCCTAAAAAATGTGTTCTATATTCCCTATTTAGTATTTATATCCCCACCTTACGTATTCTCGTATAAAACTAAAGAGTTAATACTTTCACAGAAAATATCTTTCAACCTTCAAATTATAATTCCATTTCATTTCTTTTTATGTTTTTAGGCCGTACTTCCCATGCTCTACTCTTCATTCGAAACATAAGCTTTGGGATGATGATTTAGCAGTTATTGAAATAAATATACAATCCAACTCAAAATTGGACACAGTTGTTTGTTTGCACTGTGTGTGTGTGTAGTAAGATTCTTGAAAGCTGTCTTGGTGAATTAATAAAAAACTGTTCACACATTAAATTTAGCTTCTAACATCAAAAATTGTTTTTAAAATAATTATTGTATTATGCGGAATTTGTTATTAATAATATTAATACAATCTGGGAAATTACAACGTTAATGACATTCGCGAAACACTACTTAATTTATTTTTAAGTATGATATTCCACTTAAAAATATTTTGTGAATAATTTTTATAACAGTGTCTCGATCATATTATTAGGTCCATTCCTGTTTCCGTAACGCAATATATTTTATTGAAGACTATTATTATAAGAATATTAAAAAAAGATTGATATATTTCACGAAGGAAATATATTCAAGCAATTATGCCCATTATAATGTCGTATATATACGCAAATTTACAAAGCCTAAAATACAATTTATATTCACTCTACCAATTCCATGCAAAACAAAATATCTTCTAAATTATTCGTCATGTAAGGAACAAATAGAAACATCAATAAACAAAATTACGATTAATGAATATTTAGTATTTGATTTATTTCTTTAAAGATTACCAATGATTATTTTTTTTCTTTTATATTTCTCCAGCAGTCCAGTTCCTTTTTTTGAAAAAAATCTTTTAATGGTTGAACACATCAGAATCTTAAATTCATAAATAAGCAAAATTAGTATCGATAAAAATAAGAACAAAATAATACAAATTTCTTAAAAAAATGTATCTACTTAAATCAATAAACATTATTTAATACTCATTAAAAATTAAAAATGAATGAATGCTTGGAAAAAAAATTTAAGGGGATGCGAACTTCTTAAATAATCTGTTAATCTTCCACCACAACAGCTAAATACACCGCCATAAATTTAAAAACTCTTTCCTTTTAAATCATTACTGTTATGTTACAGGTGGTATGAAGAAATTCCTTCTCACGGTTAATTGATTTCTTTTCTTCGTAACGTTTATTTGCACCTTACATTACAGCAGTAAGATTTTATTTTATTCCTTGTTTGAAAAATTATGGCAAACTGTAATCCTTATTTCTATATTTATTCTGGTGTATTTAATAAACCACACATATATATATATATATATATATATATATATATATATATATATATATATATATATATGTATATATATATACTGTGATTAATTAAATGAAGGTATGCAAATAAAGTATTTTACTTGTTCCTTGACAACAGCTTTTGGACACAGTGCTTGCCGTTACGTAAAAATCAAGTTTTAGTTTTCTGTCTTTGTTTTCATGCGTAGAAAAGTCTACGACGTTTCTTTTCTTAATGAGATAATTATGAAAACAGGTTAGTAATTTTTTTCATTCTTTAAGATAGAATCTATAAAAGATGCATTTTTGTTATATTGGATTGATGTATCATAAATACGAAATCGCATTGTGTGAAATTGATTTGAATTGTATTACTTGATTGAGTGAAATGGAAGTGAAAACAATAGATGAAAAGCAAAGACTGGAGAAGCATTTACTTAACATTCTGTACAATAAAGTAACGGTACTTTTTGAACAATCCATTTCTGTTTCCACTTCCTGAAAAAATAATTCTTTTCTCTCATTTCAGATTAAAATGATTTTATTTTTTCATGTATGCAATTGTATGAGAGTCTGATTTTTTAATTCTGTGTACATAAGACCTTATGTTTTTTTTTTGTATCGTTTAAATTAAGTTTAACTTATTGAGTCCTTTATTTGATATGGTCTGAACTGATGAGATATTTAGCATGGGACAATAAACAGATAAATTTCGTTTTACTATCATCCTACAAAAATTTGTAAGATAAAAAACTACAAATATGACCTAGTAAGCGTTCTTGCAAGTAGTTTTTAAAAATATTTTATTTATGTTTGCGGTTAAAACTAGCTAATAAGAGTTATTCAAGCATTTCTCTTACTACAACATTTTTATATCTACGGGTAATTTAATTGAAATCACACATCAATGAAACAAATTAAATTTTTCAACATTTAATCATTTATACAGACAAAATACAGCAAGCACATATATTTTAAAATTCTTCTTAAACGTATTCTTTGAATTAATAAAGAAGGAAGCGACTATAAATTTCTGTAACATCTTGTTATTCAACAACTGAAGGAAAATAATATTTGGTAAAATAAGATGACTATTTTTAAACTTTTTCTTTATGTTATATAGCTATCATCATTTGCTTTTCTCAATGTAAACAACATTATAAGCTCTTATTCTTCTATAATCTTCTTAATGGTATGTACATGAAATTTATATAAATGATTTACGTTACCAATATCCGTAAATCGTCATCTGTTTCTATCATCTGTCTAAACTAGAGAAGAACTTCAAACACAACCTTCACATTAACTTTTTGTACTTCGGTGGATATTTCCTTGTTTTTGTTTCAGCAGATACAGAAGTAATTTACCGTGGAAGAGAAATTTCTTATGTTCGCCAGCTATTGCTAGATTATTTACCCGTCAAGTCGAGGTATGGGGGGTGGCGAAAGAGACCAGTAGCGTCCTGAAGGGTCACCTTAGAGCTTTTTCCAACTGTCCCTCTGAGTGTATTTGCAGGTCACGGTGTCGCAGATCATTATTTATGTTCCCTTTCAGTTCCCCCCCTCAAAGCCACCACAAAATAAATAAATCAATTTGGGACCCTACTCGACACTAGATGGCGTGCCGTACAATAGATCTGCGGTGAGGAGATTGATGACTCGAACCGTTGCGACCTAGAGCTGCTAAGTAATGACTATCCATCTAATAACAGTAATAAAAGTAATGATTTCATTCGAAGGACTGATACAAGTGCTTTTTTCGAATTATAACTTAATATTTTAACACTTTTTATTTTAACTTCCAAAATATGTATACATTTTTATTCTTATAGTTCAGGGATTTTATATTCTAATGTCGAAAATCTATGAAAATTGAATTAAAATCACTTGTTTAAAAGATGGTTGCTAAAAATAAGAATATATATTTTATTTGAATATTTTTAAATCTCTCTGCTAATGTCATTCGTTTTAAGAAAATTGCGCTCTAAATGTAAAATACCATATTTTTTTTTTATCATGTGTCATGAAAGTTTTATTTGCATAATAAGATTTATAATTAAAAAAACACTGATCACATATATTTGCTATAGTTTACTCTCTCAATTTTTACCACCGTATTAGAATGAATTATTCGTTACAAAGTCTTTTGGTTTAGCCACATTCAATGTTTATTGAAAAGGCGGAGCTTGTTAAACCTGTTCCATTTTGTAGCAATAAATTTATTTCAAGCTTTGACAAAGATTAATAGATGCAAAATTTAATGCTCCACAATTTACTGCCATTAGAATGAAGCCTTAAATTATCCCAGTGAATTCGGCTTGCTAACACACATAGATTCGTCTTGCCTTTAAGGAACTTGGTTAGGTTGTAATATGTTGGCATATTACTCGGTATTAGGAATTGTCTTAAAAATTCCCATGCCTCAACATTAAAATTTTTTTTAAAAACAACGTGTTTTTTTAAACAAATTAAAATTTTTATCATTATCTTATATAATTTTATTGTTTCTTTTATTTTATCGCTTGGTTTTCCTTGTACTCAAATTGCACAATAATGAAATACCCCTCGTCCTTTTGTTCTGTTCTGCAAAATGAGTTTACTACATATTCAGAAAATTGGGGTGTGATATGAAAGCTGTAAATAATTATGCTACTTAAATATCTAGAAGACGCATCATTCATTCACCAGTTTACAGGCTTGAAGGAAGACGTATTTAGAAATGGAAGATAGAAAGTTATTACTTCAGACTTCGTACAAGAAACTAATAAAGGATATTGCAATCTTTTCATAAGCCCATGAGGAGTTGGTTGCCACAAAGTAGCGCATGACGTCTGTCAACAAAAAACTTCAAGAACTTCGCTTTTTCGTGCTTATTCTTACAAAAGATAAAGCCACCGGGCAATAAGACGTGGCTTTATTATTGCCAATTGGTTTCGAATATTTGTTCTAAACAGCATAAACATTTTCAAAAAAACATTTTTTTTCGATGAGGCCTGGTTTCTTTTAAGTGAATACATGAAAGCGAGAGCTCTCCGGCTTTTGGAAGACAAGACAACTAATGCAAAACCCCTTAAATTCTCAAAAAAAAGAAAGAAAAAAAGGCGTATGGTGTGTTTTATTAAACAAAAGGATTATTGGGCTGCTGGGTTTCAAGTCAGTTGTTGATCACACTGTATACAGAAAACTTTTCTTACAAGTTTTAACATCAGTCCAAGTAAACAAGCTGTGCGACATGCCAAGCAAGCTATGAAACCATATATATGCTTGGACATCTTTGGCTTCTTCGTTTTTCCGATCTGGATATCGCTAACTTTCTTTTCTATAAGAAGATTTTAAGAACAAAGTTCATGAAGATAATCCTCCGACAGTAGATTGATTATCTGTTAAAACTACGAATACTCAAAGGAAGCTTGAAGTCACTCTCAGCATCTCTAAACGCGTTTCTCAACCTTTTAACTGCCATGCCCGAGATTATCCCGGGAACGGCACTAGAGCTCCAAAATGTCACGCCCGATTATTATAATTGTTATTTATTTTTTTAGTGCATCTTACTGTTTTATACCCGAACACATATCAGGAGAAGTTTATTTATGCTTCATCTCTTAATCTTTTGCATAATGGCGATAATTTACAAACCCAAATCTTCAAAATAACTGGGCAGTTAAAAAGTTAAAAAATACTCTTACAAGTTTGACTTTGCCATCAAGAAAGGAGGGGATATTTTTTTTTGGCACATTTATTTTAAATGTTGGCTCAGATACTTTTTCAACGTTATGTTAGAAGTTCTTTTAACCATTAGAATAAAAATTAATTTTTTAAAAGCTTATTGTTTTATATAATAAATTCACGAATCATCATTACGGAATTTTTAAGATTTATAACATTTGAGACCTTTTTTTTAAAGTAGTGTAAATCCATTTTCGTCAAAAAAAATTATTGATAACAGTGAATATGATCTGCTAGGATGTTTTTAGTATAAACAGATCTCCAACACATCCTACAAAATTTTCATCATTTTGTCAATATAAATTCTCTTAATTAATGAAATTACAAATATAATCACTCTGAAAAGGGTGTAAGTTCACTTTTAAGAATAATTTTCAGTTCATAATTTTCAGTTCAAAAATTGTATTACATAATTTCTCTACATTATTTTTATATGTGTGGCTACACTGTTAATGATATAAAAATTTTCATTCGTCGGAAATTTGGAGGAAAATGGCATACATTAATTTAAAATTGTAATCAAAGTAATTTAAATGTCATTATCTGAAGAAATATTGAAGTAAAATTTTTTGGACGTATTTAATATAAATATCATAAAAAAAATTGGTTTGATTAACTGAAATCTCTTATTTATTCAAAAATGTGTAATTTTCACATTTTGTCAACTTTCAAAGTTCATTTGAGGTCACACAACAAAAGTATCAATTTATTTTAAAAAGTATCTATTTTAAGTAATAGTTTAAAATGATCCCATTATAAACTTAAAATCAATTTATTATTTAAAAAAAGCATGAAATGTGCGTATTAATAACATACACACCTCGCTATTTTTTAAACCATTGATATATAAACTTTTAAAGAGTTCCATATGAGAAAGAATGGACTTAAAACATTTTCAAAGGATACTGTTAAATTCCTTGTATAAGGATTTGTGTCTTAAAATAAAAGAAATAAAATTACGAAAAAGGAATCTGTTATTAAAACTTGTTGATATCTACTTCACTAATAATTTTAACAGCTTCACTAATGATTTTAATTATTATTAATATTTCTGTGTTCTCATACTATTAAAATTATTTCACAGATTTTTTTCTCACCATTAAATTAAAAAAAAAAGAAGGAAAAAAAAAGAAACATTCTTTTAGAAAAAAATGTTTTTAGAAGCTAAGTACAGTTCAAATTTTTCGTTTAATATCAGACAAAACCTTTTTATAAACTTTTCATAAGCATGATAAAATTAAATTTAAATGAATTCTTTAACTTAAACTAACATGCTTAAATTAACTCTAATATAGTAATTTTGGGTTTTTATTAATTTGAAATCTATATTTCTTCTTGCATTGGGATTGATAAAGCAACTGAGATATATGTTTTTAGCATTGATGTAGATTTTAACGTGCGTAGTCTATTTTATTAATATTTGAAAGATGGTGGTTTTAAAATTCCACTATATAAGAGAACGAAGGATAATACAATTACACCTAGCTTAAAATTCTTTAAAATATTAGTTTTAATGGAACTGATATAGGTTTGTGGCAACCTCCTGCTACGTTCTTGATGCTTATTGAAGAAAGGTTGCGAAGTCAGTAAATCTTAATTATAAAATGTGAAACTATATTGTATTCATAATGTATTTAACTAGAACTAGTCATTTACATTCAAAGAATATTTATAAATTAAGTCTTATGAATCCAAACAGATTGAAAATTTTGATATATTTAAAAAAATATCTTTTTTGGGAAAGGAACACCTCCGTTTAAAATTGCGGTGGTCTCCACCAAAGGACCCATTCCTTGTTAGGGAACTAGATACATCTCAATGGTCATAGAATTTCGAGACGGAAAGCATCTGTGACCGGATACACCTACGCTTACGTTCTAAGAAAAGTCAACCTTTGACCTCCCTTTATCCAGCCAACAGAGAAGTGACCAGCGCAGTTCCCAAGCCAATCTCAGGCTCCAAAGTCCTCTGTTTGATGGGTGACAAGGACCAATAGCCAAATAACAATGCCGGCTATATTCAAACAGAAATAATTCTGCCTCACCTGTCACTTTTGTGGGTGTGATGTGTGGTGGTGGTATCTATATATGCCAGTAACAGATTCTGCACTATAGTGATCATTTTGGTCCTGGGGTAAGTTACGTGCATACGGTTCTGAAGGTGCCGAGTTCTATTTTCCATCATTGGTGACATTGACGCTTAACTACGAAAAACGCAACCTTCACGCAGATGTCGTGGCGCCATCTACTCGCCGCAAGAGCAACCAAAAGCCGTCGACGCATTAAACAGCAAAACAAGCCGTCAGCTTCACATAACGCATCAATCCAAGCCGTTAGATCCAAAATGACGCAACAATTCACACGCTCGCCATAACAACTATATCGTTCGTTCGTCTATCCACCGACTCACTGGTAGGGAAATGTGTGGCCGTGGTTCCTATATATAAGCCAGGAACAGCCTCCGGACTGAAATGATCAATTAGGTCCAGCGGTAAGTTACGTGCTTACGGATTGGTATATATATATAGGTGCCGAGTTCTATTCTCCTTCAGACGTATTCCACCTTTAAACAGATCCCAAAGGGGAAATTCATGGATTCTCGCGGTACGCTAAAAAACTTCACAGACTTTAGAGAGACACTTATACAGGCTTCAACATTCAACCACGCCCCAGCACACTCCAATGGACTCTCTCCGATCGACCTCCAGATTAACTTGGATCCTCTCTAACCTACAGTGACCTATTAAGGCTCACACCTACGAGCATCCTAATGCAGCCTTTCAGAGGAGTGATCCGGCCTTACCAATGGCCTCAACAGCACTGCACCACAGCAGTGCCGTAGCAAAACAAACTGGAAATGAATGTGAAATCAAATAATGAGAAAGGAGTATTTTGACACAAATAATATTAGTTAATAGACTTAAAAACAACTTTATTAAATTAGATCCTATGATTCCAAAAATTTTGTTAAATGAAACTATTTATTTAAGTTAATTAGTCAAATGCTTATTAAATCGCTTAGGTATAAGCTGCCAATTTTAGTTCTGTTACATAGAGTAGTCTAGACAATTTTAACAATGTTAGAAATGAATACTTTATTGATGAAAAAGACATTGATAGTTTTAGTTTAAATTCGTTACAGCTATAATTGTAAAATTGATCCTCCGTAACTAAATTTAATAATACTACATACAGACATGGGATGAATATTCATAAATCATTTAGTTATGTGACTCAAATAAAATCCTCATATTGGATATTTTATTTTCGTCTTTAACAGATGAAATAATTTTTTTACTATGGAATACTTTTCCTTATTTCGAAATTTTACTGTGTATAAGTTATACAAAAAACTGTAGTATCTATTAAAAAAACCATCTAGTGTATACTTATAATTCATAAAGATATACTTGATAAAATTTAAAAAATATTATTCAACTCTTAACTTTTACAAGAAATAGCTAAAAATTGTTTGATTCCACACTAAATCATTTTCTAGTTAAACATGTCTTGAGATAAAAATGTAAAAAATGATACATATGACAGAATGAGAGCTTTTAGTATTGAAATTTAGAAACATATTCATTGAATCACTAACAAATCAGGAAAATTTCCGTGTAACACAAAAAGGCTTATTATTGATACCATTAAAAGGAATCTGAAACATCTTTTGATAAGATTTATTCTGTTTATTTTCTTGCAAAAGAATCTTAGGAAGAAGAATAGAAATAGTCTGATCATCTAGTTATGCATCCGGATAAATCCCATCCATTACTGAGTTCTAACCATTAAACATCGGTTGCTGATCTGGAAAAATGTCCCCTACTGATACCCAAATCCTCTTTATAAATAGATCATCCTGATAATAAGATATATAGGGTACATTTGGGTAGGTTGAAGGCTCTCAACGATTTTCTTTGTTTCATTGTTTTTCATTGTTAGAAGGAAAAATACATCGCTTTTGCGTTTCTGATAATCTGATACATACGTTGAAAGAGAAAATATGGTTTTTAAAAAGGGATATAATGTGTACATTTGCGCAAATTGTGATCTAATGGTTTATTCAACTAAACAGTAAAATGCGTGGTAAATTGTTGAGTAATGGAATTTGGCAATACTGCAAAGGCTATTAAAGTCTCTTCATTTGAATTTTTTTATTGTAAATATTTAAGAGTGTTGAATTGATTTTTCTATTCTATATCAGATCATAGAATCATGTAGCTTCACGAGAAAAAGATGTAAATTTTTGTTCTTTAGGCTCTTTAGATACAAACACTCCATTAGGGTGCACAAATTGTCAATTGCCTGACTGATCATTTATACTGTTGCAGTACAAAGCAACATGAAATACATTAGCGATGGACCTTGTAATTTTCTTAAATTGTAATTTTTCTTTTTAATTATATATATGATGAATCCCCAGCCCTTTATGTGTCAGTTGGGGTAAACTTCATATAAGGACAACTCAACCCACCTCCTGCATAAGTACTTCTACTTTGCCGGACATACGGAAAACACGCGAACGAACGACTCACTCGCTGCTGTCTAACGCTGAAATAGGACTTGTCTCTGTCATGGCTTGGAGTACGGATTGTTTTGATGAACATTAGAATAAAATATATGATAAACGGCTGCACGTTACATTTCTCCTGTCACTCTTTATGTTTAAGAATTACTCCAATTCATGTTTATATAAATGTAATAAGATTTTTTAATTTATAATGGTCCTGTGACCTCCAGGGCTTCGGGTAAAAAATTAATTATTAGCTACCTACCTAAGGGGAATAACTGTAACTTTAGACACTTGAAAACTATGTAGCCATCACGAATTTAGATTAGTTATTATGTAAGCCTTATTATCCTACTATCCGGATGAATCAGAAGAGACATCCTCGGAAGTCATGTGAGTTTTTGGCCAGCCGCTACTCGTTTTTACAACATTACCGTAATCGTGTGTCCATCGTCTTTTGTTCTACGTTTGTGTAAATAGTCTTGTGTTGTGTGTGTATATATTTGTTATTTATGTGTAATGTTCTTCTACTGAAAATAAATGTGTTACTAGATCCATTCTAGATGAAATTATCACTAGTAAAATCCAATGCATCATTCCATTTAGCGGATCATTTGATATTATATATATATATATATATATATATATAATGTATTAATAACTGAAACATACTCATACTTGTAATAATTTTCTTAATTAAATTTTCCGTCGAGGGATTTTATTTATATTATATAATGGTCTTGAGGAAATATACTGTTAGCCGCAACTTCATATCCTAAAAAACTGCCCTATTTACGTTTTTCAAAACAAGATGATGCAATAATGCATCATCCACGTATTTTGACCAGTCACAGATGTTACTAAAAGAAATCATAGGATTATAAAAGTTTCCAGTGAAGGAAGCTAAAAGAGCGTAGAGATTTCCGGAATAAACAAATAACGTTTTTGTTTACTGTCTTAAAACCATGCGTGTGTGTGTTATGATTTTTGTGTCATCAATTTATATGTTTTAAAATCAATAAGTATGCAATTAAAATGCCAAGAAGTTTCCTCCTGTTACTGATTGTAACAAAATAAAAAAAATTCTCCCAGAAAAAAGGCTTAAATTATTGTGAAATTGTTACATTTATATATATATATATATATATATATATATATATATATATATATATATATATATGAGTGTGTGTATACAAAGTATCTTTTATTTGAATGCATGTATTATTTTTAGCATATAAAAACGCATGTGATTATTTCATAATAAATTAATTACAACGATCGTATTTTTATGATTCTCAAGTCTTATATAATTAAATTAATATAATTGATATTACATTTTATATACACTGTAATTAATTACTCAATACATTGTATTAATAATTGATGATTTTAATTAATCATCGATAATTGTTTTAGTGTTATTAAATTTTACATGTTTATTTCAATGTTTAGATTGTTATGTTTGAAGTTACGACTGGGCATTTTTAAAAACAATTTTCTGCCTACACCCTTAATAAACAATAGCAGATATAATATGAATGAAAAATGTTAATTTATTTAATTTTACAGCACTTAATGGTGTTTGTATTTTTTTATGTTTTAGAAAAACAAAATTTTCAGTTCAATTTATTTATTTAATTTCCTAACATTGATATTTAAAATTTACCCTTATTATAAATATATAAATATAATTTACTCTATTACTAATACGAAAATAAAAATAATAGCACTAATAAATATCACTTTGTGTGAAAATGACAGTTGAATCTTTTTTTATGGATGCAAACCAAAATAATCGAATAAAATCACTTGGGGATGATTTTTGGCATGTCTTATATGATTCTGATATTATGCTTATCATAATGTGTGTTATGACTAGAAATTGTTTCTTTGCGTGTTGTGTGATACATGTGAGATCACGAGAATACACATTACTAATGTATATTTCAGAGATGAAGAACTATCTATTCATTGCTGTTAACTGATACAAATTATAGAATTTCAGAATCATTTTATGTATTTTCTTAGTATCGAAACTCATATTATTGTAAACATATATGTAATTTTTATCTTGTAATTTCTCATGCTAAAACTTTATCATGAAACATTCATTTTTATACATAAAAATTCAGTGCTATTGTTCTGTTTCAATACTCAGTTTGTCAATGTAAATTGTATAATTAAATACTGTAGAATATTTTTTATGTATCATTGTGATCTGGTGAAATTTTAACCATTACAGATTTAATTGACATTCAATACCTACACACACACGCGCGCGCGATTGATTAAAATACACAATTATATGTTTCCTATGAAGGCATGATAAATATCATTCAAATTAAAAATAAATAAAGGGCTAAAATTATTTATGAATTTTAATTATTGATAACTAAATAAAATCGGAAAATTCTGTAGCCTTAATTAACCAGCATTAATCCATTATCATCGAATTAAAAAATTAACTGGAAATTAACTATTTATTAAACTAAATTAGCCTTTTATCACTTGAATAACATCATTAACGATAACTATTAATAATTTTTTGATCAATTAGTTATCAAGTGTTTTGTTTGTACACATAATTGTAGTGTTTTCATCAGCCTCAAGTAACTATTAATGGACATATACGTTCTTAGATTTGCATATTTGTTCAACTCCGGAATATTTTTCAAATTCCTTTGAGTTAATGATAAAAATTCTTGAAATTCGATATAATTTTGAATCTTTTTTCGTGAATAATATTTATTTCTTGTGAAATAACCTTTTTATTGGTCCTCTCACGAAAATTATACTTCAATAATTCATCCGATAATTATTGACTAAAACGCGATTTCAAGATTTCTAGTAAATTGTAATGGGTCACGGACACTTTCTAATTCGACTGCAAAAATGAGATCAAAAGAAAAGAAAAACAGTCTAGGGAGTAGAGAGGTTTCAGATAGGTAAAAATGTTCAGTCTCTTGGGTATCGGCCCTTTTTAACACCTCCTCATAGAGGGCGCTGCAAGCACGTGGATGTTTGAGAGATACTTCAAAGAAAAAGGAAAGTTCAATCAAACGAATCAAGCGAAAACGAGTGTTTCATCATTGAACAAAAAAACGATAAAAACTTTTTCAGGTGTTAGAGCTTCTGTTGATATGTATTTTTGAAGTATATATTCTTAGTGTAGATTATAATATTTTAAAGCGCATAAAGTGTTACTTTTTTTAACGAAATGAAATGTAAAGTGATTGGTAATCATTTAAAGGTTTATCTGCAGTGTTTCAACTTTAAGAATTTAAAATTTTACGTTTAACAGTACAAAAAATAGAACATTGGCAGGATTGTTAATATCTTTATAAAAGACAGCTATAAAATGTGTTTCAAATGAAAAAGGCAAAAACAAATAAGAATAATTTTTCATCAGCTGTAAGATTGCATTATCAAGACGATTTGTACATTTCAGAGAGGAAAAAAAATGTACTAAATTAATCAACATTATACCAAAAAAATATCAAAATAATGCTTCGACAGTTAATTTAATACTAAATTTACTAATTGAAATACGAAAGCTGTTGGGGGAAAAACAATACAATAATGAAAACGATGGAAAAAAATATAAATTTTTAAACAGCTTTATACAAAATGAGCATATGAGTTTCGCACATGTTGGAATCTGACTTTTGCGTTTCCCGGTATGGAATCTTTTAAGATATTCTCTTTTTTATTTCGTTTGAAATTATTTCGAAAACCTTGAGTTCAGTTACTTTTTAGGTAAACTTTGTGGTGTTTTTTCCCCTACTTTTCTCTGTGACGTTTGTTCTATCATTCTCAAAACAATGTAAATTTAAAGATTTTCCTTTTTTTCCGAAAGCAAATAACTAAATACAAAAGAAATATTTATTTTAGTTCGTCTACGTTAACTATTGAAAGCTAAACAGTTAAAAATGTTACTGAAAAAAAAATTTCAGTTTCTGAAAAACAATAACTGTATTTATTTCCTTCTCTTGATCCTTGTGGTGTAACTGCAACCTTGTAAACATAAAGGCACAAGACAACCATTTCAAATTTGAAAAGAAAATCATTGAAATTATTTATAAAAGCATGTATTTTTCAGAATTTATTCATACATATGAGAGTAATTGAGTTTCTTCATATTATTTTTTTTCCATTCTTAGTGTTTTTCTGAATATTAAGAAGCATTCCGGTTTTTATTCTAACAGTCAAGCAGACATTCATCAAAAATGTAATGTAGATGGATAATGCATGTTTTATATGCGAAGAAACGAGCAATCAGAAGAACGCCCATCATTAAGCCCTGAGAAATCCAACAAATCAAGTTGAACATTGACATGAAATACGTTGATTGATTAATATTTGGTGCAGAATTTCCAGTAACCTGTAATTTCGTCCTGTATTTTACGAGGGCACATTTATTGGAGTACTTGGAGTTTCTTGGGTATATAATGTTTAGTTTTGTTGAAAATATTTCTCTGTTTCAACTTAAAAGGTATGGTTCTAACAAGACGGTGGCCCCTTAGATAAGACATCTAAAGTAAGGCGGAACCTGACGGAGACATCAGCACCAAATAATTGCGTATGGTGATTACGTAGAAAGATCGCTACGTACACCTGATCTGACTCCAGTGAATTTCTTTTCTGTGGGAATGCTTAAAATAGCAGGCTAATGTGAGCCCTCTGTTAATATAAAATGTCTATGAAGGTGACGAGCTTTCCTTTTGCTCTACGATTTTCAAGTAATGAAAGACCTGGTAATGGCGAAAAAATAGTTTAACATTTAATCTCTTTATTCTATATAGTAGCGTTCTCAAGATGTTTTTTCATTCAAAATCTGAGATACTCTAGAATTTTGTAATTATTTTTTTCGACATATTCCTTACATTTTAAACATAGGAACTCACTCTGTTGTTTGTCGCCAGGTGGTGTTGTTATTAATCACGTTCTGTAGGGAATAATAATTATAGCATATCTACTTATGTTTAATGCAAATGCTATTAACGTCGCAGTTAATTTGAGGCGATGATTTTAGTGGGTACCCTGATGTATGTATAGTAATATTCAAAAGTCATCCCAATGGGACAAAATTGCGTACGCGCATACTTAATAGTGACGCAAGCTTATAATTAAGAACTAAATAAAGAGTGTTTTTTTCCAGGTATAGAAGTTTAAGTTGGCATTACTTTCCAAGATGGCGACCGATTTAACAGCTGTCAAGTGATTTATTCTCAGTTTGGTTTGGCAATTCATCAAAATGATCATCAAGCAAGGCGTAGATTCGTCGAATGGGCCCAAAACGAGATTGCCGTTGTTCCCGATTATCATACGCGAATTTTGTTTAGCGATGAAGCGCACTTCTGGTTGAATGGTTACGTCAACAAACAAAACTGCCGCATTTGGAGTGAAGCTAATCCACAAGTGTATGTCGAAACACCGTTACATCCAGAAACACTGACTGTTTGGTGCGCTTTATGGGCTGGTAGAATCATTGGTCCGTACTTCTTCAAAAAAGATGAAGGCCACATCGTTACAGTCAATGGTGATCGATATAGAGCCATGATTACTAACTTTTTCATTCCTTAATTGAACAATCATGATGTCCAGGAGCTGTGGTTCCAAGAAGACTACGCAACATGTTACACAGCTCGTGCCACAATCGATTTATTGAAAGACACGTTTGGTGACCGCCTAATTTCACGTTTTGGACCTGTGAATTGGCCTCCAAGATTTTGTGACTTAACACCGCTAGACTTTTTTCTGTGGGGCTATGTTAAGTCATTGGTCTATGCGGATAAGCCACAAACGCTTGACCATTTGGAAGACAACATTCGCCGTGTTATTGCTGATATACGGCCACAAATGTTGGAAAAAGTCATCGAAAATTGGACGTCCAGATTGGACTACATCCGAGCCAGCCGTGGCAATCATATGCCAGAAATCATATTTAAAATGGAATGCTACAAGATTATCTTTCGAATAAAAAAAAATTCATGTCAATCGAATAATACATCGTTGTTTCATTGCAATTTAAAGTTCTATACCTCTAAAAAACACCCTTTACTTAGAGCTCCACCGTATTGCAACGGAGCAACTGGATGTTGTATAAAACAGAAGACATTTCAATGTCAAGGCATAACTTCCTTAAAAATGTGGATCTGTTGAACCACGTAAGCTGTATCAATACCTTTTAGATATTTTTCAAAAAAAGCAAGAGCACATGTCACCATTCGAAGGACGGTATGCAATCAAACTAAAGGGACTTTCGGTCAAAGTCAAATCGTAAGATTTCTGAACATTTGGATTTGAGTGATGCTACCATTTGATGATGTTGGCAAGAAAAGGTGAACTAGGGCCGTACAGAGTGTCAAGAAGATATCAGTCGATCCAGAGCAAACGATAGAACTCGGAGACAGAGGGATCACCGAATTGGTATTCGCTGACCCTATAGATCCTTATCAAAAATCAAACACTAGTCACCAGTATAGCAGTAACTGCAATGACCAACGATAAGGGATTCACAGAATGGGGTCTGATGTCAAGGTGTGTATTACATCAACAGCTCATCCCCATTGCGGACAACCACACCCATTTGCTGCGGTATCAGTTGTTTATGTCTGGAATCTCATTGGTTGAAACAGAAATGTTGAATTGTTTTAGCAATGAATCTCCCTTCGACATGAGACCAGTGAGACATGGCTGAAGAGTCCAAGGTAGTTGTGGGAAACTAAATTCCTTTCACTCGCACAACCCGGTAGCGAAGAGTTTTGATACGGAGTGCCCTTTTATTTGATACCCTAACCTCTGGTTATCATCCGCGACATTCTTACACCGCGACGATACGTTGATTATATTCCGTGGTGTTGCTTTTCCTTTCACAGATTCCTGGATTTAACTTCCAATAGAGTAAAACCCGACCGCACATGGCAGGTCTTTCTATTACGTGTTTTTGTGCTTTTCCAAACGTTTCTCCTGTCAGCCAGCTCTTTCTTCAATAGAGCACATTTGAAACCTAATGAGCAGGTGTTTCCGACATCCCTAGATAGCGCTGATCGAGAACTTATCAATCGGAGCGAGTACAACAAGCAATGCCACAAAAGGGATTCTGTCTACTCTACGTAGCAATGCCCAACGGACTACGGCTTGGATCAGTACCAGAGGTGGGCCAAAGCATTACTGAACTTCAAATATACATACATTTTTGATCTTGTAGTTGTATTTTTTGAACTAAACATTTCATTCTAAGGATGTTAATTTTAGTTTTCAATGCATATACGTCACATCTATCGATTTTCGTCCCATTCAGATAACTTCTTCCCCTGATGCATGCATATATATATATATATATATATATATATATATATATATATATATATATATATATATATATTATTGCAACATATAAATATACATTGCAATTAGTAGTCTTACTTATGCGTAATTAGCAGACTGGGGGGCGTGGTTGGTTTGCCGCTGGCCTTCTGCACACAAGGTTGCGGGTTCGACCCCGTTGGATTTTCATGATGCAGAAAATCGACAGCGGCCATGTCGTATGATTATACGGTATGTAAAATATCCCTAGAGTGTCTGTTTGGCTTGGATGCTCTCGGCAAATTTAAATTCTAGCACTGGTTCGCATCGTCAGAGCTCAGGTGCTTCCCTTTTGTTAGGAAACTGGGCGTCAAAATTACCTGTGGCGATTGGTATCTACCTATAAGGTACCGCACTAAAAAGGGATACCAGATTTGGGGGAATGTACTAGGGGTCTGCAATGAAAAAACTCCAATCGGCAGCCCATTAGAAATAAATTTTTAAAAAATTTAAAAAACCCAAACTTAAGCGTAATTTTAATTGATATGAGTTTGGAAGCTCAAAGGAGTTAACTACAATGTATTAAAATTGTTTAATACATGCAAATGATTGAATATCTTCAAAAAGCTTCTTCTAGGTATTATGTGAATATATATATTATTCTAATCTAAAATATATACTAAAAGATGTTCAAAGCTTGTTCTTACTTGGATCTTTGCGGTGGTCTTGGCTTCTAGTAGCTTCTTCATACTGTCTCTCATCATACCTGTAGGTATCAAGGTCTTCATCGTTATCGGAAGAGCTTCCATAGTCTTTCCATTCGTGGCTACGTTGTCGCCTGATTCTGGAGCTAGGCCGGTTCATGCGGCCTGCTTTACCAGCAGGGTCCATTGCTTCTTCTCCTGGGAAAGAAAAAGAATTGCTGGTAAGAATCGAAAGTATTGTATAATTTAATATGTTCCTGAGTTCAATTTTATGTTATGTACTTTATTACAATTGAATGCAGAAAAACGAGATCTGTTATTAATATAAACATTATTCATAAAAATACCGAGTTTTAGGAAATCTGCATTTCTACTTCGTTGATAAAAAACGTATAGTAAATGCACCAAAGACGTGTGTGATTACTGTCACATGAAATAAATAACTTAATACCTTAAGTCTGTCACCCCTTAAAAAATACCAACTTTGAGGTAATTACTGTCATCTTAAATAAATCTTGTAAAAAATATTGTAACGTTTTTTAATGTAACAACAGCTGTTTAAGTCATTTGTGTAGAGTTTTTTAAAATAAAATATTTAACAATGAACGACAGTTATGAAAATAATATTGTTTGGATATATGATGAGCGATTTTATTGAGTACAGGGACCTTATATTTAATGCTCTTGAGAGTATTATAAGATTAATTAATCATTATATATACTTTTTTTAAATGAAGCAGTGAGTTTAGATTTAGCAATAGAATCATTTCTCAAATGAAACCAAACTTTCTGTGTATTTACTAATTAGTTTATAGAACCTTTTAACATCCAAATAACCTTTATAAATATGTGCAAAATTATAAACATCTAAAGTGATAATGCGTAGTTTCCTTAATTAATTGGTTGAAGAATTTGATCAAAATATTCATTTCGTAATAGTTACTTCTTCATACACCATTTTATTCTTTATCTTTCAGCTAAATATATATGATCATTCAAATTGTTTTGCATACAATGTTTTTCCCAAGCTGTTTGAGTTAAAGAATTAGCAATGAAAAAAAACTTCTTTAATTCTAATGCTTTAAATATTGAGAAATAATGTTCTTTTTAATCGTTTATAGTGCAACTATTTTATTTTAACTCTTTCCGATTAAAAAGGGAATGGACCTTATGCTTAAAAAAAGAAAATATATAAAAAAAGAATATCATAAGAAAAGAATTTCTCAATACAGGGCCCTAAGGCATACGATGGGCTGAAGTTTTTCTATGATACTTCACTGTGTTATCTTCTTTAAATACTGCATTGAATTGTAACACAATAATTTACTAAAAAGGAAACAAGAAAGAAAGGCAATGGTATTTGAGGTAAACTTTTTTACCCTCATTCTTTTGGGGATGTATAAATAACTTGAGTAAAACACGTAATTTTTTCTCTTGAAAAACAGTAAAGAATATTTAAAATTATTGCAATACTACGAACTAATTAAAAATGTATTAGTATCAAGCAGTAGTGAATCTTTGAGACATTTTAAAGAGCAAGAATTTTTGAATCAAATATTCAAATTAAGAACAAAACTTAAATAATTTAAACAAATATCAAGTTGTTTTTATTTTTATCTGTTTTACAACATAGTTTTATACAAATTTCAAAAAAGTATTTGAAACTAAATTTTCCAGTCTGTTTTAAAGCAATCAGTTGAGTTTATATTTTTAAAAAAATGAACGGCTTAGGTTTATATTTTATCACAAATATCTTTTATTTCTAAGCACCTTTAAATCTTCATACAGTTAGTCTTTTGTATGAAGATGCTTTAAAATAAAAAATCTTCAAAACACACGCATAAATATACATTCAAATTCCATGCCACAGTCACATTCTTATTGAGTATATTTTGATACATACCACTTGATGTGCAAGTAAAGCACCTTTATTCACTTTAAAAAGAGCATGGATATAACTCCCTTTTTAGCATTTATTTTTCGTCTGAGTTTTCTAGTTAGGTTTTATTATTATAGTAAAAGGCTTTCATAATCTAGGCCTTCCGGTGTCAGGCTTATAACTTGCTAACAGCAAGATATAGGCATCTGTGACGCTTCTCTTGTAGAGGGATATGATTGGTTCTTGACCTGCTAGGCCTTGGATTCAAAAGGTATTTCCCCCAGAGAAAATTCGACTTGGATGCTTCAGAAAACAAAACTACTTAGGCCATACTCGGTACGAAAAATGTATACGGAGAGAAGATTTATTTTTTGTATGACAAAATGCTCGAAAGATAACCTCTTTACGAAAAGGAAAAGCATTTTCCCCAATGGAATTGACCAGATCTCTTATCTTTCTCCATAAAAACAGATACTGTCCAAAACAGTGCTGGAAAACAGTCCCACCACGGCTTGAGGGGAAATAAGAGTCACGTATAAATAAACATTATCCGGGTACTTTCTGCAGTGAACAGCGTCAATACAATGCTTTCAAAGAAATAAGCTTAACGTTTAGTTTCTATCTCAAGCCTCTGCGAGAACTTTTACTTAGAAAAAGGTATCCGAGTCCGTTCCACTCCTGTACATATGAGACAGAAGTATTTGTCTTTCGCTTTCGAAATTTTATTTACATTTCTGTGTGCCGTATCTCTCCCAGTATTAGATTTTAAACTATTCTCGATGTCTGTATAAAATCTTGTTGGAAAGTTTTCTCCCTTTTCCTTGCCATTTCTTTTGCCCAAAAGTGTGCATTCTTTTCAAATAGAACTGGATTCTTGATTTGAAGTAGCTCCTCTTATATGGAATTATACTTCACAGGAGGAGAAGAGTTACAGGGGAGCCAATAAAAGAAAAAAAGCAGTCTTTCTCAAGTGAACTGCTCTGTTAAATTATGTTTTTCCTAAAGCTCTACCTCACGTTAATCTGGAGCTGAATGAGGGGAAAGAGGAAGAAACCTTTCAACATATCGAATAATTCAAATATTTATTTAAGTAATGCCACTTCTGGAGCAAATGGAAGGGTAAATATCAGAAAAGAAAATGTCTATGAGTGTAACATTTGGGCTTTAAAACGCTTGGGGTGGTACTTTAATGTCTCAAAGGTAATCATTTGAAGCTTATAAGAAACAAAAGGAAATCTTAAATTCTAAATCAAATAATTTAGATATATATATAACTTTTATCCGATTAAATTGAATTAAAAATATGACTTAAAATATATCATTCTTCATGTTTTAATATCTTTAAATTATGTTAAAATAGCATATTGTTAAGAGTTTCAGATATTTCGTGCTGCAAGTTAACTACAATAAATCAGTTGATTTAGACGCTAAACACGTTTATATGTAGCTTGTGTAGAATTAAAGAAGATTAAGGTATATATAAAGTGAATCTTTTTGCAAATATGGTTAAATAACATTGTCACATTAAACTGTAAAGAGTAATTGTTCACTGTTCGTAATAATTGATAAAATAAATTGAGTGCGAAATGAGGTGAATGTGCTTTGGCGTTTATATTTTATATAAAGGATTAGTATTAAATAGCTCGACATAGATATTCTAATATTCAATATGTTATTCCAATTTATGGTAGTAAAAAGGAATTACTAAGGGAGATGAGTCTTTTCCGCAAATTTTAAGATTGAAATATATATAAAAGGAAGAAAAAATGATGTGAATCAAAAGTAAAATAATTACAAATAAATAATAATGTTTTTATTTTTTGCAAAACACTGTTCAAATAAAAATTTCAACTAACTTCCATTACATGCTTTTATTCTTGATCTGTAAATCTGAGTACTCTTATGCTATGTTTTACAGTTCGTGACGAATTTATACGCGTCCTCACACTAATCCTCTTGGGGAATCCTTGGGCTAGCATTCGCGTTTAATTCACAGCCATCCCTCTAAAAAAGAAATCGTGATATTCAGATTAGTTTGACTATATAAAGTCAGAGTTTTGTAATTATAGGAGGGGGTAGGAAGCAGCTATATTCGCTACGTTGGTAAGATTGAAGAAGGTTTACTTTCGCATGTAAAGATTAAGAGTAGTGTTATCACTGAGTTGAATTAGCAGATTTGAGATTAGGAATAAGAGCGACAGATTAAATAAGCTGAGTTAAATAAGTTGATTCCACATATTTGATTAATAATCATTGTTTTCTCCATGCTACTCATTTTACATTCCCTTTGTGAATAGATTGTTATTGGTTAGTTTGACTAAATAAATAATTGCGATGATGAAATTCTCTAGTTCTGCTTTCATTCCTCCCACACCCTTAGGTAGACAAGAGAGTGAGAGAGAAACTTTGTGAAGAAGTTTCTTACAAGTTATTATTTATTTTGTAGGATTAATAAATAATTATCTTTTAGTCAAATAAATAGTATAGTGGTTTATCAGTGTATGCATTATTACTATTCATAGTAAATTAAATGATATGTACTTATATGCTTTTTATTTCTGATAAATTTTATAAAACAAAAAAAATTTACAAACATTAAGTTTTGGTCAAAATTCCTAATTGAACAGTTTGAACAAAATTGCTTCCTCTTCTGTTAATTTACTTTAAAGGGATTGGAATAATCATAGCTCACTGTGAATTGTTGATTTACATGAGCTTTATTTACAGAAACAGTTTATCACGTAGCCTGCGGGTTTGCTCAATAGTATTGCAACAACTACAAAGGAAAAAATATTTCCCTCTTCAGTGTCTTCCTTCTCTTTTGCATCTATTCGATTTGCTCCGCAGGGACCACTAATGACCATTTTTTTCCAGCCACTTCACAACCGAGAATTGATCCGTAGAAAAACTAAAATCTCACTACTTTAGGCTAGTTTACTAGTAAGTGCTCGGAGACATCCTAACGAGAAAGAAAATCATTTTGTCATAGAAAAGACTTCGTTTTCTTAGAAAATCTGAAGATCTAGAGAATAAGAAAGCATTGAATAAAAATTCTGAGCAACATACTTGAGAAGTAGTCGATTAATTACCTTTTAGAAACATTTATCGGATAATTAACTTGAAACGTAAGCTGCTTTTTTAACAATAAGCTAGGATATATTTTGAGTTTTCTGTAAAGAATTGCAAGACATATGTCAATGTTAGAAAAAAAAATCTAATTTTGTTGTCTAGTTAACATTTTCTAGGCACAATAGTTGAAGTTTATTTAAAAAAATAACGTCTATTTATATGAGAAAAATGTATTGGGCAGAAAAAGGCAAAAAAATGTGGTATCTAAGAATATAAACTCCTTAGTATATCACCAAGTACACCTTGAAATCAAATTCCAAACTAGTTTTTAAACAACTTTATCTTTGTTTGCAAACCTTTAATGACTGTAAGAAAGAGACAATTATCTTAAGACAGTGTTAAGTTTAAGGAAGTTAGTTTCATTCCATAAAAATATGCAAGGTATCCATTTCTTTTCCAATAATTGTTTATCCAGATTTTAAATGTTATTTTTTTTCTAGTTATGACATAAAACAGCCTATAAACGACATTATACATACATACATACATATATGACGATTTCACTGGAATCAAACTGGAATTTTACTAAGAAAATCTCTGTCTTGTTACAATCATTGAAATAAACGAGGAAACACTTTGGTACTTTAATTTAATCGAACATTTATTTAAGACTACACAAACATGACGAAATAAATCAATGAAACAATAGATAAAGATGAAAACGTTCTCTGTTCGTTCCGGAGATTTCAGCTTTTATAGCTTTCACAACCAGAAGCTTTCAAAATCATATTATTTCCGTTAATGAGTAGTGTGATTGAGGAGTCAGAATAATTAGATAGTGCAATATTGCATCATCTTATTTTGTAAAGGGTGAACGTGGTAGTCACTTGAAAGATAAAGTTATGGTTAAAAATATATTTCCCTTTAAGTAGGTAAGATAAAAACTAATTATCATGTGAAGTCTTGGAGAGCTTTCAAAATCATAATGAATTAAATAAAATTTCTCGACAGAAATTTTAACTTGTGAATTATTCTGAATTTTGGTTTTGAAATGAAAGCATAAAAGATATAATTAAGTTTCAAATATTTGGAAAGCGTAATCAACAATTTAATTATTTTAGAGATCAAAGTAAGGCTACGTATACAATATTTTATTTTTAAAAAATGATACATAATTTCATGGTATGTAAAAGAAAAGAAAGGTATTTATTGCATTAAAGTACAAAAAGTTAGAAAATTAAAACTTTTGGAGAATACCACTTCTAATTGCACCAGTGGCAAATATTAAATATTTGTATGCTCTTCATTACTTTAACAGCACACATAAACGATCAAATTATGTCTCTGCATTTAGCTTTTAAACTCTCTAATATGATAAAGAACTGTGTGTGTGTGTGTGTGTGACACCATCTTTTAACTAAGACAAAATTAAAAATAAAACTTGAAAAGGCTTCTTTTTTATTAAAAGAAATTCCGTTGTAAATACCCTGAAGGAAGCTACCTAGGTCCATTGTAAGTGAATTAAATAAGCCTTCCTTACAACAATTTCCCACCGCTGATATCCTTTCTATGCCTTAGCAACAGTTGCTAAGGTTCCGGATTCAGGTAAGAATTGCAATGCCTGCAAATCCCATTAGCTGGACACGATTTCGAGTCGTTTTCCCGTTTTCCTTTCTTTTCCTGACTATCGGGACTTTATTTCCTTTTGTAGGTACATGCAATGAATCAGACAGGAGAATTAAAGTACTTCAAAAGAAAGAAAAATAACAGCGTTGTCCCTTCAGTTAAGATATAATCTTTGAAGGTACAGAGAGAAAACTTCTGAGTTGACTCTTACCATTTGAAATAAGCTAAAAGGGAGAAATCGGAAGAATTATTTTGAGCTTATTAGATAACAAAACAGCGACTGGCTTCAAAGTGGACTTTTTGAAGAAATTAGCAAAAACCTTCTTAGAACATAAAAGGGGAAGGGAGATTTATCAAGGAACATTCTAGAACTGGAGAGGATAGTACCAAATAATCGAAAATAAAAGACATTATTTAATTAACAGTCATTTTATAGCCGAACGAATTTTATTTTTTTCTAATATAACGATAAATATTCATTTCCTACAGATTCATTGTCAATTCAAAACACTATATTAATTATACTTGTGTTCTCACGTATATTTCCCTTAACTAATACCTGGGATTGTTTTACAACAACGTTTGATATCAGAGCCCAGCTTTGTGAAGAAATAATGGCACATGCAAATGAACTTCACTATTGTAATAAATATCAGAGAGGAGGGATAGATGAGAAAAAAAGGAACAAGAGGGCTTTATAAAAATTACTGTGGTCAAAGGAATTTTACAAAAAGGAATTCAGAGTCCATCTGTCTTAATTAGATCTGAAGGAAGATTAGAACTGGGTACCTTCCGATCGAAAAAGGATTAACTTAGCCATCATACCAAAACGATCGTCATAGCATGGAGGCTATTACTGGTTTATATAGATACCACCGCCACACTACTCCCCTGTCAGTGATTCGGCGAATATGCGAATGAACGATACTATATTTGTGGCGAGTGTGTGAACAGTTGCATCGTTTGTGCGTGATGGCTTGTGGGTTGCGTCATTCGTGCGTGATCATCGTGTGTGACAGCTTGGGGGTTGCGTCATCGTGTGTGGCAGCTTGGGGTTGCGTCATCGCATGTGAATGCTTTGTTGGTTACGTTATGTGTCTGAAGGCTTGGTTGCATTTGCGGTGGATAGACGACGCCTTGACTGCTGCTGTTCTCTTTGCACGGCCAGGGGCACCAATGAAGGAAGATTAGAACTGGACACCTTCCAATCCGAAAACGAGCATCTTAGCCACCATGCCAAAACGATCGTAATAGTATGGAGACTATTACTGGTTTATATAGATACCACCACCACAGATCTTATTATTTAAGGTCAACTGCTTGGAGGTCGCAATTTAAGTAGATACTATCCATATAGTTATTATTTAGAAAAAGTGAAACCGCAGCACCATATGTTTAACTTATTTTGATATACTAATTATTTAAAGATTTGAATAAACTGGTTAAAGATTAAGGTTGATATTTAGTAGGTAAATATGTGTCGTACTACCAAAAGTGGAGTCAGTTATGGAAGTAGCATACGTGGTATTAATTTTATATGCAATAAAAAAATTCCTTCTCATTTTCGTAGTAAGTTGTATATTACGAATCGAGACATGTGCTTGAAAATGACATCTGTAAAATACTATCTAAACTAAACTTAATCCAGTGGCGCAACAGCCCATACAGGGCCTTGTCCTACTGTGCCCATCTCAGTTTTCATGACCTTGGGCACTGAGATGAATAAGTAGATGTTCCAATCAGGTGGTCAATCTGAAGCAAAACCCCCAGTGTTTAGTTCCCAAGCAAGCTTGGTACTCATTTATCGACCCACTGAACGAATGAAAGACAAAATACAACATGTTTATTTCATTAAATATTTTTAGAATAGTAATATAAATTGCACCAGTTTCATTTAAAAAATTTCAGAGATATAACTTCAATTTACATTGAAATAACTAATTCCATACGGTAAAACGAATTTAGAATTATTTTTATTCATACCGCCTTTCGCCTTATTTCTTCCCCCCCCCTTTTGTTCTTTCTTTCCATATAAACTAGGATGTGTTTCGATCTAATTTTCATATAAATAATGAATTAAATTTAGGTTAAAAGTTTTTGATGTAATAGGAAATAGGGATATGCTTTTTTGATATTTTTGAGCTTTCACTCAAAACTAGAAGTTATTTTCTCGGGAAACTCTTTCAAAGCTTAAATTTTCCATTGCCATAAAGGTGAGCCACCTCTAAGCCCGAAACTTGAACTTTGGCAATAATAGTAGACTTTTCGTATTTATTCTTCAATCATCAGAGTAAAGAATCGTTTCAATGATAAAAAAAAAGTTATTTCTTTGAAAAAAAACTACAATAAAAAATAAACTTAAAACTCTGTAATTGATTCGGTCTAAAGCACGTTCATCGTCATTCTGCCAGTTGCTTTGAAAAATAGAGTTCAGTTTCTCCAGTAATTCCTTTGAACCAAAAGACTGATATAAGTTTCTATAGATGTAATATTCTGCCCGATTTTCACTTCAAATAGTAGTTAGGAGTTTCGCATTTCAGTCACGATGTCTTGAAATAGTAGTTAGGATTAGGTAGTTTCTTGTTTCTTTAAGACATTGAGGAATATTTCTTTTTATGCCTCGATCTTACTAACCATATATTTATTGTGTAATGAATGACTTATAAAGTATGTTTCATTCTGGAATAAGTTACTTTAGTAACGTTCATTGGCAATACTGTTAATATCTTAAAAGAGAAAGAGGGAGTGTAGAGCTTTTCATATAATATTCTTAAAATAATTTCTGTTGTACAATGTGGTATTACCTTAGTCATGCATACTAAAGAAAATTTTTCATGTTATCCGTATGGATATACAGATGGTTATCGAAGAAATAACAAAAATTTTGAATGTTTATGCATTTTAGAATGTTTATAATTAAAGAACTACTACTTCAGTATTTAGTAATTAAAGGCAATTCTATTATCTGTATTGGAAAAGATAATGCATATATGTACGTCTATTTTTGAGAAAATGACTTGGGATAACAGATGCTACAACGTTCAAATACTTATGTCAATGCAAATGAATCAAGATACAGCAAATATGTCAGAATTTCCGGTATTTTGGAATTCATTTACTTATAGATGTGACCCTTGCAATGTCCCTATTTTAATATTTTATCGGGGCATCAGCTTCGTCACACAAACGTACATACTACCAGTTTAAGAAAAATGTTCTTACAATATTCTTTTTAAGAGAATAAATCTTGTTTTTCCCCAAGTCATCAATCATATTTATGTCAATCACACACACATGCACGTCGAACGATTACTTCATTAATAAACCTCCACTTTTAAGAACATAAAAATTTCATTAAAATTAAAATTAGTTAGTGAATTTTTTTTTTAAAGAATTAAGAAGTTTGCAGTTTATAATATCTAAAAATATTTTGTTTTTATAATTGCAACTCAATGTGTTTAGGAAAGAAAATAGAGGGAATTTATTTCAAGGATAGGCATATTTAACTATAATTAATGATTAAATAGTTAGCACAAATATTGCGAGAATTAGCATAGAAGCATAAAATATAGTTATGTTTAACGCTTAATCAGCAATACTTTCTCGACCATTTTCTATTTAAATTATCCTTTCAAGGGGAAAAAAATATATTCAGCTATTATAACATCTCAATTTTATAAATAATTTTTCCAAAAGTAGCCGTTTATTTATTTTATTACAAAGGGAACTATGTGAGTAAATTATTTAATTCAGTTTTTTTGTGTTTATTTAAGATAAAAAAATTGAACTAATAAAAAGTGTTTTTTTTAGAGGTGTGGAACTTTAAATTGCAATAAAACAACGATGTATTATTCGATTGACATGAATTTTTTTTATTCGAAAGATAATCTTGTGGCATTACATTTTAAATATGATCAAGCAAGGCGTAGATTCGTCGAATGGGCACAAAACGAGATTGCCGTTGTTCCCGATTTTCATAAGCGAATTTTGTTTAGCGATGAAGCGCACTTCTGGTTGAATGGCTACGTCAACGAACAAAACTGCCGCATTTGGAGTGAAGCTAATCCACAATGTGTCGAAACACCGTTACATCCAGAAAAACTGACTGTTTGGTGCGCTTTATGGGCTGGTGGAATCCTTCTTCAAAAACGATGAAGGCCACAACGTTACAGTCAATGGTGATCGGTATAGAGCCATGATTACTGACTTTTCATTCCTGAATTGAACAATCATGATGTACAGGAGCTGTGGTTCCAACAAGACGGCGCAACATGTCACACAGCTCTGCCACAATCGATTTATTGAAAGACACGTTTGGTGACCGCCTAATTTCACGTTTTGGACCTGTGAATTGGCCTCCAAGATTTTGTGACTTAACACCGCTAGACTATTTTCTGTGGGGCTATGTTAAGTCATTGGTCTATGCGGATAAGCAACAAACGCTTGACCATTTGGAAGATAACATTCGCCGTGTTATTGCCGATATACGGCCACAAATGTTGGAAAAAGTCATCGAAAATTGGACGTCCAGATTGGACTACATCCGAGCCAGCCGTGGCAGTCCTATGCCAGAAATCATATTTAACATGTAATGCCACAAGATTATCTTTCGAATAAAAAAAAAATTCATGTCAATCGAATACAACGTTGTTTTATTGCAATTTACAGTTCTATACGTCTAAAAAAAACACCCTTTATGATTTGATAAATCTAAATTATGCTTGCAATGATCCCTTTTATACATTTCCTTTTACGAAACACAAGTTTAGCTTAAAAAATATATTATCACTAAAATCAATAAAGCCAGTATAAGAAGAAATATTTTCAAACCGAAAAAACGCTCCAAGATTGTGTCTCCAGTTCTTTAAAGTTCAATGAATAATCCTTAAATGAGTTCAATACTTTGTATATTAAAATTATTCAGACTGAGCTTTATAGCATCCTATATTATATATAATATTTGTCTGAAGTGGGCTCTGCTAAGAAATAAATTTTGTCTTCAAAATTTCGTCTTCTGGTCCTGAAAGAAAGATTACAAATTTGGACTAAGAAGAAAAGGGGGTGTTGCCATTGATCACTGGAGACAGTTATGATGGATCATGGCACCCCACCCCTGTCGATGACACTTTTCAACCAGAAACATCTCTCCCCTAGAGAGAAAGAACAACAAAAAATATTCCTTCTCTTTTGTGCCGAGTTTTTCTCTTCAAAGGAAATGACAATTTTCAATGCCGCCGAGTGCTGTGTTTAGAATTGCTGTTTTTTTCTACATTGTTACCCTATCAATGGCATTTTTCAGAGAAGGCTAGGGAATAGTGAGCTGTAGATTTCATGGTCTCCGCAATCGAGACAAATATTCGTAGAAACAAAGAGTTGGAGTTTTGTGAGGGTCCCAGATGAGTCGTAGAAAAATAAAAAAAAGAAAAAAATATTTTAAATGTCTGGGCTCTCGCGAGAATTGAGTTTGATTTAGAACCGCCGCATTGTTTTTACTGCAATCACAGAATGGAAAGAAAAATCGCTTTAATCTTTACTGCTAGAGAAGTAACCTTTTGAATAGATATTTTAAAGGTTATGTATATATGTTACGATTTGAAGGAGCACGTGGAGGCTTTTCGGAAAGCAGGTTTTATTCGTTCTTTAAGAAAGCTTTCAATACCTTTACAAAGCATACCAATGCCAACTGTACCGATTTTTAATTGGATTGTATATTTATTTCAATAACTGCTACACCATCATTCAATTCCTATTCTATTAATACACTCTCCCCATATATTTTTATATATCTTGCTCAAATATCCAATCGTTAATAAAATACTTTTTATTCATCCATTCAAGTTCAAATACATTTTTTTAAACTTTTAGTGGATGACACTTGATGTTGATACACTTTTCAAAAATTAATTCATTAATTTTATTTAATTAATGATCCACCTCTCCTATTATGGTATTTATGACACTCGGCTTGCAATCGAGTGGGTTCGGGTTCAAATCCCGAATAAGGCATGGATGTTTTTCGGGAAAAGGAGTCGGACTTTCGCTTGAAATAAATTCCCTTCTCAAATGGAAGACAGCGTTGTAGTAAAAAGTCTATACTCTTCAGTTTTTGTGTTGTATGTTTCTGTTCATCTATCTATCGTCTTTCGTATGTATCCCATAATGAAACACACAACATTTAATTAATGAATAAATAGTAACAAACAAAAAATATTAGTCCAACACTATATATAAAAATGGAAATCACTCGTTGTATCCCTGTAGCGCAATGAATAGCCCGTTGGGCTTCTAATCCAAAGGTCGTGGGTTGGAATCCCACTTGGAATGGCCTAATTTCTGGAATGTTATTTCTTTTTACAATACTATTTTATTGGAATAATTAAATTTAATAAAGAAAAAAAGTAACAAATAAAAATGATATTGGAACACTATATATAGGAAGAAAATTGAAAATTGCAAGGAAAATCCCTTTCTATTTTACCCCGTAATATTGTGATTCTGTCATATGTATGTATACCTATTTATATTAATTGTAATCATTTAATAAAAAGTAACTAAAATAAAAATTTTCTTTATTTACCGAAGTACGAATTGACTTAATTTTTTTACATTGCTTAGTTTAGGTTTTGAATTGAGAATAAAGCGTGGACACACACACACTGAAAAGGTTTAATGATTTATATGTGGAAGTATTTTAGCTGTTTAATTTTATACACGCGCGGAAAATAAATATTAGATGGTAAATAAAATCTTGTTTATGTTATAAATTAATTATTCTTACATGTATATATATTTGAATGGAGTTACTCCACAAATATCTTTTGATCCTGGTGTCATAAACAGCAAATCTTTAAATTTGTTCATAAATATTATGGCTACAAATATGTATCCGGTGAATTTAAATAGCATACAATACAATTTTAAAACTTTAATGAATACTTAATGTGTCCAAATATAACTGTTACTTCTTAATGTTGAAGATCAATTAAATCTTCTTGCATCTGATGGTATTAGTTTAAGAGATTAACTTCTATTATTCAGTCATTGATAACTTTTTGCATTTGGATGCATTTAAATAGTTGCGGATACTAGATAGTGGCAAGTAAAACATTAAATTGGAATTAATTTACTGTAGTGCTTTCTTTACAAAGTACTGAATTTCAATTTGATGGTAAACATATCTATAAAATGGTTCAATGAACAGAAGTGCGTAATTTTTCTTCTTCTTTCTTGAATTAAATGTTTGTATTATTCTATTTCTTTAGAGCTATTCAGTACAATTTGGAGAATTAAGAAAATACTTCAAATAATCTTTTTCCGAAGAAAGTTAAAATAAATCTTCTAGCTTTATTTTAATCTTAAAATATCATTTAACTGTCTTATATAAGCTTAAAAGGAAATGGCCCATTTCGTTTGATATTTTAGTATTATTATTTAAATGCACGTTTAAATAAAATAATTGTACTTGCATTTTTGATATTTAGAACTAAGTACGGAAAACACTAAACATGAGTAGGAGACTATAATGATATAGTCTTGTATTATATCTTTCAATGACTTATTTCCAATGGCGTACACCCCCGTAAACTCCTCATTTCAGAGGGCCCAGAATTCTATGGGACCCAGAACCTGACTGATGCCAACTGCGTACTCTTTTTAAGACCAAAGCCTGACTTTTCAGGGGGGCTAATATTCTCCTTTACGCCATTGTTTTTTTCTGTGTGATATTAACAGTAGCTTGAAAACTGTATATTACTATTTCATTGTTATGTTATCGAGCCATATATTATTAAATCTAACATCAGTCGAGTTAGTTGTTTATAGTTTCGATAATCAATATACTCTGCTGACAAATAATACTGTAGCACTAAGAAGGAAAGCAAAGTAAAAGAACTACTTATTGTTCCTATACAGTATAAAACGGAAAAAAAACATGATTAAATTTGTAGGTAATTTGAGGATATATATGGAGTCCGAAATTAGCCCATCTGGTAGCTAAAACAAATCTGAGTATTTCAAGCATAGTCAAACTGATCTTAAATAACAAATATCAGTAAGTCAGTTGAAGCTGCTTGAAGTCTATCCCATGCTTCATCAATCGGAATGCGGTGGCGTCTCAGCAACTCATAACCATATGTTTTCAATGTATTAGAGATTTGAAGAACATTCTGGTCAGAGAAATAGAGGAACACCCTCTGCGTCGAGAGGTAGGTCAATAGATAATGGTCAACAGGCGGTCTTGCATTATCCTGAGGAAAGATGGCCGCGAAGAAAGAGCACGGTCACTGAAGATTCGAGAAATGTAACGCTGGTTCTTTAGAATTTTTGACAATGCGGGCAAGAGATGTTTTTGTCGTGTACTCACATAACGGCTACTCACATCTTCACACGAAGTTCCGGGTCGGTATGACGATATCGAATGCAAGCAGACCAGTGACACACCCGGGGTCCTAGGGGTCACTCCCCTCCCATAGCCCTTGATTTTTTTTTCGATTGGTTATACGCCTATGCATATATTACGTAAAATTTAATTATGTATGTTATTAATAATTTTATTAACTAATACTACTTATTTATTCAATAATTAATATTGTATTGTTGTTCCCGAAAATCGACAAATCCAAAATATGTTGGGCGGCGTATTGGAGCACGATACCAAAAGGGTGGACTTTCGACCCTGGACCCCCTCCCCCCTTAAGGAATTTTTGTGTGTGCTACTGAAGCAGACCATTTAATTTCTCCTCTGTGGTGGAAGACATTTTCCCTTCTAATATGAGGAATAACATGATCTTTACACAAACAATCAACATTTAAATGCAATTTCTGAGAACTACCGCCTAACTTTCTTTTTATACAAAGTTTGAGATACTGTTTACCCATTCTGTGTTCTTCAATTGCGCTTAAATATTAATCATTTGCTTAGCCCAGCTAATTCTTTCTTACATTAAGGTTTGATATTTGCATCATCTCTTCTCCGTAGTGTTGCAATTGTGTTGAAAACACTAATTGCTTGTAACTTCAATAAAGGAATTCAAATATCATTCGTGGATGCCTCGGACATAACTACATCATACGGACATCGGGTTAACTAATTCTAAGACAACACAAATAATTATGTTGCCTTAGAATTAGTTAGCCTGAATTTTCTAAGAAATTATGAAGTGTTTATTTGCTTAACTGCAGTTGGTTTTTATCGAACAGAAATACTCTTCGCGTAGAAAGTCTCAAGATAAATTCGCCTATAAAATACGTTTAAATCTTAAGCTGAAATCATTTTTTAAAATAAAAAACAGTTGGAAGCATTTGGTTTAATTCATAAGAGAATAGACAAATCTAATAAAATAATGGGAAATATTTTTTTTTCCGAGGGAGAGAGAGAATACATTAAATGATATTATTTTGTTCGCCTAAAACCAGGAATTTATTTTTTTATAAGTTTGGTAAAGCCGTTACTGGGAACTTTTTTTTTAAAACCATAAATCATTAATTAAAAAAAACTTTTTTTAATGAGACTTTTTTACGTTATGTGCCTAAACACTTTCATTGACAACTTCTGCATGCTTTATGAACATGTCCTACCTAAACGTCGTTCAAATAGTCAGCCAACAACTAATTAGTATTAACTAGTTGTTAGTTACATCCGATGTTATTAATCACATTTTGTGTACTTTACGTTGATAAACTTATTTATTAAGTCTATTTCCTTCATGTACAAAAATTTTAATTAACCTTGTTCAATAGAGTTAGCACACGTACGCTAATTTTCTGGAACGATATAATTAACTTTTTAAAAAAGAAATGTCATTCTGTGCCGATATATTCCTTAACACCATATGTAAGTAAAAATTGGATATATTAAATTATTGTATCTATGGAATAAAATTGAAATAGTTAATATGTTTAAATCCTCCCCTCTCCCCCCCACACACATATTGACTAAAGGGAACAACCAGTTTAATATAGCAATGATTTTCAGTGTAGAATTTAATATTTGTGTGTATTTTATCTCATTCATTATTTAGAATTACTACTTAAATACTGTATACGATAAATTTGGAACATTTTAAAGTTAGAAGTAATGAGGTTAGCTTATATCCGGATTAGCTAAAGTCAGGAAAAACGTAATCTAGGACAAACGATTTTTTTCCCTTCACATTTTCCATTAGCCGCGTGCAAAGAACTTTTTTTTCCTACTTTGGTTATTTTGAATGGAATATTTATTTTCTAATAGAAAAAAAAAACTGACTTAAGCATTTCTAAGTCAGTGTCTGAAATCTGAGTCTCTGAATATTTCGTAAAATCTCCATTCAATTATTTAGATGTCTGAAAATATATGATCATCACATGCAGTTAGTTTTTCCTCTAAGACATGAAACATAAATTGAAAATCCCGTGCCATACATACGAATTTCTCTTCCCGCTCATTTTCAAAATAAAAACAAAAATGGCATTGAAAGTGTAACTAACACAGATAGTGTACAAGATAACAAATGAGTGGTAAGAATGTGTTTGTATCATATAAGGCTACCAAAAAATAAAATTGTTGGTGTCTGGTGTTTTACTTTACAGCAATTTAATTGGAAAAAAATATTTTATCTATTTAACAGAATTTTCGTCTTTATGATGACAAGTCTGAAAATGAGATTTTTTTTTCAGTTCAGCTTATATACGGGGAAAAATGCACTATCTACTTATATATGGATCGGCTTATATTCTCAAAAATATTTGGCATAAGTTGTAGTTCTGAATTCTTCCGATGTGGATTTTGTTTACTTTAGTAACGTTTCGTTTTAAATTCAAAATCAAGTGCAAGTTAAAATATAGCAATAAGAATGTTGTAAAACGGAAGAAATTAGAGATAATTGCAATTACCGTCAATCCTTTTTATGTTTGTCGTCAAGTCAATTTAAAAGCGAAAATTACATCTTAAATAGTACATAGTTGTGTCTAATAAGAATTTTAAAACCGTCTCCAATTGCGAAATGTTTTACTTGACTTAATTGGAAATACCTGCCTTTGGCTATGTATTCACAGCACTTGCTAAACGAGTAAATTTAATTTAAGTAAATCAATTTACAAACGTCGCTTTGCGTTTGATTTTTGCATGGTTATGTTTAGTGTAATTATAAAACACTATTAGTCAGTCTATGATAATTGAAAAGCATTTGAACATTTTTAAATCCATGTTTAGCTTACAATAAATTTGTTTGTTCATAATTTCTGTAAATTTCTGATTTTGCCACTTATAGCACTAAAATTGTTCTTATTTTAGTAACTCATTAAAAGTTATTTGTAAATAAACTAATGTTTGCTTATAAATGCCATCGTAAAATAATTAGAAAATGCATAATTGCCGTTTTAAATGTGCGATTTGCATAGTTATTTTCTTTTCATAATTAAGTATTCCTTCAATTTGCATTGCAACAATACCGCTACATGCTTCCATAATTATACAAATATTAGAATGATTGCATTTCGAAAGTTGAAATGATCTCTAAGTTCTCAATAACTTTATCCAGCTTTTCGGAGTTGACTTAAAGTACTCTCAGATACAAGCTAGGTCTCTTACCGTCATTTAATTATTCGTACGAATAAAACATTTTTTTAGAAGATTCCATTTGTAGTGTTTCCTTATATATAGAACAAACTAATTTTAATCTATGCTTTTTAGAATTTGAAAGCGACATTCTTCGTGGAGGTTTTTTTTATGAGGAATCAGAAATGTAGCCCATGATTGATATCATTTTTAAACATAAGCGGAATCAATATTTTTCATAAAAAGACTATATTCGGCATGCTTTAAAATATTAAAATATGTATTTATGTTTAGCTTAAGAAGCATTTGGATGTAAATTGGAAAACCTCTATCAGTAGTGGGAAGCTTTTTCCGTGCAGTCAGATCTGAAATCATTTTCTCACAAACTTTTCTTTACTTTGAGAAATGACTGTAAATGGATTGTATAGAAAGTTAGTGATATATGGAAAGAGTACAGTTTCTCGGGAGGCGATTAGAAAGATAGGCTAGCGATAGTTGAAAGGGCCTGTCAATAAATCTCTCCCCCGCTATTTTTCATCATCATTTTCATCTATTCAAAGCGTTCGTATTCCACTTCCTCTATGTTGATAATCAGGGCAAATCATCATTTCAGTGCAGGAAAGTGGGAATTTCAGCAAAGCATGATACAAAAGAATGTGATTTTATCGAGAAAAGGCGCCTTCAATTTCTTTTATTGAGATATTTCTTCAATCTCTCTCAGTTAATTCTCTTTAATTAATTTAGAAACTCACGATTGGAATTTCAATGCATCCATTCGCACTGTTTAAATTTACTAATTACAAACATTATAAACAGTATCAAAATGTCAGTAATACCAATATTAGATATTGAGTCCGTATGAGAGGTTTTAGCTAAAATAGTTAGTAAGTTTTAAAGTAGTTTAAATTGAATGTATGTATATACCGAGTGAGAGAGAGAGAAATATTGGCATTAAATATCTCGAATTTTAGTTGATTGCGTATAAAAATATAAAAAGTGCACAGTTTTTATTTTTTAAATTAGATTTTAATTTAAGATATTTTAATCAGAATATTTTTTTATGAAATATTTTTTCCGAAACTTGGTAGGTTTAATGATAAGAGTTCCGGCCAGGATTTCAATTGAAGTTCACAAATTATTGAATGTTTATTTGATAACTAAAATGCATACCTGCATAATAAATATATCTGTATTAAAAGTAAATATCTTTATGATAAGTGGCTGTTTTTGTAATTAGTTAATATCATAGGGGAAGCCCAGTGGCTGAGTGGTTAGTGCATCGCACTTCCACATCACAGGTTCGAGGTTCAAACTCCAGGCTGGGCAAGGTTGCCTCAGTCTTTCATCCCTTCAGTGGGTCGATAAATGAGTACGAAGCTGTTTGGGAACTTAACATTGGGGGTTTCGTGTCAAACTGACCACTTGACCGAAACATCTGCTCATGCACCTCAGGGTCCAAGATTGCGTATACTGAGTTGGGCACAGTAGGCCTTCGCTATCATGGGCTGTTACGCCACTGAGTTAAGTTAAATATCATAGGGTTTAAACATATATCCCTGGCAATCAAGACTAATTTAAGATGAATATTATCGAAGCTCTTTAAAGTGAGTAATCTTGTTATACCTATTTCATAAATAGGAGATCATTTTATATATTTTTTAAAAACTTCAAACTTTGTATAAAGTTTAAATATTGAGAAATGCTTATTGTTATTTAGATAGTAATTAAAAGCAATAATTCGTTGTTTGTTATCATGACTGAGTACTCAAATCTTCCTTTGTAAGGTTGTGAAATTGCTGAAAAATATGGAACCATTAAATATTGACAAAAAGTTTGAATTCGTTCAAAGGATTTTGAATTTCTGACTCTCTACACATCCTTTGCTTTCTAATTTAATTTTTTATATTTTCATAAAATGAATTTCTTCCGCGTAATTTTACGTTAAAGGTTATCTTTTCTTTTTATCTATGTTACCACTCGTACGAAACTTAAAACAATAAAAATGAAACAGAGGATGCCCTTTCTTTTTATGTTTTTTAATATAGTTTTTTCCAGGAAGCGAGACGAGAAATGGGTTTCCAGTATATTGTTTTTCATCTTTATAAGCTAAAAATGAGTAAAATCGGGAAACACACACATACTGTAAGAAAAAGCAAAAATAAAACGCTCTTTTTTCATAAAGAAAAAAAAACTAAGGCAGAAGTGCTCAAATACTTAAAAAAATACTATTAAAAAACTCTTTCAGTAAAGGTGCCAAATCGATGGACTCCCATACATTTTCAACCAATCTCTCTAACTTCAGGCCCCACCCCTTCAAAAAACTTCTCTTTTCTACGAAATAAAACGAAAAATAAAGTAAAAGAAACGGAAATAAATAAATACAAAAGTATCGAGCCGTTTCGATTTACTGAGCAAAAACCCGGCCTTTTCGATTCACAGGAACGTACAGGAGAGAAAACATTCAGTTTTTTCTTATCCCCCTTTTTTTTTCTTCTCTTTTTAGTGCTGTACCTTACTTCTTTTTTCTTTTTGAACTATTTTAGAACATCTTTGCTAGGCCCGAAAAATTGGAAGAAGATTTCACAATCGCTATGGGACCTATTGCTATTGGCAGCAATTGTGAAGCGCTGCTGCAATACATGAATACATGCACACACCAGGGCGCATAAACACTCACTCGCTTATGTATTGAAGAATATATACATATACGTTTTGTTTAACCCTTATCTCTAGTTTATTGTTATCTGTAAAAAAAGTCTAAATTGATTGGATTTCGGCATACTTATGGGAGTACTTTTTTCGTTTCCTTTTTTTTTTCTTGTTAAAAAGTGTTTATTACTAAGATTCTTTTGACTTCGCAAAATCATGCTCAAAATAAAGCGAAGTATTTTTATAATCTAATGAATTGTTATATATTCTACTTTATTTGATAAAGTATAATAAAATCATATTTGATTAAAAATTGTGCTTAAAAACTAATATATATATTGATATAATTTTTTTTTATTCAGATCAATTTGATTTTTTCAAAAATAAATTATAAATAATTTATATGGAAGAGTACAATATATTTTAATATTAAAACAAAGACTGATAAAAACTAAAAGAATTGTAGACGGCTTAATTACGCTTTAACTACATTAGCAAATACGTTTGCAATGATTTAACAAAATATAATTTGACCATAACGTCGTGTTTAACATGTTTCAAGTACTTTTTGTGATATAATTTAAGAGACTTTAGCAAAATATATAAATGAATTTAAGTATATGAAGTGATTTAAATTAATGACGGCTAGGTGGCGTAGTTTGTTTGTCGCTTGTCTACTGCACCTATGGTTGCGGGTTCACCCCCAGCCCAAGTCAGTGGATTTTCATGATGCGAAAAATCGACATCATTCATATCGTATGACTATGCGGCATGCAAAAAATCCCTTGCGTGCCTGTTTAGCTCAGGTACTCTCGGCAAAATTATCCCAGAACAAATTCGCATCATCAGAGGTCAGGTGCCTCCCTCTGGAGAGGAAACTGGGCGTCAAAATTACTTGCGGCAATTGGTATCGCCTATATGGTGCAAACGTAAAAAATACCAATCCACAGCCCCATTGAAAAAAAAATTAAAATTCCACGGTATATTTTTTCTTGGTCATGAAAAACGAGTAACATTTCTCTCTGTATGATATAGGAGATTTTTTCAAACAAAAATTAAAGTAATCAAAGCCGAAATACATAACAAAATGTAATAGCTTTTTATCCACTGAAATTTAGAGCTATTATTTATTGGCCTGTGCAAGAATTTCAGCTTGAAAAAATACATTAAAGAATGATATCCAGAATAAAGACATATTTGATACCGATGAAGTCTTAGGAAATTTGAACAATAGATGTAATTTAAATTTTTTATTTGAAAGAATAGTAATGTATGAATTAATAGCATAGCTGGCTTTTTGAAGGACTCTAAGATAATGTCGATCAAAGAGGCAATTTAAAGTGTAATTTTCAACAAATGCCAATACCGTATAATTTTTGCTCGAAAAACAGCACAATATGGATTAATAAGCTATTTCACCCGTGAAAAAAGAAAAACAGGTTTTTTAGAGGAGGAATAGAGGATTATTTTCACTTGACATTAAAAATGGGAGAATTAAGGTTAACATGCAATAAGATAAGTAGAATATTTTTTTCAATTTTTTTTTATTTGTAATGCTTTATGCATTTAGATTTATTTGGATTTTGACAACCTTTTGAATTCAATAGTTTTTCCTATTACTTAATATAGCATCCTCATATAGAGGTTTTTTTTAGTAAATTATAATTTAGTAAATTTTACCAATTTTAATTTTCTGTGGATGATTTGTTCAATTCAAATCATTCTTATATTTCGGTCCTCATTTAATAAAATAGTAAATAAACAAAAATTATTAAATTAATTTGAATATTTCCCAGTAGATGTGAAATTCTAAAGAATTATCCGAAATATTTTTCATGAATAAAATCCTGTTAATTTGCTCGCACTCTGAGTTAACATATATTAAAATTTTTAAAGAGTCTCCCAAATGTTAAATCTTCATGTTAAATCCCAAAACTAGATAAAATTTTAAAAAATTTAGGGCTTTCTGATAATTTCTTTCTTGTTTAAAGCGCTAGAATATTTTTTTAGTTAAAAATTTGAAATAAATTCAATGCACCATGAATAAAGATATTTCTGTCAGCTATGGGAGTATAGTAATACAGCGCTGGGATTTCATGATCGGAACGTTCGATTTGATTCGTGGGTTGTAATCGCAATTCCATTAACTCTTCAATTACGTTAGAGTTTTTAAGTATTTTTTTTTGCTTAAAATAGTAGGCTATTTCTATTTGTTATTTCAGTGCAACACTATAATAATGAGCCTGGTGAGATTGAATACGTGATGTCTACGTTACACTCTGCTGGAAGGTTCAAGAAATACGAATTTAATACTAACTGAGCGAAGTTCGATTGGAAATCTTGAGAGTTGTGTAGCGGAGAAGTTTTGAGATAAAAAGGCCAGAGCTGCTCCTGCTGCTCCAGAATTTATATATAGGTAACATTTTAAACAAGGAAACTTTTAAAAAATAAAAGTAAATTTTAACCTACTTATAACTTGCAGGCGGCGTTAATCCCGATTAAAATAACCACTATCAATTGGTCATAAACTATTACTTGTTCCAAACATAAGGTAGCATAAGTAACTTTTAAATACTATTCTTATAACTAGATTAAAATTTAAAATATTTCTGAAAAAAAATTAAAATACATTTTAATAAACGAGTAAGCATAATGATAAAGTTAATAAATAATACAGAATTAAATTGAGTGTAACTGTTATTAAAATTATAAGCATTTCCGTAGTACCTTTATATACATTGCACTATACATTCGCAATATATTACAATCAAGACATAATAATTTTAATTTATGATTTAATGTAACAATAAGTGTAGACAAATTGGAGATTGAAAAAAGGCAAATTATAGAGGATGAAATAGTTTTAAAAAATCGAGTGTATTTCGTACCTTTTTGACATGTCACATTCAGATATTAATGGGATTTCGTTAAAACATTACCTACTGCATATAGATGACAATTACAATGTATTCTATTAATTCATCGGTGAAATTAATTTTTGCCTTAAAATATCAGATTTACTTGGCTATATCCGAAGCAACTATTGCGGTCTAAATTTTTAAATAATCGAAAGAGTTAGAAAAATGACCTGATCTAAGCAATTTTTTTAAGAAAAAAAGAAAACGCGTTATTCCTCTTCATTTAATCCAAACTTCTCCAAGTTTGAGTAAAAAAATCTTGCTCAAATTTCTAAATTGTCAATTCAACATCTTTTAAAACATTACTGTAGTAAGAAGGGTCGAAAATATATTCAAAGCATACCGTGAAAAACAAAATGAGGCTCGAAAATTACCTCGTTCAATTTGGAAGGGTTCCAAAAGTGCATTTTTTTTAGAAACTTTTACCGTGGCACCTGTTAGATTCGATATTTTTAATTTTCCACACCACTGCCTCCTACACGCGTGCTTAAAAAATTCTTCAAACCACTTATTTGATACTTATCGTTTTTTTACCGATCGATTCAAATTCGATTTGCGTTTTTCTCAGTCGATTAATCACTTCCTTCCAACTGGACACTGTATCGATTTTGGCTAGGGCTTGCGACAATCGATGAGTTGTCTAGAGTAGGAAGAACGTGACACAAAAACGATGCCACTGCCTAGGATCCAAACACACAAGGCCTCAACAATTTGTCCAAATGCACTGGCATATCATGCACGGATGTATCGATAAATTCATTAGCTACACATCTGTTGTAAATGATAGCCCTCTTTCGTATCGGTAATCGTGCTTTTATAAAAAAAGAAGTATCTCTAGGCTTTAAAGTGCTTAGTAAAGCATACAGAAAGAATTTTATACTGGAGAACATCGTTTAAGGAGACCAACAATTCAACAATCTTGCCGTTTTACATACTTTTGTGAACAACATTTGACTAGATGAACATTTATAGATGACACTATCTAGTAGCGAGAAATAAGTATCTAAAGATAGTTATATATACGAAAAGAAGCGTGCCCATATATATATATATATATATATATATATATATATATATATGGGCACGCTTCTTTTCTACATACAACTATCTTTAGATACTTATATATATATATATATCCTTTATCTAAAAACCTGGGAACACTCTTATATCTTGGCAATATTTGTATTCATATTGTATAATTATAGTTTATTGTGTATTCGATATTCAAGATAGTATATATTCCTAGTTATAATTATATTTGTGATAAAGTTTTAAATTTAGCAATACAATTTGGACGTTCTTTGATAAAATAACTGCTAAATTATAAGAGGTTAACTCACATACATGTTTATTATTAACTATATCTTCCATTGGTGTTGGCAATTGTGTTTTTATAGATCAGTATGAGTAAGTGTTCATATCGCGTTTGGTAAATTATACACTCTTGAATGCACTTGTCCTTGGACACATGGCCATTTAGGAGAGCTAACAATGTTTATGTTTAATATGCCACTTAAACTAAGAATATATATAATGAAATGTGAATTTATAAAATTAGATATGCTTTCTTTTAGTCGAGGACTATTAGTGTCTAGAAAGATTTACGTATCACGCGCGCGTTCACACACACACACACACGTTGTAAACCGCCATCCAAACATAGTGGTTAGTGACACTGACTGATGTGTCGTAGAACTTGGATTCAAATCCTGTAGAAGGTGTGGATGTTCGTAAATGTATAGTGAACGTGATGTTTGGGGATCCTCTGCATATTCGTCGAGTTGAAAGTTTTCTCAAGAGGTTAGTGGTACGGGAAAGAGGGGAAGAGCTCCTGAACACCCTACCAGGGTGCTGTCTCTTAGAATTCGGGTGGAACGGAGTCAGAACGTTCTGTCATCCACATGGTGCTTAAAGCTTTGGTTAACAACAGGCGTAGTCTTGCCCTTTGCCACAATGAGTTTCGTGGGCCTCAATTTGACTCCGTCAATCGGAATGGCATTAGTAACGTAACAAAAACGGTATATATTGTAAATCCAGGATGTCAAACTCAAAGGCTAACTTAATCCAAATAAATAAGGTTTAACTTTAGGTGAGCAGCAAAAAAAAATCAATATTCATAGAAAAGTAGGTACCGTATTTATCTAACCGTGGTATATTCAATATAAATGTGCGCATTTTATTTAGTAATAGCAAGAAAAAAAAATATAATTAAAAAACGTTTAGTGAATTCTTGCATCAGCTTGTAATTTTATTATATATTATTGCGGGCTAATATATCGACCAGACGGCAAATTGTTCGTTGCCGGCCGCGAGTTTGACACCCCTGTTGCAAATGATATCGTTTTCTTTTCTGTTGATAATTTTGATCTTACACAGAAACCGTATTTGATATTGATGTAATCTCTAAAATATATACAGGAACTAATTCGTGCTTATACATGCATATTAATATACGCAACGGGTCATAAACTTTATATTTTTAAGACTGTAGAAAGTATTTTTAAGTGAGCAGTTGTAAAATATAATTTAGAGAAAGATTAGTAATCTATATACACATCACATCGTATTTATTCAATAATCTAGCTAATACAGTTTGAGATTTAGTAGGATAGAAAAGTATATGACTCTAATATATAAGATTTCCACAGTATAAGACATCCAGAATTATAAGAGTGAAAAATAGTTGAATCAATTCAGGCGATAGTACTATTTTTAGAACTTCTTAGAAAGTTATGATCAATAAGTAATTTTTTGATAATTTTTTACTAACCAAAGAAGGAAGGGTCACTAACTATATATTCATAAATCTATAAACTTATAAACAGCCAGAAAAACATAAATAAATACATATTATCTACTTAAAGGAATACTTTGTTACTTGCACTGATCAGTTGATATCTTAATATATATATATATATATATATATATATATATATATATATATATATATTGATAATTAAAATTAAATGGTGGGTTTCGCGACAGACTGACCACCTGACCGGAAGAGAGTCTAGAAAACATAGCCATTTAATTTTAATTATCAATATATATATATATATATATATATATATATATATATTGATAGTTAAACTTAAATGGCGCAAAAGACCATGAAGGCAATAGCATCTGTGTCTATCTCTGTTTTCGAGACTCTTCCGGCTAGGTGGTCAGTCTGTTGCGAAACCCTCCAGTGATTATTTTCCAAGCAAGCTTAGTACTTATTTATCGACCCATTAAAGAGATGAAAGACTGAGTCGACCTTGCCTAGCCCTGGATTTGAACCCTGAACCGGTGTTGTGGAAGCGCGATGCGCTATCACTCAACCACTGAGTTTCATACTGGTAATTACAGTGAATAATATCCTTCACACATTATATAACAACAGTTTTTAAATAATGTATTTGTAATCACGTAAAAAAACCAGTATATTTTGTAAAATTTAGTCTTAAGCAATTTAAATTTGAGTATACATAAAAATGGTATGCCAAAAAATAATTCCAAGTACTTAATGTTATTAATGCTTTGAATTTTAGAACGTTATTGTGAAATTCAAAAAGATTGACAATTCAATATCCTAATATCTGAAAAAAGAAAGCTTTTTAAAAATTTTCACATCTGATATTAACTAAATGAATGAAAGGATGGACACTCATTTATAGTTAAATTAAACTATTTTCGAATATTTAAAAAGAAAAAAAAAGCGCTATTTGCTAATTGCAAATCGTTTTTAATAATTTTAAAAACCCGCTATATACTCAAAACGTAAAGAATATAGACAATTTATAAATTCAACACAGCATGCAAAGATTTCAAATTTCTATTCTGAATAAATCTATTTACTCTTTAAGGAGATATCAAAATTATTTGTGTGTTATTGTTCAGAATTTTCGATGATTTTTTTAAATTTATGAAATATGTCAAATACCTTAAACTAACATCATATTCATATTTGTTTGTGATTAGAACTTAAAAAAGCATAATTAGCAATTTATTTGTAAAAATGTCGAACCTCACACACAAATTTGAAACATAACGATAATGAATTTAACTGAATCTTGAAATTTCTCTCTCCATCGCTTTATTTGATGCTATATTAAATTAAACAAGCATTTCCTTCAAACTGTAGTATTCAAGAAAAAATATTCTCTGGATGGTTAGATTCAATACATAAATTTGGTATATTCATGTAATAAAATTTATAGAAAGAAGACGCCCCATTCCTGAGCCTTTAGAAGCTCTTTGAAATTTTGAAACATAAAATGAGAAGAAAAAGTTTGATCTGAAGTACACCGTCAGAGTATCAGTTTAATTTTTATTTTTAAAAAGAAAAAGAAACTTGGATTTAAGTCGCATTTCCAAAATGGTATATATCCCAGTTCTTCCCTAATGACGAATGACAGTACCATACGCGCTAGCCAAGTTATTTTCTAACAAAAATAAGCTGTCAGACATTGGTAGATCTCACTTTCTTACAGATCGTTTCAAAGTGTAGTGAAAAAAATGTCCAGCCGTCCCTTTTTGGTTGCTACAAGAGACCATTCAAGTAATTGTTTCTTTTGTGAAAACAAAACTTTGAAGGCTCACTTTGTTTCTTTTTTGCTTTTATTATAGATTTATTTTTTAGTTTTTTTTCTTTTGTTTTGAAACTCGACAATTCGGTTATGATCCAGTCCAAAAACTTCCGAAATAAATACATTGCCTTATCTGATTTTGCTCCTAGAAAAAGATGTGTTTCATTTTCTTACCAACTCCACAGCTGAATAGTTTTCTTTCCCACTTCAGGTATTACTTTTCACCTTTTCTTTTTTTTACGGGTTACACAGGGAGAAAGCCTCACAGGATTGATTAAAATGGGAGAAAAGGAAGCAATTTTTTCTATCTTTTTCTTCGGCTTTTGCACACCAACTTTATGACGCTTTTATTTTTTCCAAAATGTTTTGTCATTGCCAAAAAGAAAAATAGTTCTTTTTGAGATAAAAAAAGGGAAAGAAAGAGAAAGAAAAACATGAATCAGTTATGAAACACTAATATTTGAAAACAATTTGCAGAAAGTATAAGAAAGAAAACGAGGCAATCAAATTTTAATTTCCTTAAGTAAACCAAAAGATAACTTATCAAAAGCTTATAATCTTCCACCAGAGTATAGCTAAAGTCCCCCTCATGAAAAGAACGAAACAAATTAAATATCTCAAAATGTAATATATTTCAGGGGTGCTTCAAACAGTTACAGGAATTATTGATGAAATCTTCCGGAATAGATAATGTAAATTAATTGAAAACTTCACGTGGATGATTTTAAGATGCTTTGAAATGAATTTTCAAAATAGTTTTTATTTGTAGAAGAGCATACTTTTAAATATTTCTGAAAAGTGTTTTATTGAAATTAAGTTATCTTTAGCATATCAAAAGATATGTATAATTATGTGCATTTGCAAATGATAATAATTGAAAAAGACGATTCGTCCGAGTTCTTATTTGAATCATCTAATTAAGGCAGCGCTTCTCAAACTGTGGGGTGTGATAACTCTACGAGGGGAGCACGAGCATATTGGAAAGTTAAAAACAAAAGATTTTAAAAATTATTAATTTACTGAAAAGCAGACAAATGAAATAAGTTCTGACATAATAAAAATAAAATACATATTAACACTGATATAATATAATTATAAATATATCAGTGCTACACAATGTATTTTATAATTTAATAATACTAATTTTTAAGAAAAAGTTTATTAATTACCAGTGACCCCATGGGCTTATCATAATGTGATTAAAAACAAAAATTAACACTTATCTTAATAAAAATTAAGCGATTCACTTCCCAATGCCAACCGTTTTCCGCGTAGGTACGCATATGTGATGTATTTGGGGGGAGAATAAAGATCAAATAATCTGAAATAAGTAAATTTTTCACAAACACTGTTAAGGTCCATTTATTGCATTCCAAAGCCTTCGGAATAATTGTATGGATATCACTGCCCAGAAAAGATCATACTCTGTAAAGACGTATATATACGTCCGAAGAAATAAACGCTTTAGCTTAGCGAGACGTTTATATACGCCGGGGTGCTTAAAGCTGAATTCACACCAAGGCTGTCGGCGTTGAGCGTCTAGACAATCAGAGACTTCATTTCGAACAAAATGAAGTCACTGATTGATTAGACGCTCAACACTGCACGCTGACAGCCTTGGTGTGAATGCAGCTTAAGAGGTTAAAGTCGTTTCGCAGTTTTAGGGTCAAAGTATAGTACTATTTAATTCAATACATAGTTAATGCATGAGGGGGCGCGATGGAAATTATGATTGAATATTGGGTCGCGTATATTGCAACTTTAAAAAACACTGAAATAAGGAATTTAGATATAGAGTAGTTGAATTACTGTGTTGTATTGATATCCAAGTATTTTAACATATGTATATCTGCTTTACGGTGTTAAAAAGTGCAAGTAGCTATCCACACACACACACAACTTCCCTCCTTCTGTTTATAGAGCTTAACGAATTCTGAAAGATTATGGTTTTGATCCTTTGAATTCATAATTAGCTGTCAAAATAAAAGAACACACCTAAAATGCATTTGAAAAGTCATGAGTTGCAGCTCGAAGCCAAGAACTACAAATAAATAATACCCAGATTCAGTTACCTACGTAGGTAGTTCAAATAGTTAGTTACACTTGTGTGTGTGTCCCTCAAAAGAAAACAATACTTCACAACAAGGTCACCGCTAGTGTAGAATAGAGGGGAGGTCAAATACTTCTGGATTAGAAAAGATTCTTCCTGCGTAGTATGTGAATAATGTGGCACGTCAGTTGGAAATTTATCGAAGAACATGTAAGTAACTTTTGTAAGCAAAATAGCACCATACATATACTCATCATGAAATATCCTTTTGAAGAAAATTAACACCCTGAACCAAAATGCATGACCTCACAAGACACATTCAATACAAAATTTTCTTAACGGATTTTATGGGTTAGAGACCTCAAGGCATCCTGCATACAATCATAATCTGACGCTTTGCGATTTCCATGCGTTTGGCAAGATTAATGAACTTCTGGGAGAACGCGCTGTTTCTTCAACAATTAACAGGTTATGACAGTTGTTTTATGGTGGCTCCATGACCAAGATGAGGATTTATATTGTCAGGGCTTTGACTTGCTTTCAGAGCTCTGATTCGACAATTATTTACAGCCATTTTGTAGTTAGACAGAAGAACAGTATGGTGCGTGTGTGTGGTTTTTATTGTATGTATTCCCTGTCTCAATAAAGTATTACTATCATGCAGGGTCCAAATGATATTTACTTTTTGAACATCCCTCACATATAAATACATTCAAAGCTAACAAGGAAAAAGGTCTGATTATATTCAATTAGTTAGTCAGAAAATATATTAATAAATTATAATTGAGACTAAAACTATATACATAATACTATATTTAGAATTTTATTTTTATATGTGTTCTATTATATTGTTAAGGTGGATCTAAATAGTGATAATATATATTTTTTCTGTAGAAAAAGAAATGCATCTGTCCACCTAAACTTAAGGAAGTAATAAATTAGAAATAGTGTTGGATACAAATACGTTCTTGCAATTTTGTATATCTATATAAAGTGTGTTTGTATGTAACGAGCAATGTCATACATGTGATCATACGTATTTAACTCGAGACTTAATCCCTTTTCGAAGGGTTTTGAAACCAAATGGGTCCTTTGTTGAAAAAAAACAGAACTTGCTCCAGAAATTTAAGTCCACCGATAAAAGCAAGTCGAAATTTCTCTCAATCGTAGCGAAGGTGAAAAGGGACGTAATACTCTGCTGACGAATTTCTCGATAACGACGGTTACAGTCTTTTTTAATCCCCTCCCTGTAACAACCGCTGGGTGAGAGATTAAGTATACTCTCGTCCTAAGTACTTATCCTCTGACGTCATAGTTAAAGACGGCGAAAGGTTTACGAATAAATAAAAAGTAAAAACGAAACATGATGGCAAGTGCAAATAAAAAAAGGGCCAAAAAACTGTTCTCTTGAGATAAGGAAGTCCTTCTCTTTAAGAAGATGGATAAGAAAGTGTCCGTGTAGCAAACGATGATTTTTCGAAGCCGGGACTTAGGTCTTTCTACTGGGACACAGAAGATTAAGGTCTCCGATCAAGCGGACGAAGAGTGATAGGGAAAACTATTCTTTTCTGTTGGGCAGAATGCGCGGGAACAAAGACAAAGGATTTTTTTCCCTCTTTGTTTCACGGATCGTCCTTCAGATACTTTTTTCCCTTCTGGCAAGCATTTTTTCCCTTTCTTTCTTTCCTCCCACACTTACGGAAGGCTTACTCCACATCAGAATAGCGAATTTTATTATCAATCTGCAGTGCATGTATTAATGACAACTTTAGTGAATTCCGATTTTGATAAAGCTGGGTTTTTCCTAGAGAGATGAAAACTTTGGAGATTTTCCGAGGTAATCTATTGTGCTAAGTGAAATGAAGACTCACTTCCCCCCATTATCGGACTATTTTGAATTAATTTAAAAGCAGTGAGAAGTAGATTTGTTAAACTATATTTCGTTTTATTCTAATTAAAGGCATTCGAGAAATTAGCTTACATTATGTAGCATATACATTAAAGACAACCCTTACATATTCAAACAGTAATGATGCTTTCATTTTATTTCCTTTTTTACTTAGACATATAAAACCTTGTTGTATTTTAATATAAATCACATTGACTAAAAAACTCAATGAAGCTAAATCTTTGATATACAATATAAAAAACACAATGTCGATTCCTACTTATATCAACAAAGAAGAATTTTATTTTGGTTACTTTTTATTAAATAATTTCAGTTAATATAAATATGTACATCCATATGATAAAATCACAATATTAAGTGGCAAAAAACCTTTTAAATTAACATTAAAACTTTTTAACCACATTAAATTTATTACATTTTTAATAAAGGTTTAAAACAGTGTAAAAGGAAGGCTGACGTCTAGCTAGCATGTGATTTATTAAGGTTAAGTTAAATCTTCATCACAAATTTAAAAGCTGTTTTATCCAATGGTTCTGTCATCTAGAGGAATAATATCGACTGAAATATATCCCTTAAACTATAATTAATTAAATTTAATTAATGAATTAGTATTTGAAAAAGTGCATTAACGTCATGTGTTATCCACTATAAGTTTAAAAAATGTATTTGAACTTAAGTGGATGAATAAAAAGTATTTTACTAACGATTGAAAATTTGAACAAGATATATAAATAAATATATATAGGGAGAGTGTGAACTAATAGTAGAAATTGAATAAAAGAGCAGAAAACTGAATCTTTGTCTATAATCCTTTTATCTCGATATAATGGTATTTGTTTCTAAGTAATGCAGGGAAACTTATTCTGCAAGACATGTGTTCAGAAATATTTCAGTGAAATCCAAATGTGATCAGTTTGATTCATCTTTTAAGGTCTCGAATTCTAGTTTTAAAGAAGAGATTTGTTATGAATTAAAGTAGAAAAAGTATTTTAATTATTCGACCTTTCTTGCAAAGAGTAAAAGACTATGGTGGATCCGTTACAAAAAATATTCCTTTTTTATTTTACCTAAAACGTAATTTTTTTTTAAAATTCCTGGTCACACATGGATTTCATAGCCAATATGTTACGTCAACTTTTGGTTGTTCCTTTATTGCTGGCATTAAATTTACCTTGTTATATAATATTTCTTATTTTTAGGGATTGTTTTTTAATGTGATAGACCGACACACATTAAGAAGATGTATGTGAATGTTTTACACCATTGCGCCTTTTAAATATTATTTGGATCTGTTATGATTTAGAATAAACATTTTCCACCATTTGGGTTAAAAAACTGTTTTAACGATAATAGCACTATTTTAAAAGATTTAAATAAATTTTGATTTTAGGGAGCCTCGTTGATGCAAAATTGTAACAATACTTTTAAAGGCTTTTTAAAATATCAGTTAAAAATATATGTATTGGGAATTATTTTGTATTTATTTCACGAAAGGCGAAATTTGTATTGCTTTTGGATTTATGTTAAATAAAATGCAAAACTAAATGCACACTGATATATACTTACAAATTATTTTTGTCTTTTATTTTCGCTTCAAGTTTACGTTTCAATAATAAATCATACTTAGTATTATACATTTTTGTATTTTTTTCTATTTAAATTTATAGTTGTTGTAATATTATTATCACTCTCACCCCTGTTATACTTCCGTCGATTATATGCCGTATTTTTCAAAGCATCTGCCAATTTTTTGTAGTCATTTCTCTTTTAATTTATTTTTTGTATATGTGAGAAAGCTAATTAGCTTGTTAATAATATCTCTAAAACTATGTAAAAAATCTTTTGTTGAAGGTAATTTATTTAATTTTTTCTTGTAAGCCAGATGGGTAACAAAAAATAGATGGATTAATGAGAAGTTTGAATAATTGGTTGAAGGTAACCAATTTATGAAAGTTTAAGTACCAAAATTTTTAATAATTAGTCATGAAAATATTTTTTTGTTCAAAAAATAATTATTTTGTACGAACTAAGAAAGGCTAATGAACAATATTACAAATTCACAAGAAATAAAAATACGTTATTCTGTAAGAAAAGTAACAAAGCTCTATAGAGAAAGAACGAAAGAGATTTTCACAGACCCGTATTTCGCATAAAATACATAACATTAGTAAAAAAAAAAGTTACTTTTCTTATTCTTCAAGCTAATCTTGTATTTTTTCCAAATAATCAGAGTGCTGTTGGTTCTCAAACAAGCATCGTGTTACTTTTTCTTAGCTTTTTTTTTTCTTTTTTCCCCTGAGAACCCATTTGGAAGATATGCTTGCTGAAGTCTGGAATCATGCTGACTCACAAAATGTTCAATTTTTGCATTCTGAAATCCTATTTTGTTGAAAAGAACAAAAAAAAAAAAAAAAAAAAAAAATGAAAAAAAAAGCAATGTCGAACTGAATTTTTTTGTCTCCTTTCGTCACCCTACATATTTTACTGGTTTTTTTGCAAGCTCTTTTGCTTTACAAATTGTCATTGCTTTTACAGCTTTTTTAAAAACACAAATAACTCTTATTCTCGCAATATTTCAGTTTCCTCATGAAAATTAAACTTAATAAAACACAATGTTCACACAAAGTATGATACCATATATTGAAACATTTTGTACGCTTTTATTCCAATGGGCCTTTAAAAAAATGAAATTAACATTTTAAATACTGAGAAATTGAATCATAAATGATGTTGTTTAAGCACTTATATGTTTCAAAACATCAAAATAAAATTCAATTTAATGTAGATAAGTTCATGGAAGTATTTCATTTGAATTCCTTATCATGGCATTTAAATTAAAAAATCTCCTAACGTCTTTGAATATTCCTTATACTACTTATATATATATACTTATATAATAATATAATAATACTTATATAATAATACTTATATACTTGGCTACCTGATTCAAATTAACTTTTTTTAATCCATTGGTGTTCAAATTTGTTTAAATGCTTTTAGGAGACTCTAAATTTTTAAATTGAAACTATTTAAGATTATGAATATCAGAAATCTAAGAAAAAGAGCAAAAGAATATAATAACTTATAAAAACATTGAAACTCGTATACAAATAATCAACAATATGCTTTTGAAATATTAAAACTTAAAAAAAAAATCCTTGATGACAGTTTGAAAAAAAATTAATGGAGAAAAATCGTTTCGAAATAAATTTTTATGTCGCCTTATTCAATAAAAGTAAATAAATAATAATTTTGTTATTATAAAATTTATGAGATCAGTGAATATTTTTCAAAAGGAGTGTGTGAAAATATGCCTTACATAATACAGATTTTTAATGCCTTTAAATTTTTTTTGTAATCCATAAATAATGATCTACATATTTGTTTCTGAGCGCCAGATAAAAACTTGTTTATTTGCCAGTCCTTAAAAATTTTTAATTAACAGTTTTTATAGTTTTTTTAAACATTTTTCCAGCACAATGGTTTCATATAATTGTTTATTTAAAAATAAATTCCTATGATCTAATTACAAGCAAATACAGCACTAAAAGTAAATAACCTTCAAAGATAAATTTATAATTTTTCTATTCATTATATTTTTTTTCACCTACACAAATAACTCTTTTTATGAATTTTCTTCCTATTCCATGTAAAAAATAGAGAATATTAATATACAAACCAAACGTTCAAAATTACCAATTTTTTTTTAAAATATCCTATACATATTACATAAAATAGTTTTTTTATTCGTCTGGTTAAAAAAACATTTAGCAATTCTAAATATTTAATTAATAAGTATAAAATATTTTTTGGAATCCCAAGTATTTTGAAGGGGTAGAAGAAATTTGTTTTGTATTTAATTAGTAAAGCAAGGGAAAAAATGAAAAGAGTAAAACTTTTTTCTTTCTTTTTATTTTAAAGATTGTCGTAAATTTAATGTGGAAATCTAATATACAAAAAAATACATCAGCGACAGGTACTAATTTATTATAAAAATGTGTTAAAAAAGAATGATATTAATAAGTTAGAAACACGTTGCAATAAAAAATAAAAAAAGTTTGGAATGTAAATAAAATAACATTAAAATTTCAACTGGTTATTCTGTTGACTGGTTATCCCCAGTTACTGGTGAAACAAATTAGAATTTTAACTGCTCAAGCAAGATTGATTAAACATTCCAAAATCATAGAAAAAAATTCATTCAAGACGGATAAAAAAGTAGACTGAAAAGGAGGAAAACACATCTCCAATAACTTGTAAACAAGATAAAATGATAGTAAAATATGTGTTAAAATAAAAAGGTTATTTAAAAGGACATATTTAAATGATTTAATCTGTAACAGATGAAACCGATTTTTAAAAGGATCATCAAATGAAGATATTTAGCAAAGTTTAAGTGATCATGTTTCAATATTTTAAATGAAATACTACCGGGAAAGAAAACCTTTTTTTTTTATTGTATTTGGATGATTTTCATACGCGCAGTCAGTGTATCTGAATTTATGCGTACTTCTTTCTAAGTAATCTCGTAAGGTAGAATATTAGTTCCACCCTTCATCTATGTGGGCGTAATTTAAAACCATTTGATGATGCTTCTTATGTAGGCGGACAGCAAGAAAATGTAGCATTCAGCTATAAAGTGAGATGCAAAACAGTTTTTTAAATACAAATAACTCTTTCTAAGCTTTTTAAGTATGAGTAAAAATGTTCTACAGTTAAATTTTAGGTTTGTACTAATGTTGAAAATTTATTTCTTATATGTTTGACTGCGGTAGTAATATTTATGCATTTAATACAGTAATACCTCGACTTAACGCTACCCCGACTGACGCAAAAATTTGGAATTACGCTATCTTTAAACCTCGTCGATTCGTTTTTTGTTTGAGAAAAAAATGGTAAAATTGGTGAAATTGGTAATGTTATTGAAGAAGTTGTCGATCTTGTCCAACAATTATATTTAAAATTAGACAGTGATGACATTCAAGAACTGCTGTATTCCCACAGTCAAGAGCAGACAATTGATGAGATCATAGAAATGCATGAGTAAGAACAATACTTTGAAGATCTTGAGTCTTTCGACCCTGTTAAATCGGAAGATTGAATGACGGTTAGAAATTTACAGAAGGCCCCAGTTTAATTGAAAAAGGGGGTTACAAATTTTAGAAAATATGGACTCCAACGAAGAGCGAATTTTTCCAAAAAGAATAAATACATAAAGGAGTAAAAATATTATTAGCAGGCTACGAGAGAAAATTTTGCGGGTGGGAAAAAAATCTTTGTGTGAGCCGACAGACTACTTTGTTAGATTTTATGAATCATTCTACATTAAAATAACTCCGGTTTGTGATTTTATGTATCTGTGTTATCTAAGATTTTATGAAATATTTTTTCTCTAAATTATTATTTGCTTTCGTCTCTATCTAAGAATAATTTATATGTATTTATATTCTATAAATCATACCCTGGCTTACGAGAATTCGACTTACGTGGTTATCACTCTCAGTCTCACCTATCACGTAAAATCGGGGTTTTACTGTATACATATTACTTATTTGTATATGGAAAATATTTCTTTTATCTCAAAAAAAAAAAAAAAAAATTAGAGCATTTGATAAATTGAATTTTTTTAATTTTGAAGTTTTCACAATATAATAGTTTATTAAAAATAATCCAAATGTGTTAAGAAAATAAAACAAGTTAGTCTTAGTCCTTAAATACTTTTTCTACAGTTTGACTTTTGTCATATTTTTCTAAACATCAAACTTCTAAGATATTCACATGAATACTTTTGTACGATTAAGTCATAAACTGACATCTTCATAAATACATGATGTAATGCTATAAATACATGTTGTTGTTTCTAATGCCACCTATTTGACGTTGTCACATCAAGGCCTACGAAATTCATCATTGCAAGGGGCTAGATGTACGCCTGTCGTTGGCCTTAGCCTTGAGCACCATACAGGTGACAGTACGATTTAGCTCGGTTTCACCCCAATTTTGAGGGAGAACACCCGAGGGAGGGTCAGGGGCCTCCCACCTCTCATCCCCTGCCACTAACCTCACGAGAGGACTTGCGGCTCGACGGCTGGCTGCTTATTTGAACCCAGGCCCTTTGCCACAGTAATCAGCGTCGCTAATCACTATACCAGATAGGTGACGCTATAATGCACGAAATAATTTATCTTTATGTAAACAATCACTCATAAGTCATAATAGTGTTATTAAAGACATCCTTAATTAAGTTCTAAAAATAAAATAAATAAAAACAGAACATAATTTTTTTTTAAAATGCCTCAATTAAAATACTGATTTAAATCGCTTTATATTCATTGTATGTGTCTTAGTGTTTCGAACACAGTTTGGGCGAACAAAATGCAAAAACGAAATCATAAAAAAACCATTTTGATTTATATCAGCTTCATTGTATCTTGTCTAATTAATTTTTAAACACTATCAATGCAACCCCCGTAACAAGAGTTTCTATTGTGTAACCGAAAAAAGAGAAGAATCAAAAGAAACAGGTAAGTCAATGTGTCATTTTTTTCTAATAAAGAGAGAACAGAATCCAATTTCGGCCCACTTTGCTAAGTGGTAATTCATTGAGATCGGGGGGTGTTGAGGGAAATAAAAGTGTCTTTGTAGTTTTCCCCTAATCATCACTTAGCAAATCGCGCCCATAGAACAGCTGCAATGGAAACCCATTAAAAGACTCCTCACTCACGAGAGACATCATTATTTTTATGCCATCGTGGAATCACATTGCAAAGGTTGATCTTCTTTCCAGAATGCACAACAAGGACTCGTCTATTAGATCCCACGCCTTTTAGCACTTCAAGCTAGCTTATTTCACTTTATTTGAGTTGGGAGTTTTTTTTTTTTGCTTGTATTTTTAAAACATTTTGAACTTTATTTTCCCTTTCACAGACATGCTTTTGTTAGTAAATGTTTTGCTTATTATAAAATTAGGAAAATAAAAAAAAAATTGTACTTTTATAATTTTTTTCATAAAAATTGAATTAATAACAATAGAACAATAATTTCAAAATTTATATACTCGAAGGTTGGGACAAAAGCTACGACAACTGTTTTTTTTCTTGAAGAAACCAGTCCGGTTCGAAAATGGGACATATACAAACGAAAGGGCAAGGTGTTAACTACATGTGTGGACAATGAATAGCACTGAAATATCGTAACACACAAATTTATTACGGTAGTATACAGGGCAATATATATAGGCAATTACCGTGTATATGGTAGTATACACGGTGCAAAAGAATGACAACACAGTACACCCACCGTGCTACTGTACGGTATAGTAAGACATTATTTCCAAGGACATCCCCTAATTCACTGTGATATTTCATCGCATTTTTTCCTCGGAGAACGGCTATTTTGATGTAAGAACGCTGCTCAACACGGGTTACTTCCATCACGCGACACTCACCAACTGACTGATTTCACAGCCCTCGCTGCGCTACTACCAGCTATCACAGAACCATCTGTTCTTTTGTATACACACTATGCCTGCAGAACTTCCACATGACAGATAAATTTGTGATCCATTCACATATATGCAAGAAAAAAAATAGTTATCATGACTTATGCCCTAACCCTCGTATATATGTACAGGGTGTCCGTGCTTAAAGTATTCAAAAGTAATGGCTTATTATTACGAAATTAACCATCAGAATGTAATAAACTGTTGATCCGTGGATTCGAAAACTCTCCGAGATTTTTTGGGTATTTTCCGATAGGCCGCACGTGCACGCATTATTTGACGACTGATACAAAAACTTTTTAAACGGCAACATAAACTTTTTATACTGACTTCATTAGTAAAGATGTGAACGCGACAGTAAAAGATGCAGTGCGTACTTTGTTTAACGAAATTTAAATCAGTCATGCGTGTACAGCGACCGTGTTCGAACAGAATGGAATGTTGGCCCTCCGACATCAAAATCTATCTACCAATGTACTACCAATGGAAAGAAATTTAAAGGAGAGACGGGAATGTTGTTATCTCAAACTGTAAGTATCCTTAAATTTTCGTGATGGTAGACTCTGTTGATCGTGAGCGTGATTCATTTTATAGGAGTCCTGATAAGTCTATTAGGCAGAACAGTAACAACATTCCATTCTGTTCATTAAGACAAAGAGGGCGGATTTTCCCAAATCTCGGTTTTTATACGAAGTTGTAAACGGAAGTACAACTCGCATGACCTCCGTGGATGGAGCTTTTTTATTGGTAGAAAGATATTGCTTGATAGATTCCCGGTAGGCGGGTAGCTAGTACTTATTTATACGCGAGTCCTGAAGGCCAGGATCATTACAAATTAAGAAGTTCTAAGAAATTAATGGGAATTATTAATATATATATATATGAGCGTGTGTGTGTAATTATTTGACCAAAATGGAAAACTGTTTTGCTTTCTATTTCTAAAGCTGTAACCGATTTAAGGAGGTGAAGAAGTGCTAAGCTTGCTTTATGGGATCCCAACCATTATCTACAGAAGAAAATTTACACATTTTGGATACATATATACACGTATATCGTAAGACCTCTTTGTGATTCCCTTACTTTACCATTATAGATAAAATTTTAGGAATTATTCAAGTACCTGCAGAAATTTATTTGCTAATTTTTCTAAACTATGTACTCTAATATATCGTAAAATGGGAACAATCGTCATTCGAAGGATATTTTATATGCATATTTAAGTGTATGACTTAATATAATCTAAAGAATGCTTACAAAATGTTTACATTGACTTGATAAGTTTTTAAATTTCAGTAAAGATATAATCTCTGGACCAGTGATTCTTAACTTTTTTCCGTTGCGGTACACTTTAAACAATTTCAAACTTGGGCGGCACACTAATAAAATGTTTACAAAAATTTTATTTATCTGTAATACACTTACATCTATCCCCGAATGATAAGTTAAATATACCACACGAATGCCTTTATTTTATTTTTATAAAACAAAAATAAAGTTAATTGTAAAATTCAAAAGTTTTCAAGGATTCAGAGACCTAAAAGCAATACTTCTAATTACTCTTATGTTAAAATGTCAATAATAATAGCGAAATGCAACACCCTGCTATTTTTGTAAGGGATGTCTGATGAACCCTTTACCAAAATATAAGACATTTTAGGGAAAGAAATATTAAGAGAAAAGCAAGATCCTTTCAGTATAATTAGCGGCAGAAAATTCAAAAAAATTATTCTGCAAATTTAAATATGGTATATTCATACCGGCTGAACAACAACTGTGTGTAATTAGAGAAATACTTATATCGATTAATTTGTTAGGAACTCCGGTTCTAATATTTTGTATAGCTGAAAGAAATTTTGATCTCTGAGTAATTACTGAAAAATAAATCATTACGAAACGACGAACACATATTATGTTTCTATCTTTCTAGATTATGAAGTTTACTGCAAACGTTTTTTGCTTGGTAGCTAAGGAGATATAAATATCTACAAATATATATAACATGTCATTTCCTTAAATATGAAACTTTGTTCTTTCTTTATGTAATCACTTTAAAAAAGGGTTGTTTGAAATTTTATTTTTCTCAAAAAAAGAACGGAGAAATGTATCATTCTTCATTGAACCTGCAAACAAACACAGAAGAAATCAAACTTCAATAAACCCATTAAACTGATTAGCTTAATTAGCAAACTCTTGGTTTTGACGTCATTGTTTGAAGAAAATGTAGACCGTATTTATTAAGTGGAATTACATTTTCTTTTGAAAGAATTTAATTGAGCCACTTTTAGTAACAGTATATCCAACGGAAAGGAAAACTCGGTATTGTTATTTTGGTGGGTCTGACAACCTCAGGTTACCGTTAAGTGATTAGCTGTTGATAACGAAACTGATGTAGAGGCATTTGGTGGCTTATGATTTGAACCTCCAATCTGCTGGTACACACACATGCACCTCTGTAGAGCTTTAAACAATTGCGCCCTTCAGGAATCTCCTCTGGCTAGTTATTAGATGCTTTTGCTTCTGTTATCATTAGTCTTGACTTCTAGTAGAAAGGATCGCTACTTTATGTTTCATATGTAATCTAGCGGACCCTTTTCTTATAATTAATAATATATTAAATAAATTATTTATGTGTCTATATGTAAAAGAAATTAAATTTTCTAAGCATATAAGTTTAAACCGAAAATAAAAATTTCAGAAACTGATAAGTAAAAAAAAATTAAGAAAATAGTGTTTTAGTAGAAAAATAAATTATAGTTTAAAAAAAGTAAAAAACACCCTTTCATAGATAATCCAACTAAGTTGTAACTTAATCTTTTAGTCGCCAAATCTGGAAATAAGATCTGAAATTAGTCGCCAGATGCAGGATGGGATCTGAAAATGGGAAATTGTTGATCCTGATCAGGACAATGGAACAAAATTGTTAAATTACTGTATTGTAGTCGGTCCTGGACAAATGAGAAGAATTTCGAATTAATCTGACCTTATGAAGTGGGTAAAAATTGAGTGCAAAGACCCCGTTATATACAAGTGAAGCTTATAAAAGGATGTTAAAAAAGTTATCACATGGTATTATAAATAATTAGCTAGTTAACGTTTCATCAATGCATAGCACTAGTTTGACTCGAGAGTTTTTTAACGTCATACTGTAAAGCAACACAAAAGCTATTGGTGCCCGACCTCATAATTTTGAACCAGGTCAAGTGACGACACTTGACATGGCACCTTTCCCCTAACTTTCAGTCACCGTTCTCCTCTGGAATCAATACTGTTTGGCTACTTGTCGTTGCACCATCCCTTTATTAATTTCGATAAATACTCAGAACGTCTACACGTGAGCAGCCCATCAAATACGTCCCTCCTAAAACTGAAGTTTCCAATTGTCTAAGCATAGTGTTTTATCCTTCTTGAAATCTGATAAATCAGTTACTTTTCCTATTATGTCGCTAAACACTAGTTGAAGATAGACTGTGCTTAGGTTCATTAAATACTCCATAATCTAATCATTAATAGATCATTAATTATCGTTATTGCACTATTATGTCAAAAATTTCTGCTGTAGGGGAAGGTTGGATCCTGTAAATCAAGTTTAACCCTATTTCACTGTCCTAAATCTGTGGGACAGCTTTTAGAAAACAATAGTTTTCCATTTGGGTATGTTGACTTTTTACATGCCTACTTACATTTTGCCGTTTTTATAAGTTATCAAATAAATTTTCATTCATTCTTTGTTTTGTAGGGTTTACAGTTTGTCTATACCTTTATATATATTTATATATATATATATGAGAAAAGCGACTCACTCACTCACTGACTAATCACAATTTCTCCGAAACTATTAAACCTACAGACTTGAAATTTCGTAAGTAGGTTCCCTTCATGGAGAAGACGTCAGCTAAGAACGGATTTTGCAAAGTTCGAACCCCAAGGGGCGTTACGGGGGTTTAAGGGGCGTTATAGATAATTATTTCCATTACTAAACTACTATTAGATGTACAGTCGTGAAACTTGGTACACTGATTTCTTTCATAAAGTAGAGATTCCCTACATAATGATTGTTAGGAAAATCGACCTCCCAGGGGCGTTGAGGGCGCTTAAGGGGCTTGATACATAATTAATTCCATTTTTAACCTATTAAACGTACAGTCTTGAAATTTGGTAAGCAGTTTCCTTTCATACAGTACAGATCCCCTACAGAACGGGTTTTGTGAAAATCGACTCTCAAGTGGCGTTGTAGAGTATTAAGTGTCGTTATAGGCAATTAACTCCTTTTTTAAACTATTAAACGTAAAATCTCGAAATTGAGTAAGCAGATTCCATTCACTGAGTAGAGATCTGCCGTAAGATGGGTTTTGTGAATAGCGTTTGCTAAGTGGTGTTGCGGGGCTTAAGGGGCGTTATAGATAATTATTTCCATTTTTAAACTATTAGACGTACAGTCTTGAAACTTGGTAAGCGGATTCCTTTCATAGAGTACAGATCCGCTGCAAAATGGGTTTTGTCAAAATCGACTCCCAAGTGGCGTTGTAGAGTATTAAGTGTCGTTATAGGCAATTAACTCCTTTTTAAACTATTAGACGTAAAATCTCGAAATTGAGTAAGCAGATTCCATTCACTGAGTAGAGATCTGCCGTAAGATGGGTTTTGTGAATAGCGTTTGCTAAGTGGTGTTGCGGGGGCTTAAGGGGCGTTATAGATAATTATTTCCATTTTTAAACTATTAGACGTATAGTCTTAAAATTTGGTATATATATATATATATATAAGCGGGTTCCTTTCATAGTGTAGAGATCCGCTACAAAATAGTTTGGGGAAAATTGATCCCCAAGGGTCTCTGAGGGGGATTAAGGGGCGTAATAGATAAATATTTCCGCTTTTCAACTAATAGAAACACCTGCTTGAAAATTAGAAGGTATGTACCTTTCATGGAATAAAGTTCCTTTTACAAAGATTTTTGTGAAAACGGACCCTAAAAGGAGTGGGGTTGTGAGGAATTAAGGCGTGTTATAGAAAAATTCCTGTTTTTGAATTTAACTCATTTACTTGAAATTTGTTTTGAGAACTTTTTTTTATTTGAATACAGTTCAACTAAGAATGGATTTTACGGAAATCAACTCCAGAGGGAAGCGGGGAGAGTTATTGGGGCGTATTGATAGACAAAATTCCCGTTTTTGAAGTGCTAAGACTATAATAATAATAAAATTTAGTTTGCATGCTTCTTTTGTTGAATTGGAATCCGCTAAGAGTTCTCTCAACGAGGTATTGATGATAAAAATTCCGTTTTTGCTCTGTTAGATTTAGACTTGTAATTTAGCACGCATGTTTATTTTATGGAGTAGAGATCCACTGAAAATTGCTTTGGTGGAAATCCACTTGATTATTAGGTTAAGTGAGCGAAAAAAAATCCTTCTCCTTCTATTTTAGATATAAATAGAAATTAGATATTATAATTTATGTTCTTTTTATATCAAGGGGCGGGAGTGTAACATCTATAAATATATTTTTCAATACAATCGAATTCTTAATGCTAGATATCAATAATTAATATATATATGTAAACAGTATACATATATAAACATCGTGAAATACCCAGTGAAGCGGGTGGATAACGGCTAGTATATATATATAATAATAATAATAATTCAATGGCTTAAGTCAGCGACAGTTTTTCTCCAGTTTAGTCCAATGACTTTTTTGTATCTACATCTGTTGTGTCTTGTAAACTCCAATTACTTCCTTCTTTAGCATTTCAGGTTCCGGAACACTTCTTCACTTTTGTTTTATTATATTATATATATATATATATATATATATAATACAATTGAAACAAAATCCCTTTCAACTTTGTTGCCATCGCCATCTTCATGTTTTAATCTCAGTTTAAAATAGTGAATTAAGCCTTATTTATTCTAAGATAATGTAGCTCACAGTTGTGAATACCATTTTCCAAAATAGAATTAAATCTATTAATTTCCAAGTCATTGCTTAACTGCTTAACTTGTTTTACTCTATGCTTTGGTTCGTTGAAAACTCCCTAGAAATTAATTAATTGCGTTGAATTTAAAAGATATGCTCCCTCCACCTTATTTACAAAATTTAAATAAATGTTAATGCTTTTATTTCTCTCTTCTAAAGTATAAACATCCATTAATGTAATTTTGTGCATCCAATATGCCTATTTAAGGAAGTTCATGCCTTTTAAAATAATGTGACTTGTTTAACACAACACAGCTTCATTTTTCTCTCTCTCTCTTGCTGGCTTCCTTTCGTGTAAGTGCACAAAAAGAAAATGCTAGCCTCGGGTTAGAAAAGTTTCAAAAATTAATTATCCTAATGTTAAAGAAATTTCGTCGCAAAATGATGTACTTGAACCAGTTTTAGTCGGAAAAATTAATACGGATAGGTAGAGCCTGTGACTTAATTCATTTCAGCGTCAATGCAAAGTTTTGTAAAAATTATAAGTTGGAATTTTTTTTTCTTCTCTAAATCACGGATGACGGGATTAAGCGTAAATGGAAACCCATTTATTTGTATGCAGTCACGAAAATGGAGCTGCATTAAAAAACGAAAATTTTGTCAGGGCATTTTTCTGGTTCTTTTCTTCTAATTGAATCACGTCGGGATTTCAAGAGAAGCAGGAGTTATCAATTTGCATTCGTAATGCCTAGACGTTTGTTCATACAGAGATGCGCAAAAAGTTTATCCTCAAATGAAAGAATATTTAATTGCTTGGGGATTTTAAAGAGTGAATTAAAGATATGTTTTTTTCTACGTGTGCAAACTGAAGTGTAAGATTAATTACAAAAAAATGTAAACTAGTATTATGAATCAGCAATTAAAAGTATCAATTGTGTTTCTTTCAGATTTCAAATTCGAAAAATTTCTTTCAAACAATATTTTGTAACGATGCGTAACTCCATTAGGATATGCGACAAGAACTGAAAGGTGAAGCTGAAAATGCTTGCATTCTTTGTTTTGCAAAGTTTTTGAAAAAGTTAATAAATAAAGAAAAATATTCTTCTGAAACGAATCAATTGAAAAAAAATTCTGAAAATTATAGAAAATACATTGGGGTACAAAATCGATTGCTCTTTTTTCTTATAAAATACAAAAATAAACACAAATAAATTTTATGATAAATGTTGCTTAAATAGTTAATGACTAACTTAGCAAAAATTGAAAAGAAATCTTATGTGAAATGGGGAAAAAAATGGTGAGGTTCAAGAATATGCATTCCAGTAATTTGTTTCTCTATTTTTTTTTTATGTTGGTTCTAGATAGAAAAATTCTTTTTGCAGCTAGTTTTTTCTAATCAAAAGCTGATCTCGAATTCAATTTTGAGAAAAAAAAAAGAAAAAAACAGATTTAATTTTGTGGAATTTTTTTTGTTTTTATACTTAGAAAGCAATGCAGTTACATAAAGCTTCATAAAGACTACTCTAGTATTCGATTCTATGTTTTAATAATTATTGATAAAAATAAGTAATTCAGTTACATATAACTCAAATCTTCATATTATCCATGCTTGGGATAGATCCAATATTGTATGGTATATATATATATATATAGATATATCATTTTTATTATAACCGTTCTAGAGGGTAATTTTGATTCTTATAGACATAGATCTAGAGAAAACTATTGAAGCGTACATGGTAAAACTACGAATGTAAGGTAAATGAAGCGTATATTTTCTCCGCAAAAACAACTTTTTTAAGATAAACATAAATTTCACTCAGAAGTTGACATGTTTTATATGCCTTTTGAAATATTTTTAAATATTTCTTTATAGATTCTTCAGTATATGTAGGGCTTTTAGTTTGATATATTTTATTGCAAATTTTGGGTTTAAAACTTAAGAAAATATCTAATTTTTGTTTTTCATTTTTAATAAAACCTTATAGACATTAGCACTTAAATTTTTTCAAGCTTTCTCATTAAATTAAACTAAGAATATTTCTTCTTTAATGTGTGCTTACATTTTTTCTGTGGTTTTATTTTTTAGCTCATTAAATGGTTTGACAAGGAATGCATAATTCTTCTTTGCATATTAGTTGGATTTAGAGAAATGCACATAAGTCTTTTCCATAAATGACTAAAATTTTATTAGGCTTCTCTAATTTTTTTCAAAGAAATATATTACATAGATGCGTGTATGATATACACAAATACTTCTTTATTTTGTATATATTTGCTACTATGTCTGATATCTTGTCGAACGCAAATATAAAATATTTTTCAAAAAGGGATGTTCCCTTCGAAATGAATATTCTAAAGTAAGAAGATAAAATTTAGCATTAATTTAAATATTTAAAAACAAAATGTTTATTTGGAATCCCTTAAAACGAACCGTTATTACTGACTGTGACAATATGTTTTTTTCTCCATATTTTCTTCAATATTTAATCCATAAAGCAAGCTGCGAAAGCTGATATTGTATCCTTTTTAAAACTTTTGTGACACAACTTTTACAAAATTAGTCTCAGTGAGGGCGAGTGAGTCTCTTGTGTGTGTGCACATGCATATGACTTATTTTAATTCCGAGTATATTCAGAACTAAACCTTTTTATCTACATTATTATAGCTTTCGAACTATTTTAAAAGACTTCGTGTGTTTAAAACTAAATTACTCTTATCAGATTGTTGAATGATAAGTTCGAGTCTTTAGTACAATCTAAGACTTGCTGATGATACAGATACCTTAGTTTATCCAGACTCTTTGATGGAAGTTAAAATTATTGAAACTTATCTCATAAAAATTCTTATAATGAGAGATATATATTTCTTAGGAAGAGACCCACAATAAAAGCTGAATATTAAGACGTTTCGTTTAGGACTGCTCACAACAATACAATGTTCCCGATTTTCAAGATTCGTTCCCTTGCCACCAATTTCAGTTAAAAAGTTCTTGCAAATTTTGAAAATAACTAATTATACCTCTTCTTAATGCAAGCCAATATAAATTAATCTATTTTGCATATTCATTAATATTAACAAATATGTATTTAAAAAAATGCTGCAATATATTTGTTATATTTTCAATCAAGTTACGGTTACGGTTTGGATGGAGAATGGAAGTCAATCTTTATGCAGGTTTCTCAGAAGGCATACTTCTTCGAAAAACAATATTTTTATATTAAAAGAACCCATTCCTTGGGGGAGAAAATCCCTAATATTTCTTTTTATATTTTTCGAAAAATTTCGTTACTGGTTACATTAAAAGTCATTGTACATAAAAGAATACAAGACGGTGCTCATACTACTTAAAAAAAATATAAATTTCTTCTGAGGATTTGGATCATTCTAACTCTACGAACAATTTTAACTCCTTCTGTGTTCCATTAATCGTTAATTTATTAAGTAGAATAAATCCGAATGATTTCCAAGACATGATTATTGGTTCCCTTCGTTGTGTATTCAGCCTTAGGGATGCACAAAGCATGGTGGTAAAAAGCAAAAATATTTTTAGCAGAAACATTGAGGGTGATGTTAAGTGAAAAGCTCTTATTGTCAGAAACACAGCGATATCTGTTTGAATGCAATCAGGTGTTATACCGCCGGATACATGAAAAGAATATCTCGAAATAGTGTCCATAAACATGTCGACAAAGCTCGACTTCAAACGTTTCCATTTTCACTCCCGTTTTCGGATATATTTCACCTCCAAATGACGTACAATGGACATGTCTTCCACGCTGTGACAGTTTAAGGACAAGTGATGAGAGTATTTTTTCCTTCGAATGACTTTTCTTTTCATACATTACATAAAAGATTTCTTTCTTTTTTTCATTCGCTTAGCCCAGCGTCTGAGGATTGGAGGAATAAAATAAGTCTTGGCAAATCTTCGCAGTCGTGTCCTCTTCCTTTTTATATAGATCTTTATTCTCTCTCGAGGTAAAGTATGGAAACGGGCTTCCTTCTTAGGAATTGAATTTGGGTTGGATTCGGATTGGAGATGTTGAAATGGGCCTCTTTATTTTCCTACGCTAGCTGGATTATCTCGAAAGGTTTCCGTATCGGAAAGTCTGTATGGGCTTTGTATCTGAGGAAAGATAGGTGAAAATATGTAGTTTATGAAAAATAAAAAAGAAAATGTGTGCGAGTGAGAAGTTTTAGGTAGGTTTTGAAAGATTTTTTTTAAAAATTTTATAATGAGATAAGAGAAAAAAGGATTTATAATGTGGAGATAAACACTTTTAAAGCTTTTCTGGTAAATGCCAAACTTGTGAAATTCTTTCTTCAAAAATATTTATCGTCCTTTTTGCCAATAATTTTTTTATGTACCTTTAAAAATAACAATATTTTTACTGTTTAAAATCGGCCAAATTATCTATGTTTCGATGCTTTCAAATATACATTTCGAATTTTGTACATTTCACGGTAACATCCTGCTCATGAAATAGCTGCTCATTAAACAGCTGTATTATTGCTAAAAGTAATAAAACATTACATTTTTCGTTTCTGAACGTTTCTGAATACTTTGAGTGCTTTCAACATAGAAATATCTAGATTCTGTAACACTAAAAATTGATTTAAACTTATTTATTTATTCTGTAGCTCTCCTATGCTTCTGGAAAGTTTACGAAATTTTGGCTAAGAAACATAGCGAGAAGTTTACTTACAAGAGTTTAAAATCTCTTTATTTAATATCACCACATCATGGTTTTATGATGCTAGTGTAAATGTTTGTATCGATATTTATGGTCTGAACAACACATTAAAATAGTTTTATACCTTAAAATCCCTTTTTTTAGTTTCAAGGTGTAATGCTTTGGCGATAAGATGTGGTACAACGTGTAGAAATACAGATTTATCCTGAGTGTTGCTTTTATATATATTTTTCGTACTGTAATTGCAATGAGTCATAATTAAAATAAGAGAAATGTAACGCATTATGCATAAAATAAAGCAAAAAAAGTAGCAAGAAAAGTTTTTATGCATATTGCTAATCTAAAAAAAGATTACGACATTTAAATTAAATTTTTTTATAGTATATGCAAAGTTTGAATCTCTGTGGTATTAACATTAATCATTAAAATACATCTTAGCCTTCTACAATTCACAGAAGGTATGTAGATGTTAATATCGTAGCTGTTTATTCTTGAATTATTCAGGCGCAAAATATATATAAAATATTCATTATTAAAGAACTATTTATTTATTTAAATTATTCTAATAAATAATTCAAAGCGTTCATTCCTTAAATAGATTGTTTCCATAATTTTAATAACTTAATTGAACATAATGCACTCTACTTCAAGTAACTATGTATTTCAACCCAAGCAATTTCAGAATACGAAAACCATTACAATGACTTATTGGGGTAGGAAAACCATTAAAACTTAAACTACATTTCCATACACTTTGGATTGCTTATGAGAGTAAAAAAATTATATTAAAGAAAGGTGTCATTTAATGCATATCTTTCCCATTCATTGTCAGAAAACGTAACCTTACAATAAATGAAGTTCTAAGAAATTGAGTGAATTCATGTTTCAACTAATAATAGAGAGATAAGCAAAGCGTTAATTACTGAGTTGTTATTATTTGAAAGCAATTAGTCGACACTGAGGTTAGCTGAGTAATTGCTATCCCATTGTTTTACGAGAGTCCAATCGTCATTTATGTTTCAATTTTTACTTTTTCTTTTGGAACAAATTATCTTCAGTTTGCTCTTATCTATGAACTTCAGTGATAATGATGTATTATTATTAGTAGTAGTTCATGTTTATATTATATTATTGTTAGTTTAAAGTGTAATATTTAAATCAATTCAAAAAATATGTTCCTAAACTGTACAAAACACACAAGGGTGCTTAAGGTTATAATTAGGAAGGAATTTTAAATGTTAAGTACATTGCAAATAAAAATATATATTACAAAAATACTAAAACAACGGAAATAAGTAATAATGGACTCAAATATTATGTAGCTGGAATCCTACAGTATTTGTAGAATATTTAAAATATCTTTTGATGCTTTCGGAATCTAATGTAACGCTAAAAATATATAACTTGGTTTTTGAAAATAATTTTCAAAAAACATGCATAAACTTAGAAAAAAGACGTGCTTAATATATTGTTTCTTAAAAAGCCAATATTATTACAAATTTGATAAACCGATAATCTCATTGTAATTAGTTATTATTCATTCTTCTTAATAAATAAAAATACATACGTAAAAAAATGGGTTAAAATTTAAAAAAAATAAACAAAATATTAGAATCTTAATAATTTTTCCCTACTTTCATCGCAGCACAGGAAAATTTATATTAATGTTAATGACTCTTAAATGCGGCTAAAAGTTGGTATTAATGATTTAATTAATTAAATTATTTTAAATTCTTCACTAACTTCTAAAAATAAAATTTCTCATTATCGTTGTCATATTTTCATGCCACATTTCACACATTATGAAAAACCTTTATTTCTAGTTTCGTGAGATTCTGGCTCAAAATTTCAGATTTACGTAGATTTAAAAAATAATATCCAAATGTTAAATAAATCACTCAAACATTTGATGACAAAAGAAACTCTGTTTAATGCTCCTTAAAACTTTAACACTAAACTATGGATATATTTTTTCAACTCTACATCATAATGAAGCTGAAAAAGCAATATTATTTTATAAATAATTCAACAAAGTAACAAGAATAAAATGAATTGTAGTATAACAAAGCTTTCAAATCTTTGTATTCAATGCATTATGAAATCCTCGAATCCTCCAAAATTTCACGCAATTCTCTTAAATAGTTGAAGTTACACATCTTTTTTAAATTTGATTTAAAATCATGGAATTTTAAGAGGTCCTTAATCTTTTAATAGATCCTAATCATCGATCGACTTATCGCAGTGCATTAAAAAAAGTGAGAAAATGTTGTTAAATGTTTGCATAAAATAATCCGGTATACAACCCCTTAACAGTTTTTACCGAATAACCCTGGAACTAAAGATCGCATTGGAATAAAATTTGGGGAACATATGCTATTTAAGTCATTTTCAAAAAGAAGTATAACAATAGTAAAAGTTCTTTTTAGAAGTTAATTTATTAACATAATTATAAATAATTGATCTATCTGCATCATAATTTATATTCTTTTAAGCCATTAACATTGATCGATCAGCTGAGGAAAATGCGAAAGTTATTGAGGGTGTTCCGTATTTCTTCAACGATTTATGCAATGAATGACCATATTTTAATGATTTAACTTGTCTTTTTAAAATACCAAAAGTCAATTTAAGAATGGTTTATAGATACAAAAAAAAATGTACTTTCACAAATCATTACTTGAGCAAATAAATCCTTTTTGGAAACAAAGAGAGTGAAAGTAACAATGTAAGGAAATAATTATTAAACTTTTAAATTAGGATGGAAAAACAAATGAAGGAGAAAATTCTTCATCTATTTTGGAATGCTGAAACAAAAAGACCGGAATGTTTCTCACTGATCACAAAAGAAGTTCCTCTCTTAAGTAATTTCTATTCAAAGCTTTTTCATACAGGATTCTTGTCTCATTCACTTTTGCCATTACCAAAGTAGAATGAGATTGAAGAAAGAGATACCTTTTTTGTTACATCGCAGAATGACTGAGATCTCTTTCATTGCGGTAACAAATCAAAATTTTCATACCAATTCCTTTTAGGGTGGGTCTTTCATTTTCTGCCGAGGAATCATTTGATATATCGTTCAGGTAATGATGGGTGAAATATAGCATTTCATGGGCTATTTTGTGAATGACTGTCATTCATATTTCTATTGAAATAACTAGTCTATGACAAATGTCATGAGCGGAGATGTAGAACGTTAAACTACCTTTGAAATGAGGATGTCGAAAGGAATGAAACATTTCAACTTATTACCAAGATCCAAAATCATATTCTATTATAGACACAAAGCGTGGCAAGTAATTTGACTGTAGACGCTTAAAATAGGAGTAATTTAAGAAATTGTTATTTAATCCCTGTAATATACTTTATAAAGGGGCTATATAAAGATGAATTTCCTAATAGCAAAAGGAAATCAATAATTCCCTTTAAAACGCATAAAGTCTGTAATAATTGAGAATTATGAAACTAATTTAGATTAGAAATTATCTATATATCAGCTAAAATGGTAATTAAATTTAAAAGAATATTATTTGTAGGGATTTTAATATTAATTTTAAATCCCCCAAACCAATATTTTCCTCGTTTTTTTACTGTGCGATAGATTGAATATGTTTTTTTTTAAATTTCTTTTCCGAAAATGTCAATATTATTAAAATTTCTTTAAAATTGTAGTAGTATTTTTAAACAATGTGGTGAAAAAGATTTATTTCTTCAATATTTCTAGAATTCCCAAAGTGTCTAAAAACATTATCCTGGTGTATATATAAATCTTAATTCTAAATTTTTTTTGTATTACTTCTCTAGCTGTATTTTTTCTTTAAATATTTATTTCAGGGCAGTAATATAAGCAACTAAAGGGGAAGAGAGGAGTTGGTACCTTGTACACTTCAGCTATTGCCGCTTGTCGTACTCCCTACAGCTTCTTACTTCTACGACTTGACTCATACCAAGCGGACGTACCATCTCAGTCGTACTGTCGTACGATGCCTCTTTGTATTAAGATACTTTTATTCTGAAATATATTGATAAATTCTTGAAACTAATTACTCTATGGTGATAATAAATCTATGTTTGTTTTGGATGAAAGTTCCTTTCTCTCTATCGATGTTAATTTTAATGCTAGTATACCACCGCATTTAGGCCTACCGAACCCTATTTACGGCATCTTAAACTGCCATCTTAGACTTAACCCTGAGAGGTAGCTGATGCATTTCTGGGGCTGTTTCACTTTGTACCGAACTGTTTTGCTATTTCTTTGCTTATTGCATTGCTTAAAGTTAGATTCATAATGACTATGTAAATATATAAATATATTACTTTGTTTTATTACAAAAAATATTACTTTAAAGAAACAAAGGTATAATAAAAATATCTTTCAAGATTTGTGGAGTTTGATTTTAATATTCGTCAGGAAGTGCTATTTTAAAAGAACAAGATAAATTGTTTAATTTTTAATATTATAAGCAAAACAAAATTGAACTGAGTTAAAGAAATATATTCTTCGTTTCTTAATTTATTAATTCAGATTAGTAACATACAACGTTTTCTGAAAGTATTTATGCAAATCAAAAGGCATTTTGAAATATTTTGAAGTGGAATTAACATCGTCCAGCCTTTGGAATTATTTTTCTCAGACTTGAATATCAGCTTCCCAATTAAATACTCCACATTCATAACAATTGCCTTAATGATGTCTTAACGTTGTTTTTTTTCTTAAAACCACAGCTGTCTTTCACTAATTCACGCTCAAACACAACTAATGCGAATTCTTTAATTTAATCTACGAAATAACTTGCTTAATTAAAAGTCTCCTTGTCACATAAGACATTGCAAAGTGTTATCACGTAGCTGATGCCATCTCTTTCTACCATCTCACTCGACATTATCGATTAAGTCACAGGATGGAATCATGTCGAAGACATCGTGTAAACAGGATTATTCTTGGATGGGCAAAAGGGGAGAAAACCCACTGTTTACACTGGTCAATGATCCATTTTCTTCCTTTCTCTTTTGCAAGAAAACATAAAGATCTTGCCTGCCATCGCGGAAATGAATTCTTTGGGAAAGAGAAGTCGTCTATAAATGTCAATATGCTGGGAGAATGAGTTAATCGTTACTTATGTACGATAGCTATTAGGGAAAGAATAAAAGAAAGACATTTTTTCGCGGTTTTGTTTGTCTTTAGGGACCTTCATCACGGAAACATGTTGAAGCGAAAATTTGTACATAACGGTTAATTGGTGACATATTTTTTCACGCGTGGGGTTTTATTCCTTGTTAACTCAGTTTCATGATTCATTTTTTTTCAGTATAATTATTAGTGTTAAAAATAATTTTAAGTAATATTCACTTTTTTTTTTACTTTAAAAAACCATGCTTCTGAAAGGGAAATTTTTATGCGCAGTTCAATTGCGAGAGCTTTTTCTTTACCAAAATCGTAGATTTAAAAATCAATTTAAGATAAGATTTGTATATTTATTCCAGTTAAGAATTAATATTGACAAAGTCTTGAATTATTGATAAAAAACAGTTATTTTAAGTTATTTGAGAACACTGCGCATATACAGGGTTAGTAAGTGTTTATTAACGTCGTATTATAAAATAACACGAAATCTATTGGTGACGGGCCTCTTAACTTTAAGACAAGGTCAAATTATTAGGACGTGACCTGAGTTGACATCTCCTCTCCCAAATACCACAATAATGCAAAGACTTTGAGCATACGCTCATCAGTCCTGCACAGTGATTCTTCAATGACACTAGGACTAGAACTCGTGACATGCAGAGTTCTAGTCCTGACAGGCAACACTGCCTCACATAACAGCAACAATTAATGTGCGATGTATGATAGGAATGCGATGTGTGATCCTTGAAGACAGTGCAGCGACACAAGAGAGTTGAACTTTTATTTAGACGTCAGTGAGATTTTTATTAACGTCCCACTATAAAGCAACACGAGAGCTATTGGCAACGGACCTCGTAATTTTGAACATCGGTGAATATTGACGGGAATGATACCTTAGCTGGCACCCCATCTATATGGTTATTCTTTAGTGGCATTCATGCTTGAAAGGCTCTTGCATAGGGTGCTTAAGGTAAGAATTTAAAGAGAAAAAGATAAATTAATCAGTTAAAAACTGCGCTGCCTTAAATAGCACTAAGATCTTTTTCGTTAAATGAAAACAAAAACTCTCTTCATAGAATTCCTAAAAGATTCTTGTATGTTATTGCATAATTACCTTTTGCGGGACATTCAACGTTCATGACTGATCGTTGCGAGGATGTACAAATTAAGTATAAAACATATTTATGTATTGAAATTTAAGTTAATCATCCCTAATTTTTTTAGCGATTGATGATGAATATTTGGTTTTCAAATGGAACAGCAAACGCATAATAATCATCTTGAAAGAAATATTAGATAAATCATATCACTTTGATTCGTATAAATTTATCAGAGAAATATATATATATATATATATGTCTTTCAGTGACCTTTTAAAACCATACTTTTTAAAAAGTTTTAAGGTATTTTTCAGCCGAAAACAAATCCAGTTTGTAAAAATATTAAATAAATGTATTTATAGAAGAAAAATAAATCTAAAATCAGCTCAAGCATTGCCACATTGCTTTTTAACCATTTCTTTTCATACAAAAGTAACCAAAGAAATGAAAATTTCCTTTTTCTCTTCCAGATTTATGCAATAAACAGAAAAATAGAGAAAACACATTTCAGCTTTCATAGAAGCATTGACAGACCGTACAAGTGCGTCATCCGTAGCAATTAAGAAAAAAAAAGTATAAATACTCGCTAACTCTTTTTCTATACTTCTTCATCTAACAAGAACTTATGAAAAGGGTCCCAAATTTTCCTTCTCGTTAGTTCATTTCATGTTTCTAGAAATGTCGCATTCAAAAAAAAAAATTAAAAAAATAAGGAAAAGAAAGCAAATAGGAAAAAAATGTAGCAATTAGAAGATATTCTTCCAACTCTAGAAAAAAAAAGTTATTCTATAACATTAGCGTTAAAAATTCCTTTCTCCATCCTGCACTCAATCTAATAAGAGAGAGAAGCACAAGAAAAAGCTGAAAAACAGCTTTTACCTCTTTATCCACTATCGAATTTTGAAGTAGGATTTTGAAACTCCTTCAACTCTTCATGCGTAATGATTTGTAACTCGGATGGCAAAACACCCTCATCAAGTCACAAATAGAGATAATTGTGTAAATAACTTGATTGAAGATTTCTCTCGTGTAAGAGAAGTTATTTATTTAAAAGCAGTGAAAGAGCTGTAAGGAATTAGTTCCATTAGTATCATTTCATAAGAAGAATGTTATGACACAGTATAGAAAAAGTTAAAAACCAGAGTTGCATATTAGGGTAATAAATGTTATCTTGAAACAGTTCAAAGTGCGTGATAAAGAAACTTATATTTAACTCATTGAACATTAAATTTAATAGAAATTTCATTTTATCTCTCAATAGAAAATTTCTCTTATCATTCTCTTCTCAAAGTAATTTTTATCTGAAACTAAACTATGCTTGAATACAAATGGTATTTATTACATTATTTTGAAAACGATATATATATATATATATATATATATATATATATATAGATATATATAGTCTAATAAAATAAAATTATATATCAAGTGAAAAAGTTGTATAACCTACAATGCCAAAGAAAAAAAATGAAATTCAAGTGACATAACAAAGGTAGATACAAAAAGAGTCTTTGGACAAAAATGGAGACCTATAATGATTTCTAGAGCTGTCGCTGAATAGGCCAGCTATTTAGGGTTAGCAATGCTTTATGGATCCACCTTTCCCGTACAGCTGAAAACAGAGCCATGTTGAAAAGTTAAGCCGAGTTCAAACCTTAGTGCCACTGAGTATCCGTTGTGTGGATAGGCTAAGGTGAGTTAAAAATGTGTGGATTCGAACTCCTCCCATTGTGGAGTGGTATTTTGGAGGGATTGCCAGCTCCTCCACTTAGCCATGGTTCTCATCCAAGTCACATGACCGAGGTTCACATTTATGAGGTTACCAAAAACCTTCGTGTTGCCTTATATTACGACATAGTATATATATTAGTATACATATTTATTTGAAATGTTATAAATGACCCATTTTTTTGCAAGTTAAACACTGGTAAAATATTTCGAATAGTTTTTATCAAGTCAAACTTTACATTTTTTTTAAATCAAATTAAAAAAAAAAGACACAAAAGCAAATATCAATTTTTCAATAGATGTGTGTTCAGCAATTTATTCATTTCAAAAAGCTTTTGTGAATTATTTCAATTTTTGTTAGTCCCCCTGTGTAATAAGCTCTACAAAAAATTCAATTTTTCGGATTTCGTTTAATATCGATTGCCTTTTAAGTTTATAGAAACACACAATTGCCAATCAATCTATTTTTTTTCAATTTGATGAAAATAAGCATATTTTAGAATGATAAACATACCTTATACATAATATCTTTACACTATATACTACGAAACTTTTGTAACAAATTTATTCTTGTTAGAAAGCAATTATTTTACGAGAGCGGGGAGAAAATTTTGATAAACTTCTCTCAAATCCCCGTTATCTTTGTTTTATAAAAAATAAAACACAAATTCAGGCACTTAAAACATACCTAGAGTTTTTTTTTAAATTTATTTCAAACACATACACGGTATGAATGCATAATTACATAATACTTAAGATTTTTCATTAAAATTATTCCTCTCTCTCCAAAAGAGCAATTATCTAAAAAAACATTCTAAAGTGATGCTGGGGAAGGGGGGATAATCCATTATTTTTTTATGATTCAAATCAGATCTTGTCTTCCTTTTTTTTATGAGGGAAAAAACGCCTTCCCACTCAACTGAAATTTATCTGTTTTTTCAACTGATTCATTTTAAACATATCCCAATATGAATTGAAAGTTATACAATCCCCCTGAAAAGAATTTTACGGAATCCATTCCTTTCAGAAAGCAATTGTCTCTTGAAAACATCGCAGAGTGATGTTGAGAAATCCACTCCACCATGAAACGAAAGAAAAGAATAATACTCCCAAGATGGATTGCCAGGTTTACAGAGAATCCTTCGAGTGTTTGGAAACTTCCAGCTAATCTGCCGCATTTTTTATCAGGTCCATTTTCATGCTACTTCACGAATTTTAACTTAAATAGCATTCATACATTCTTAACCGATCCACTACAAATACAGCGACCAACATTGTTCGGTACAGTATATATAAATAAATATAACCAATTTGACGACGTTCTTTGTGCAATATTACGCATCCCTCAAGGCATAGCGTTTCCTCTACGTTTTATCTGCTGTCTACACTCTCGTTTCGTGAATCCAAAGCGTTTTATGGACTCGAGGAAGCCATTTTGGGTCACAGATATTGAAAATTCGGTTTCCTTTTAAAAAAGATCTAAAGCAGTGCTTCTCACACTTTTAATATTTGCGACACAATTTTCAACCCACCCTATATATTAACAATATATTGAATGCAATAATGAGGTTCTTTGATGGTAAAGCTACATTATAAACTTAATTGTAAACTGTACAAATTATCAAGATAAGTATTAGATTTTGTTTATGTTACTTATAAGTAATATATATTTTAAGTAAATTACTTTAAGCATTACGTTACTTTTCTTGTTTACATTTGTAAGTGCATTATATGAGTGTAAATGCGTATTTTATTTACTGTCTGAATGTATTTTGGTGTGCTTCCTTTCAGTAATTTAATAATTTTTTTTTAAAAAATAATCTTCTTATTTTCAGCTTTTCGATAGGTTCGCGCCTTCCACGTAGGATTATCACGCCTCCCATAGGGAGACACCCCACAGTTTGACAATAGCTGATATAAGGCAATGAAATTTTGAGTAAAAACCTATTTCTATTTTTGAATTCAAAACTCTTTGAACTTTAAATATCTCATAATAGAAATAGTAAAACTCAAACGTTAATTTAATTAAGAAACTATTTTCATCACATTTTTTTCTTCAAAAAATAAATTAGAAAGCGTCTGTTCTCAAGGGAAAATTCAACGTAATAAGCACAAAAAGCAATGTTTCGAAAATTCAAAAGAAAATTAAATTTATTTCATGGTTAGCTTAAACTAAGTGGAATAAAATGAATAAGAGTAATTAAATGAACAAATGCTGAAAACTTTCGGTAAAACAATGAAATACATTTATACTCGTAGTAAAATGAATAATTATTCTCATTGTCGGAAACATTTTGCTTTTCCCTGATAAACTGCAGTTACCAGTAATATTTTTGGAAAGTTTATATCATGAATTATACTTCAGATACAATCTGTTTCAAAATAGGAAAACCGTGCTTCTGATTTAAACTGCCGTTTGTTAACTTCTTTATCGATGGAAATAATTTATTTAATCTCTTTTAATCCGAGAAAGGAGTTTTAAAAGTTCTAATTTTGCCAGATATTAAAGCGTTTGTTATGAATAGTTAAATATTTATTCTCAATTCTCATATGATTATATAAATCTTATTTCATTATTCTTAGAACTCGAAAAACTTTGTGTTTAAAATATATACTTCTATTATAAGCTTCTAATTATTAAAAATAATTTAAATGGCTTTGTAATTGTCATTCATGATAATATTTTCCATTAAGGATTTCTTTTAATTTTTTGTAATTATTGCAGATCACATTTAGAGTTTATTAATACCTAGCTAATTTTAATTTTTCTAATAAGTCAAAAATTCAGATGTTTATATAAGTTTATGAGTTTTAAGTCACATTGATAAGTTATTAAAAACAATATTACTAGGAAAATAAGTCGTTTAAATAATTTTTAATCAGTATTGCTGGAGATAAAATACTCACAATTTAGAAAAGTGGATCTAAAGGTTTGTACAAACAAGTCTTATTTTAAAATATATTGAATCAGATAATTAAATGTAGAGTCAACAATAAAGTTATTAATAAAACTTTTATTAAATAGAAAAACTTGGAAAACAGATTTATAAATTGATTTTAATTATCATGTTCTAGAAAATTAGAACCAATAGTGCTACAAATTTTTATTGTTTAAAAGCTTAAAATACAAGAAACTGACTTTGACGTAAATGTTTAGAGTTGAAACTAATTATAATATTTTGATTTAAAGCAATGCTATTATTGTTGAATATGTTTTTGAATGTATTTATAAGAAATAACGTTTTAGTTTGTATTTCTTTAATATTTTCGATACAAGTTTTTCTATTCTCAATTTCATTGAAATCATTTTCAATTGATACAAACAGTCCAGGAGTACTTATTTGATTTATTATTGTTGCATCAAAAAACTTTTTGTAAGACTTTCAATTTGATTAAATTGATTGTAATATGATAACGAATGGGAACATTGTTTTAACTGTGCATACTCTTTCAATTAAAAATTTAAGACAGCTTAGGGATGTTGGCTTATTTTAGTGTTAATCTAATAAGATCTCTAATTTCAAACAAACATATTTAACGAAAAATTCTTTTAAAAGTGTTACACAAAAAAAATAATTCTTGTTTTTTTTAGGAACGTTATGGCATAATGGTCTTTTTAAGGGGCCCATTTTGAAGCGTTATAAGACTAAATCGACAGTTTGATTTTCAATATTAAGCTATAAAACACATTGCATAAAATCCTTTGTCACCAACAAAATTATCTAATTTTCATACAGGAACACGTAACTAAATTGAAAAGTTTTTATAAAAAAGTGAAAAGACCTGTACCAAAAAAAAAAAAAAAAAAAAAAAAACTAAATTGCATCTAAAAGAGTCAAGAGCGGCAACAAAATGGCGGCATGAACGGCAGTTCAGTTTGCATTCCTGAACATATTGGTAACCGCCAGCTGCAACATCTACCGAAAAAGAAAGGAAAAAGAGGTAGAAAACTTTTAGCGTTGGGGCTCTTCGTATTCACTTGGCCATCACATTACCAACTAAGCAATGGCCGCAGAAGAGTAGGGCAGACTGAAAAAAGAGGAAGTGCTGAAGACAGTAAGAGAATTGGAAGAAGGGGGAAGAGAGTGTGTGCAAGTGAAACGACTTGGGAATCTTTACAAAAGGTTTTCGAATGTATGAAAGTCGATGTTTCGTCATCGATTTCTTGTGTGAAATGGATAGTTGAATAGCGAGAAAGATGTTAATGAAGAATCGTTTGGAGGAGCTTTTTTTCCCTTTGATTTTACTTTGATTTTTTGTTTTGTTTCGAGTGAAATGTTGTATTGACTGAAATACTTTCACTAAAAAAACTACACCACCCAATTTCAATTTTTGAAAGTGTTGTTCTGTTTTAGGATCGTTATAATAGTTTTGCTAATGAAAATATATTCTTTTTCTATGTGCGTGTTAAAATTAAATTAGCACTTTGGAAAGAAGCTGAATATAAACGCAACTATACTTCTGTTGCAAATAATGTAACTAATCCTTGGAGAGAGCTGTAGAAACGTGTGGTATTCTTATAGTGGAAGTACTGTGATGAACGTAACTTCATACGTATATTAGGGGGTTTTCGTTATTGGTGTTGAAGACAAAGAAAGGTAGAATGTTATATATTTATTAGAATAAACGCTCTGCAAAAATTACGGTAATGTTAAATTGCTATTTTCTGAAAAGGAATGCATACTTTGCTTCACATTAAGCCTCTAATTTTGGGTTAGAATGTTTAAGCATAGATAAATTATTTTAAAGGGCTTGCATACTTGTTTTACCATTGATTTAACTTACTGATTAAATCAACAAAATAAATGCATTCTTTAGTAATTTGATATGTTTTTCTGGAAATGTGTGCAAGTTTTAAAAGCTCATTACGCAGTGACAAAAAAATAGTTCTTGCATTTTCCTGTTGTCATTGGGTATTAAATACTGTATTAAAAATTTCTATCTATTTTTGTTGTAATTTTCTAATTAAAAGTTCACTTTGAGTTTAATTATTCAGTTTCCTAAAATATATTTTTGATTTATTTGTCACTCTAATTAGACAGCTATTTTTTTAAATATGATTTTTAACTTTTCTAAAGCAAATCTGCCTAAATTAGGGTAAATAGACTTTTAAAACCTAAAAAATTATTTGTTACTTCTTACATTTTATAACAGTTTCATTTAATACTTTGTTAAAGTACAAATTAAGACAGTCAGAGAACAAGATATAAAGGATAAACAAGAGACAATTACATTGCAAGTAGACTTTTTTATGTATACTATTTTAGCATTGTCTGAGTTAGAAAATATAATGAATAGTCTTAAAATGAAAGGAAAATATGTCCGAAATAATTGCAGAACTAGAAAAAAGCTGCAAAAATATCTCGGTCTACAATTTTTATGAGTTAATGGTGTAGGGTGAAATAAAATTTTAGAAAGCTATTACCAGAAAAAGAAGTTCCAACTTTTCCGTCTTCCTAACTCAGTTAAATTGAGTCTTTGAAACTTTCATACAGTGTTTAAAGATAGAAACGGAGAGGTATGAAGTTGAAAACGAGTTTAAAACATCTTAAGCAATCCATTTGGAAAAATGAAAGAATATAGAAAGAAAGAAATGATTCTGAAAGAAAATGAAATACAACTACCTTTCTAGTTGATTTTAAAACATAAAGCCTCTTAAAGTCTCACGTAAACTTCTCATTTTGAGTAAAAATAACTGAAATCTTTTATTTTCATGTAAGAGAAACAGGAGCTAGTGCACCATAAAATTTGGGGGGAAAATGTCTATTATTACAGTGCAACAACAATTAAAAAATATGTATTATAAACTAGTGTCAACCTTTTGTATTTTTCTCTAATTGGATTCACATGTTTATCCACCAGAAAAGCTTTTATACATGCATTTTAAAAATATTTAATTTTTTCATATTTCTATTTTACATTTGTATTTTTGAATTTCTAAGTTAAAGTTTTCATGTATGATATATTTTTTCTGCTTTCAGATGGTATTTATTTTGATATTTTTTTCTTTTTCAGAAAAGCTTTATTTTTGTAATTGGATTAACTATTGAGTCATTTATTAATAAAGAAAACGATCGTTATTATTTTGCTTTTATATATAATCCACACAATTTATTTATTTCCGATTAATCTATTTCATCGCTTCATTCGTCTTGATATTTACAAAGAATTCCTCACATTTTTTTTTTATTTACGCTAAATTGTGAATCTTCGGAAAAGGTTAAAGTGGTTTGATCATATCACTCCCGACAACAGTAAACACTTTTGTGTGTGTGTGTGTGTATACACATACACACACAAGCTTATCAATTTATCTCTTCATTTATTCAATCTTCTTTGAAATTAATCTTCTTTACTTACTTCACTTTAAGCATAGCAGGAACATTAAGGAATAAGTTTATTAGTACAAAGCAAGTTATTCTTATGTTTTTGACCTTATGATAAAATAACTTTGCGGTCATTTTCTCGGTGCAAAATCTTTAAATTTTTAAATTTTGAAGCCATCTTAGTTCTTGTAGCTGTCGCTGTGTTCTAGAACTTCTAATAAAACATAGTTCGAGAAAAAAAACTTAAGTCTCAGAATTAACCAAATCGCATGCTATAATAGATTTTCTTCCATATTTTGAAAGTTACGAATCTTAGAAAAAATTTTCTTCATTATTTTATATGTAAAGTTACTACAGAAAAGGTAAGTTTTTTTTATTGCGTATGCTTAGTTGAGATTAGGACTATTTATAAATATTTTTTTAAATAATAAAACTGTCAACACAATTATGAGGAAACTTAAAACAATTGTTTTATTTTAAAATAAGTTAAGAATTTTTTTTTTATTCTGTTGACTTATATTATTTTTTTGACATATATTTAGATGTACTTTTAAACTATCATAAAACAAATGCAAACTATTTTTTACCATTATAATGCATCAAAACAAATTACTCAATCGGATTTAAGTTTTCCTCGAAATAAGACCAAGACGAGAAAGTCTGTGAAACACTCATTAGCTTTGAACATATAGTTTCTTTATATATATATATATATATATATATATATATATATATATATATATATATATATATATATATATATATATATATATATATATATATATATATACTATTCATATATATGAGAGGTATTTGGACATTTAGTATATTTAATTTTTCTTATTTAAGCATTAAGAGACATTTTATTGACTTTTTTCCCTATTAGTTTAATAAATTGAATAATTCTTGTATGAAAAAAAAATATTGCCTTAGAATAAAACTGTACCTAAATAATATCAGCATAATTATTCAATGGATCTCGTAATTTTACATTGCCTAAGCTGGTTTTTTCCACTTTTTAAACTTCCACACCAAAAAAAAAAAAAAATGCGAGTTACGAGATTTGATAAATTTAAAATATATCAGCCCCTGTACACGGCACAGGTTAAAATTCATGAAAGAAACTAACTTATTTAATCTTATGCACACATATCACATCATATTCTTCTAATATATATATATATATACATATATATAGTCTAATTCTCTACAAACGAGAGATAAACTTTCATCAATCACATTCGAAAAACACAGAGAGTAGGAAAATCACACAATGAAGGACATATGAGCAATCGAAATTAAAAATAAAAAATGGATGTTGCAGTATTATAAACATTGCTGACTTAGGACAGCTAATATATAAAATAATTTACATAAACGTTTATATAAAAGTATATATATATTAGAAGGATGTTTATTTTTTTAAAAATATTTACTTGCATTTTTACAACTAAAATTTCTTGTCATTCTCGTTATTTGATGTTTCAAAATTATGAAATCCACTGTCAGAAATTCTCATGTTGCCTTGAAATATATGACTTAATTAATAAATCAGTCAATAAAACAAAAATTTATTTACGAATCGAAAAAGAGATTTTCATAAATTTATGTGTGTACTGTAAACATTTAAATTTAGTTTACTTTCTTTGAAACCTATATTGTGTACTTAAGATTAAATATGTGATCAAAATTTCTGTTAGACAATTCAGTGTTCAGAAGAAACTACAACGAAATTCTTGAAAACTAACACAATACATTTTTTTAAGAGTTAATACAAATTACATTAAAAATATATATACAGCAAAAGGCATACTTATTTTTTAAATAGTAAGCAGTTCTAGTTATTTCAATTCAGTATATACCTCAATAAACAGTTATATACAAAATCGGCATCTTTTAAATAATAGATAAATCTGGTTTTTCCTCACAAAGCACACCTTATTGTTTTTAAAGTCACAAAAAACTGTTCCAATTGATTGATTGATTGAATATTAACGTCGCACTGTTCAGCTACACGAGGGCTTTTGGCGACGGACCACGTAATTTTGAACCATGGTCAAGTGACGTGGACGACACCTGAGCTGGCACCCCCCTCTCCTAACTACCACACCACACCAACGGGAGGACGTTTCAGCTCTCGACAGATTTAACGTGCATCGCTGCCCTACACGGCGGGTCTTTAGTGGTACTGAGCTCGAAAAACTGTTCCAAAGATTTACTCTAAGACTGCCTTAATTTTTAAGATCAATTCTTTTTATTCAATCCTGGATTATTTGAACGGGTATTCTATCAAGAAAAAAAGTAAATCAAAATATTTATCCTTTCACTTTCAGATTTATTTTTTAATCTAGGATTTTGTGAAAATGCTCAAATAGTCGGAGATATTTGCTTTCTAATCGTATAGGACTTAAAATGAAAGGAACATCTCATCTATTTAATCCCGGTTCTCCGATATATGTACTATTTTTTTTAAAGACGCCTATTTTAAAATTCAGTAGAGTGCAATTTTTTACCTACATAATGAATTAGTTAAAAAGTTATTGGAACTAAAAGCAAGAACAAATACTTTAGGAATAAAATAATCTGTTCAATAAATGAATTATGCATGTCGGTCACAGTAATGCTAGAACTTATACATGTGAGCCGATACTTACGAAGGCTTATAATTTAAGTGAATTAAACAACTCATTGTTGTTGGTTTTTTTACAAACCAACCTTCCTGCAAATATTTGAAAAGTATTTTTTTGAAACTACTTAAAATTTATATTCTTGCTGTATTATGATTCTGTAAAATATGCTCAATGATTTTTACATAATTTTCTTTTGGTTACAACTATCACATTGCAGTTAATTTATCCATGGTGTCCTAAGCCATATCTCATCAGTCTTCGACGGGAATCTGTTGACCTTGAGAGGGGTATTTATTTGATCCACCTACCTACCGGTCCACAACTACGCCGTGCATGCCTTAGACCACAGAAGAAATGAATCCCTATTCGGATTAGTCGCTAAGGGCTTTTATTCTTTTTCTTTGTTGCCTGCGACTTGCAGAAGGAGGCGCCGCTGCAAACCCCCTTCCTAGAGAAGAGAGTTGCTTTTTTGTTTCACTTTCAGAACGATACCGATAGAAGGTTGTTTTTCTAGCCAACTACTGCAGTTGTTATACATCTCCAGAAGGTTTTGAGTGGCGTTGGAACGTTTTTCCGTTGATGTTGCGGGTTAACTCTTGTTGAGGTGGCTGATCTAGTTAACGCGTACGCCGTTGCTTTTTTGAATCACAAGTCGTGATATATTGAGAATGTCTTAGGCTCTCTGTGGAATCAATATCGATAGGCAGTGCTGCCATTTAGTGTTCAATTCCTGGGTCACTACTTCGGTGACATGATGTTGGTAACGGTAGGGAGGAAGATCCATTGGGACCTTGAGTGCCGCTTGGGGTCAGTATTACTTGAACTGTCCCCTTTCGGGTCCTAAGTGCACACCCTAGACCAGTGATTCCCAAAGTGGTCTATATAGACCCGCAGGGGTCCACGACAGCAGAAAAATAATTTGGGGGTCCATGAGGTGTAAATGGGGGGTCTACGCGATAAAGGCCATCATTAAACAAGATTGTGACATAAATTTTAAAAAATTTTATCGAATGGAAACCAGATTTTACTTATTTAACAGGATTTTTTACTAAATTTAATGAGGTTAATTGGTCGTTATAAGGTGACAGCATAAATTTTATTACAACAAGGACCATCAATTCAGTGTTTCTTGCTAGACTTAAGCTGAAGGAGTATAATATTAGACATATCGTGAATTTTCAGTTTCTCAATTGGCTCAGACAATTTGCTGGAAAATGACGTTCAACATAAAATTACTCTTTATTCAGATTTTGAAACTAAGTTTAAAAATGCATTGAATACGGTAATAACAATAGTAAAGAATGAATAGCAATGAATTTATATGGTCACATTGAAAGAAAAATGTCATTTTATATACAAGAGAAACTGATCGGAATAGGCAGTAACGGAGATCTTAAAGTAAAGTATAGAAACGGATTTCACCAATTTTGGTCTTAAAAAGACATACCTGTTATTCATCTTGAATTATAGAGTATTGTGAGAAAAAGTTTTTGATTTCTTTTCCTTGTAAGAAAGAGTTTCATCGTGGTTGTCAATCTCCAAAATAAATAAATTTAATTTAGAAACAGACTGGACACACACACACATTACAAATCGAAGAAATTTAGGGTTAAGCCTGACAAGGTTGATGACAAGTGTTGAAAATTTGTTACTGAAGCCTCAGATCTATCCCTATTATTATTAATATTTATTTGTTGGTCAGTTGTTTTATGTATCAATTAAATTTTAAATTAATTAACAAGTTTTTCTTAAATTTTAAAATTTATACTTCATTACAGATGTAAATTAAAATTTTTTTATGTAGCTCTGTACCAGTTGTTAAAAAGACATTTAAGTTGATAAATTTGCAAAAATTCGATATTACGTAAGTAGTGGTCGTCCCCAAACCGAAAAACATGGCAAGGGCTCTGTGAGACAAAAAAGTTTGGGAATCTCTGCCTTAGACGACTGTGACGAAAGGCATCCCTTTCCAGGCTAGCTGTTTAGAGCTTTTATTTTTGTTCTTTGTTGCTTACGACTTGCAGAAAGAAGCGCAGCTTTAAATTTACCTCGTACTACAGTGCTTCTCAAGCTTGCAATGTTTGCGACCCAATATTCAATCATAATTTTCATCTCGCCTCCTTTCCTTACAATACCAATACATTGAATTCAGTATTACTATACTTTGACGCTAAAGCTACAATACGACTTTAACCTATTTAGTGCCACCAATGTATATAAACGCCTCGCTCACCCAAAGCGATAATTGCCCCAGACGTACATATACGTCTTTTCAAAGGACCATCTTTTCTATGCATTACTATCCATAAAATTATTTCGAAAGTTTTGGATTGAAATAAGAGGATCTTGAAAGTATTTGTGAAGTATTTACTTTTTTCAGAGAAGATCTTTCTTTATTCATTCCTCCCCCCCCCAAACGGTGGCATTGGGGAGGGAATCGAGCAACTTTTTATCGGCATTTAAGGGATTAATTATAAACCATACAAATTATCAAGATCATTGTTCATTTTTTTGTACATAATTTTATGTATGACAAGTCCAAGGGGTCACTAATAATTATTAAACTAGTTTTTATAGTATTATTAAATTAATTATAAAATACATTGTGCAGTACTGATACATTTTTAATTATATCAGTGCAAATGTGTATATTTTATTGTGTCAGAATGTATATTTTGTTTGTTTACTTCCAAGAAAATTAATAATTTTTTAAAAATAATCTTTTGTTTACGACTACTCAATATGCTCACGCTCCCCTTGCGGAGTTATAACGCATCTCCAGGGAGCGTGCCCCACAGTTTGAGAAACGCTGTCGTACTGAACAAATTCAAATAAATATGAGTACTCCCTGCAACAATGCAATTCTAAACACAATATTAAGTAACACATTCAAAGAGTTACAGTATGTAAATTATTAATTAGGCTAAGGTATATCTTGAGTGTACGATTAATTTAGTTTTTTTTCTAAAAAAGACTAAAAGTAAAAGAAAAAAAACCTTATCAGGAATGGGGTGGAAAAAATATGTAAAAAATAAAAAAGGAAAATCTTATACTGCAAAAATTAATAGCGTCTAAATTAAATTTGAATTTATACCAATTACGCATACATTTAATCCACTAATGAAACTAAAGATAAAATAAGCAACACATCTTATCAAAAGCATTAATATTTGTACGGCTAAGTAGATTATTAAATGCTGTTTTGGGTTTTACCTATTAACTAAAAGATGAAAAGATTTTGATCCTTTTTAATTATAGCTCTGCAAACTCTGGTTAATATAAACATTAATTTCTTTAATAAAATCCAGGGATGCGGGTTTTTAAATAAATTCAATCAAATACGTTCTTCAAAAAAATATCAGTGTCAAAAAATATAATATGGAGTTTTCATATTCCATCTACGTTTCTGATTAAATGGCGTAAAAAAACTGAAGAAATACGTTCATACTTATTAAGGAAAAAAATGGAAAATATTATTAATTTAATTATAAAGATTGTTTTTATTCAATTTCGCTTCACGGAATTATTTATGAAAAAAGTCATTCCAAGAGAAATAAAATCGACGAAAAAAAACTCATCATCAACTGAAAAATTAATACTTTTTTAATGAATAAATGCAGATATGAATGCCAGCTTGCAATTAGAGAAAAATAACGAATCTCATTTTTTTTAACTTCTATTTTTTAATTTAAATTAATAAAAAAAAATCTCTAAAAAATCCCGAAAAGAATTTCTTTATTTTTAATAAAATTGGATATTTAACTTTTTGCACTGCAGTGCAAAAAATAAGTATTTAAGTTTTCTTTTTTTTTATGAAAGAAATAATCCAAAACCTATTTTAATGTGCCCTCTTCAAAATACAGTATAAGGCACATAATTTACAATTATAAAGGGTAGTTAAAACTGCACTCGATTTCAGAGAATTATGAACTGCACAAGAAGGAAGAAACTCATCAAATAATAAGAATACCTCATAATTTAAATTCAATTAGAAGCGTTACATGCAATTTATTATGTCTGTATATATAGAGTGTTTTTTTAGAGGTATAGAACTTTAAATTGCAATAAAACAACGATGTATTATTCGATGGACATGAATTTTTTTTTATTCGAAAGATAATCTTGTTGCATTACATTTTAAATATGATCAAGCAAGGCGTAGATTCGTCAAATGGGCCCAAAACGAGATTGCCGTTGTTCCCGATTTTCATAAGCGAATTTTGTTTAGCGATGAAGCTCACTTCTGGTTGAATGGCTACGTCAACAAACAAAACTGCCGCATTTGGAGTGAAGCTAATCCACAAGTGTATGTCGAAACACCGTTACATCCAGAAAAACTGACTGTTTGGTGCGCTTTATGGGCTGGTGGAATCATTGGTCCGTCCTTCTTCAAAAACGATGAAGGCCACAGCGTTACAGTTAATTGTGATCGGTATAGAGCCATGATTACTAACTTTTTCATTCCTGAATTGAACAATCATGATGTCCAGAAGCTGTGGTTCCAACAAGACGGCGCAACATGTCACACAGCTCGTGCCACAATCGATTTATTGAGACACGTTTGGTGACCGCCTAATTTCACGTTTTGGACCTGTAAAATGGCCTCCAAGATCTTGTGATTTAACACCACTAGACTATTTTCTGTGGGGCTATGTAAAGTCATTGGTCTCTATGCGGATAAGCCACAAACGCTTGACCATTTGGACGACAACATTTGCCGTGTTATTGCCGATATACGGCCACAAATGTTGGTTAAATTCATCGAAAATTGAACGTCCAGATTGGACTACATCCGAGCCAGCCGTGGCAGTCATATGCCAGAAATCATATTTAAAATGTAATGCCACAAGATTATCTTTCGAATAAATAAAAATTCATGTCAATCGAAAAATACATCATTGTTTTATTGAAATTTAAAGTTTTATATCTCTAAAAAACACCCTTTATATTTAATAGGATATTGCTTTCTCAATATCTAAAAAATATATAAATTTTATAATATTTGCTATAAAATATTTTAATAGCATGATGTTTACAAAACGTTCAATTACTATGCATATTCTTTTATTTGAAAGGTTATGCATTTTATGATGTTGTAATCAAAAGTAATTTTGAAATGGAAAGCCAAGAATATTTTAATTTCCTCTCCGTTTATTCGGTTTATTTAGTGAGGTCCTATTTCTCATGCTATCTAGCCATTTATTTTGGAATGAAGATATTAATTTAACCCCCGTTGTCAGATTATTTTTAAACTTTTTATTCCTCAAATATTTTTGTTTTTGTAATCGAAAGAAATTTCGAAATGGGAAACTGAAAGAGATTATTAATTTTCTCTCTCTTTTTATAAGTTTACTTAGAAAGATCCTCGAACTGATTTATTTATTTTTTTAATTAAAAAAATATTCTTTTTAGATCTACATATTATTTTAATTTTCAAAACTTCTCAACAATTTTTTTTTACAAAAAATTAAATGAGCTCATGTTTCTCAGGTTCTAGAATTAAAGTAAGCCTACACACAGCACAACTCTTTTACAATAAAATTTCTCTTAAAGTTTTGAATTTATTATTTTTTCCTCAGTACTTTGACGATCGTTGTGAAGAAAAATTCTAGAGTTAAATTTCTTGACAATGTTTTATAAAAACGTGTTTGAACATGATTGTTAATTTTTTTTATTGCCACGATTAATAGTTTTAATTAAAAGAACATATTTTTAAATAAATGACGTTTTAATTTGAGCATTACAACGGAATAAGAAAACTTATTCAGTAATAAATATAATAAAAGTTCAATCAATATAGTCCCATTAGAAATTTCAATCGCTTCAAAAAATTGATTTATTTCAACATCCTATTTTTTCCAGTATACAATATGATATGTATTAATATAAATTTTATACATTTTTATTTAAAAAATGGTATTCTAAGTTAACGGATTCTATTTTACATTTGCATTTGTAATTTTATAAACTGATAAAACGAGACTAATACTCTTCCAGCCTAAAATAAGAATATTTTCAAAGTGAATTTACAAATCTCATCTGTTATATTCCCTATTTCTCTATTTTTTCTATAATATTGTTGGTAGATAAAAGAACGGATGTTTATAAAATGATCAAAAATTGTAGATATATTTTAAAATATTTTTGATTTCTGAGTATTTAAAAAATTGCTTATCAACTACAAGTTCTATTAGCATAAGTTTTAAGATTATTTTATTTTCATATCAAGTAAGAAATAAGTAATTCTTTATGTTTTTATATGTATTATTTTGTGCGTAAAACTAAGTAATATTCTACATTAAGTTTTGTCTAACCATTACAAGAACCATGATATATTGAAAAGTACTCTAGAAACAAGAAGCAAGTGTGGAAAAAATGGCTAAGTTACTGCTCTCTCTTTTTGATAAAATATGTTTTTCACACCTGTTCTTTACTTTTTTCTAAAACTTCACACATTTCAACATTTAAGGGGAAAAATGAACAATAAAATGAAATATTTATTCCCAAGAAGCCTTAAAATTACATAAATAAATCAAAAACACTTCACTCTGAGCGAAGCAAAAAGTAAAGCAAACCAAACCCGTTACCATTTTTGTCGAAAAATTTGAGAATTAATAGATAGGGAAATGAATCCCCATACCTTTGCCACTAGCATATTTCTTATTTATTTTCAACTTGTTCCATCGTATGTGATTCAGTGTTATTCATTGCCTTGAGGAAGGGTTACACTCGGAGGCGTGAAATCTCATAAACTGGATGCGCACTTGGACCACTGTACCGAGAATCATTTCCGCTCTTTCCTCCTCCTACTTCACGAAAGAGGAGCAGGGGGGACTGAAGGGGGTTTCAGGGCCCAAAAGAGCAGTAAAACGTAATTGCGGAACAGTACAGCGAGGGGAGACTGCCAGAGGAATAAATTTAATTACCCATTGGTAATAAACGGGAAGGTTTATTTTTGGTACGTGGCTCGTCGTGCACGCACTGAAGCAAAGAACCTGCAGGATTGCAGATGCTTTTCGAAGAACCTTCGGAAGTTACAACACAAATAATGCATTGAGTCTTCATTGCTTCATTTTGACCAGCCGAAGCGAATTCCAATCAGTATAGTATCTTAAGCCCTCTCAGAAATGGTAGTTCGCTCCTGTACATCCTTATTAGATGGTCTAGAGTTACTTAAGAATGTCCATTTCTGAAAGTTTCCGGGTCACCACTTCAAGATTTTAATGTGTAAAACTTGCGAATAAAAAAAGATAATGAAGCAAGGTTTGAATTATAGTTTTAAAAATGCATTACGCCATTCAACATTTTTGTTAGAATTATTATGTTGATGCAAAAATGCGCAAATTTAGGATTATAATATTTTACTTTATAAAGTATTATAAGCTGTTCTTTATATTTTACAACAAAAATTATATTTAGAAAGGATTATTTTTCAGTGATATCTAGTGCCATTTTCAATCAAGGTGTGAGAAACAGAGAGATAGAAACGTAATATTTTTCTATGGTTATTATTTTTTACGATTAGTCATTTTTTCCAAAGTGAATGGTTTTTACACTCAAAATTCTTCGTGAAGTTATGTTTTTGAAACCGAAAGAACAGTAAAATTTTATTTCATATTGCATAGTAGAAAAAAATCATGCAGTTTTTAAAAATAATTTTGGTAATTTACTTAAAATTTTTACAGCTGAAACATTGCTCGAAGTATTTTTCAGAAAAATGTGCATTAAAAATATCAATTTCTTATTTTCTCTATTTAAGGTTCAGTTCGAAAAATTTTGTGCCAAAACCTTAATTTTACTTTTAAATATATAGATAAAATTTTTAAATCAAAGAAAAATTCGATTATACATGAAAAAAACGAAAACAGTTTTAATAAGCATAAAAGATTGTCAAAACATACGTACGTTATAAATGCAAATTAAAGATTATTCATTTTGCATATCATTAATATCAAACACAAATTATAAATTCTGCCATCCTAAAGTTTTTGAAAGTATATCGTAAAATTTTAGAAGTGCTAAATTAGTAACCTCACTTATATGAAATGATACTAAAAATACTCAGAAGATTTTAATTTAATAGAAAAAATTCAATACAGCTGGAAATGTATAATTTAATTTCCCTATCTGGTTTTACTTTTTAATACTTGAATGTGTATACTTTACCCATAAAATTATTTAAAGTTCTTTTTCATTAATAAATTCTAATTGCATTGCTTAAGTTATAGTTCATTAAAAAGAGATAAGAAGTATAAACGAATTTCATTGAGTAAAGCTTCTTATAAAATTACTTATACATTTTATTTTTATTTTACAAATGCCAGGCCATTGACCATCAGGTCATTAGGCAACGGGCTCTCCAATACCTTTTTACAATTTTTACAATGCAGTGAAGATCATTCAGTGCAGAGCACTCGTCCAAATGAGCTTGTCCAAATGTCCAAATGAGCTTGTCCAAATGTCTTGTCCAGTGTCACACAAAACGCAAATAGGTGAAGTCACTAAATTAAAATGAAACAGATGAGCACAAAGGCAGTCATGTCCGGTTAAAAGTCTAAATTTAGCCACAGAAGCAGCACGAGGAGAACTTGGAATACCGTGGGATTTCTTACATAGTGTACTCCAAGGCTTATCACGAGCAACATGAGAAGCTGTAAGGCGAAATAATTCCCTAAAAATCCTTTTAATTTCCAGTTTGGCAGAATGAAGTGTCAGGTCTCTGCGAAAGTTCTGAAGGATACCCGTTCCCTTTTTTGCCAAAAAGTCTGCCCTCTCATTTCCCCAAAGACCACAGTGGGATGGTACTCATTGAAAGACGATCTTTCCCAGGAGTTCTCTGCAGTTCTGCACACGTAAACAATTATTCTCATTATAGTTGGACAAAGCCTGAAGGGCAGAAGTAGAATCTGAAAGAATTACAGCTCTTTCAATGGGGGGAAGACGAACAGCAAGTTGCTGAAGGGCTATATGTATATCTTCAACCTCACCATCAAAGTGAGTTGTCAAAGGGCCGGCGTGTAAATATAAGGAGAAGAGGTGACTAAAAACACCAATACCAGCGCCTTGGGCAAAGTCCAAGAGTGAGCCATCTGTGTAAAAAATTACTTATACAAACTGTGTCCGAGAGATTCTTTAATTGCTTTAATGTAGTTATTATTGCGAAATTTTCTGAAAGTATCATATATACCCTACGTGATTGTAATGCATAAAAGTATAAATACTTATGGGGAGGTTTAAGAATCAAAATTCCTTTCAATGTTATAAGAACATTTAGAAACTATATTAATTTCAACGTAACCTTATCAAGTTAAGTTTCCTAAACATTATATAAAATATTCTCACAGCATACATTCAAGATTTTATTTAATATATAACATGATTATTTGTTGTATGGATTAAATATTGACTTTTTGAAATAGTTTATATTCAATTCAAATGAATTTATATATATTCCTTGAAATTTATATAAATTCAATGAATTAAATGAATTTTTCAAATACAAACTTTTTTTAAAAAATATCTAGGTATGTGTGTATGGATTTTGAGGTACATTATTCCCGTAAAACAGAATTGTCTTACTTTTCCAGTTTGCAAAATTATTGCAAATTATTTCCTACTTTTCGATGGCAATTTCCATGAAATTTATTCTTTAAATACTTTCAAAGAGAGGAATTTTAAGATTCTTAACTGACCATCAATTTATTCATTCAGAATTCCATCTTAAAACAGTTTCTCGTAAATAATTCGAAACTCACACCCAATATGCGTGAACAAAACAGTTTTCATAATATTAAAACAATAACTATAATTATAATTTTTAGTTAAGTGGTATGAAAATCTTGGAATTGTGTTTTGCAACAAAACAAATTAAGCGTTAAATACCATGGGGAACAGAAATGAATTTTTAAAAATTTTCTATAGTTCTACGGATTGGTATTTTTACCACTGCAGACATAGCTCATTCCCCTGGAGCTGGTATCAATATTAGCACTGCACCATTTAGATACATACCAATTGTCCCTATGTAATTTTGACACCAAGTTTCCTCCCCAGAAGAAGGCCCCTGAGCTCTGACAGAGCAAAAACATACCAGAAATTTAATTATGCCAAGTGCACCATAGCTAATCAGGTACTCAAGGGATCTTTTATATACCACATAATAATAATAAGACATGGATGGTTTCGATTTTTCACATCATGAAAATCCACCGACTTAGGCATGGGTCTAACCCGCAAATTTGGGTCTAAAAGGCCAGTGCCTAACCAACTACATCATTCAGCGGATTTACTTAATTAAACTAGAAATTGAAAAAAAAAGTATGACAAAATAATTATTAAAATCACTTAGATTATGTGTGAGGATAAATAAAAATTTTTGAATTAAGTCATATCTTTTAAATTAAGGATATGGTAGTCTGTAGGTCAAGATCGGGAAATGGAGTTTAATTTAATCAGACGTCAATTCTAGGGTTGAATGATGGGGAGCTATTGCTTTTTAAATTTAACCAGAATTCAGAATCATTGCATGGCATACGGGGGGGGGGAGGGGGGGGGGTGAATGAGTGAATATTAACGTCGCCCTGTTAAGCTACACGAGGGCTTTTGGCGACGGACCACTTAATTTTGAACCATGGTGAAGTGACGTGGATGACACTTTAGCTGACACCCCCTCTCCTAACTACCACACCACACCACACCACACCAACGAGAGAACATTTGAGCTCTCGACAGATTTAACGTGCATAGATCACCTACACGGCGGGTCTTCAGTGGTACTGGGTTCAAACTCGTGACAAAGTCAGGTACGATCCAATACCTTGACCACTCAGCTACCACGGCCATGGCATACGGGGGAAGGGGAAATATGAGAAAGATATCAATTCAGGTGTATATCCTTTTAATTTGACAATAAATCATAATTTCGAGGGCCAACACCAAATGGGACCACGTGCTTCCGGCAATTTGTCTTTTCTTTAAAACTACCATTGAAAGTTTTGAATTATATCATGTTTTCATGGTAGTGTCTAAGGCTTACGGTTATGAACTCGCGGGTCATGTGTGTTCGAACTCTAATGCCACTGAGACCTTCGTGTAGAAGAGCTGATTCAAACTAAATCTGTCAAGTCTCAAAGTCTTCCCATGGTGTAATGTGGTAATTTGGAGAGATGGTGTCAGATAAGATATTGTAGTCACTTAATAGAGGTTTAAAATTGCGAGATCCATCGTCAATCGTCCTCGTTTTGCTTTATAGGGGACAAGGTTAATTAATACCCACTTGATTGCTTCACAAAATGTTTTGCATTAATTTTTATAAAAAATTAATATTCCAAATTTAACAAGGGGTTCTTCAAATTTTATATTTATATCAATTTTTATGATGTATAATTTAGATGCAATTTCATTTTGAAATTTATAAAAATAGTTTACTTCACAATTCAGTTTAATATTGTTTTAGTATAACATTTATTAGTACATTTTTCCCTTTGAGTGGAGTTTTTCAAGAGAGCCTTTCAAGAAAGAGGATGTTTCTGAAGTTCTATGTATCTCATCAGTATTGTTTACACTCTGATCATGAGCTTCAATATCAAATATTTGTTTTCATCTAATTGCCTATTGAGAATATGAACGATTATCTCTTATCAAATTACCGATGGAATTATTTTCATCATTAAATTTACGATAATATAAACAAAGCATCATATTTTGTTAGTGATTATTACACGGTAATTAAGGGTATTTGATTTCTATATGATTCAACGATATGAAACGGAGCATCGTAATTATTGGCTGTTATTAAACCCTCCAAATTCATATTCTAATTACGATGAATTTATTTTCAGAATTTTATACCCGCGTGGAATAAGAGCTGCATGTCTTTCCAGTAATAATCTTGAAATTGATAGATTAAAATTGGTAATGAGGATGAGAAAGGTGAACTTTTCTTTTCTTCAAGAACATTTACTTTTCGTATTCTCATTAACAATTCGTAAGTAATTTACTGAGAAAGTGTCATTAAGAAACTGAATCTAAGAATAGATACTGCTTTGTCTCTAGCTTCAGAAGCAATTTTAAGAGACAGTCGTATTTAAAGTGTTATTTTTCTTAGTTCCTTGAGGCTCTTTATCAAGAGAGTTAATTTCTTTAAGTAATTTATCATATGCATGTGTTTTGTAAGAATTTTAACGTCTCATTTGCTAGAGATTTTCCTACCTTAAAATCATTAGACTAATGTCCTTCACGTTAATCTGAACGAAGATTTTTAGAAATATATCTTCAATGTTCTGCCTCACCTGGAATCGCCCATATATGACGTATTCTGCCACTGAAGTATAGCCCTTTATCTACCGCATTATGAATTACTACAGTTTTTTTTTCGTGCACAATATTTCTTTTTTGATCAATACATTGAAAATTAAGAGATGTACATAAGCAACCTACTCAAATTTGGGAAATTTAATCCGTTAGAGCTAATTAATTAAAGATAAAAATTAATTATATACACTGTTCACACTTAAAATAAAGATTTAAATCATTTTCTAAGGTCCTCACTAACATACAAAAAAATAAGGCACTTAAATTTTGACATTAACTATCTTTTCGGGACAAAAATGATAATCTTTGCAATCCGTTGAAAACGCAATTTCTGCTATAAAACTATTCATCTTCCCCACTAAAATACTCATCATAGAACCCGGCTGCCATATATTTTGGAAGAGTGGATTTTCAAGAATATGCCTGCTAATTATTGTCAGAATATTCGTAGAATTGGTTATTCTATGTTATTTTAAAGTGAGTGGTACTTATAAGTACCGTGCGTAGATAAAGGGATAAGCAGATCACGGTATTTATTCCGCATCTAATTTGCATAAATTTTTGCATCTTTTTTCTATGCCATCGGTTATTGCCAAACACTATAGAAAGGCATTGACTGTAATCTGCTTGTTGGATAAGGATCATCATTATGGCTGTGTAGACTTGTAACGGGGTTCTATTCGTGCCTTTAATCAATCCTCTTGGGAAAAAATACCTCTTAACTGTTGAATTTTTATAAAATCGCTTCCCGTAGAAAAACCGTGATTTTTATGTTAATGAGAGTTGCTATTTAAACTCCTGCGTAGTTAGAGAGTCAATAGTCGTTAGGCTGATACAGATTTTAGAATTTTAGAATTAGAAATCAAAATCTTCAGAGTTTTAGGAAGAGGATTCTTCGTCTTACTGAAAAGGTTAACTCGCCAAGCCAGGATGGGTAGCATAACATCGGATCTTAAAGAGAAATAAGTGATCCAATTATTTATTATATTTAGATATTTAGATTTGTAATTAAGTTGACTGCTCCATCGGCGTAATTAACTTTCATATAGTAAATTGAAAGATAAATAAAAGTGTTGATTTTACTATAATGTTTGTTATTCGGTGTCTCCAACTTCACCAGGTGGCCGCCGTAGCCGAGTGGTATAGGTATCGGACTGTGGCTTGCTTTGTCACAGGTTCGAGCTCAGTACCACTAAAGACCCGCCGTGTAGGGCAGCGATGCACGTTAAATCTGTCGAGAGCTGAAACGTCCTCCCGTTGGTGTGGTGTGGTAGTTAAGAGAGAGGGGTGCCAGCTCAGGTGTCGTCCACGTCACTTGACCATGGTTCAAAATTACGTGGTCCGTCGCCAAAAGCCCTCGTGTAGCTGAACAGTGCGACGTTAATATTAACTAACTAACTAACCAACCAACTTCACCAGCGATTACAGAGGCAAGGCAGTCTGCTAGCCTAATTCAAGCAATACGTAGTTGTGACGGGCTCACGCGTCTTTTCTTTAACATGTCATTTGGGTTCTTTGGGTCAGAATTAATGGCAACTCTTTTCCAACCAAATCCAAGTGAAGAGTGAATGAAAGATGCAAATGAACAAGCTTTTGAATATCAGAACTTAGAGTAAACGAGATGGCAATGTATGGCAATTTGTGATAGTAAATGGAAATTGGCAGGTAGTTGATGTCTAATAGAGGAATCGTGGTTCAAGTCTGAATGAGCTTTACGTGACTGTGATTAGAAGTTATAAGTGATCGAATATATTTAATTCAAGTTGCACACCAGTTCATACAAGTCAATACAGAGTGGTTCTTTAAGCTGTAATAAGGTAGGATTGATTATTTAATATTATAATCAGTGATTAGGCGGTTCGGTTATTGATAGTGATCTGAATTAGATTAAGTCTTATTATCTAAATATATATATTATGTTGCGTATTTTGACATCGTAGATTCTCTCATATTAATTATTATAATTTAATTTGTTCAAAGTTTAAGTTGAATATCTTAATAAAGTCATATTAAGATAATGATTCCTTCTAGTTCTTTCGTTAATCCTACACCTCTGGCTCACGCTGATACTTCGAGAGATGTTCACCCAAGGGGAGAAACATCACATAGTGTTACAACGTATTTTTTTTTTTTTTTTTTGCGTGTGCAGTTTTCTTGTATTTAATGTTTGATTAATGTATTGTTTTAAGAGTTTAACCTTCTTATGTAAATATTAATAAACTTAATGTCTGAAGGTAGTTTGATTAATGTTTTGACTTTGAAATACTTAGAGTTTTGAAATGGTTCTTGAGTTTCTACGTAAATATTCGTGAATTAATTGTAATTATAATTCGTTCAGATAAGTCCACTTTCTTTTTCTCTCTGTATATACATATAAAAATATTATTAAACATGTATGTATAACAGCTGTCTCTTTTAGAAACAAGGGGTCGTTTACTTAAGGATAACTTAGTAATTTATTTGGTATGATATCATCAGAGAGAGGTGATGCTGTAACAATTTTTGGAGATCATCAATGCAGAAATAAGCTACATCAGCGATATTTGGATTCTACTACGTAATTAACTATGGTAGATGCCTTGACTATATCTGCTCTAAGCCTTTAATAATAAAATGAATTGATGTGGTAAGTTTATTTTTCTTAATTAAAATTTGTTTTCAGTTGAGATTTTTGTATTTATTTGGGGCTTCGAGCTTCCATACCATTTATATGATTGTGAATCGGATTAGTTTTATGTCATCGATCAGGATTAAATTAGACAAGAATAAATCAAACAATGAAACTAAAAAAATACCTTACTGCAAACCTAAACTCAAACGAAACGTAGCCGAGCTTTGCATTCTCTCCATCAAATATTCTTGCTCACGGAGAGCAAGTTAGGAAATAAAATTCATGTTGCATCTGTTCAAAATCTCTAAATGGATAATAAATGAACAGATGCTGTCAGCTATTTTCTGGAATTTAAAACTATGTTTGAAATCTCCTAAACATACATTTTAAATCCATTATTCAACATGAATGATCAAGTAGGAAAATATGTGGAATTTCCTTGCGGCTCTATTGCTTAGCAAACATTGACTATTTTCACAACGTGACTTTTCTTCGGGTCGTTTCAAATGTGCAAGATATCGAATAAGAAGTAGTGTTTGTTTTCTACGATTTCTACTTTTACATTCAGTTGATACGTAATTTATAAAAGTCTTTGAATTCAGCTTTAAAAAGTTCTTGGAGAGTTAGAGCCATATAATTTTAGTCACACAATGCGATATTTTGTACTTGAGAAGTCGTACAAAGAGCTATGTCTATTTTTCATGTCGTCATCTCAACAAATCTCTGTTCAGGACTTTCTTAAAGCTTCTAAGATTTGATAAATGACATAGTCGCCCATAGGTGGCGCTACTTATATCGATTTCAAGTCCACTTTTTTGTTCCATCCTGATTGTTGTTGGTTCTATTTTTCCCCCTGTAGTGTGTCTTCTTTATCTTTCTATTGGAAATGTTAAAAATTGGAGTGCTTTTCGAATCATTCTTTCAATTTAGTTCTAAAGATTTTTTTACGAGAGGGTGGTTTGCTGTGTCATGTGTTTCACGACAACATCGGATTTGTTTGAATTGACTGATAGTTTGTTGAAGCCAGTCAAAAAATTTTTTCAAAGAGAATTTATTTCTTGAAAAGCTCTCTGAAATATGTTAGCTTCTCTAACATGTGTGTGACTAAAATGTACCATAGTTTATCTAAATTGAATTTTTATCGAATTTCCGTGCTTATATATGTCATAGAAAAGTTTCGATAAAGACATCTGTATCAGGATTTGAGCCCCCAATTATTGTAACTGAAATACTATGCCTCATTTGCACATTGTCCAGCAAGAGCTGATTTATTGCATGATTAATGTCATATGACAACTAATCTACGGATTTGCAATAATAGCACACATGGCCAATAAAAAAATGTCCCAGGAGAAAAATGAAAAAATCTGCAGAGGAAATTTCTTGAAAACCATTGCAAATAAACTTATTATATTGGTAATTTTAATAGAAATGTTAAATTTTTAACATAATTTAAAAAATTTCTATTTGGTTAAGTCTTACAAATATTTTTTTTTTAAAAGAAATTACGTTTAATACAAAATTCTTTTTACAGTCTTGGATAGCAATGTTTAGTATTGCTACTTGATGATACTAATTCTCTATTAGATTCTAAGCACTGTATTCACTCATAACAAACAAGATTTGAAAGGCCATTTAAAATAACTAACTTAAAATAACGGGCCGTGGGTAGCCTAGTGGTTAGAGCATCGGACTCCAGACCGGAAGGCCTGGGTTCGATGCTCGATGTCACCAAATACCCTCCGAGTGCACACGGAGTACGTGCTCGTTAAATCAGTGGGTCCGTAGTCTTGTGGGCTTATTCACTAGCGCAGGAACTGGAGAATATTTCCCTCCCCTTCAGTTCACTTGCAGAAATTGTGGAGGTGGAGATAGAGGTCGTGTCGCCATCTATCGTCCCTTCGGGGAAGTTTCACTGAGCTTAAATCGCACTCTCACCTGTATGGTGCTCAAGGCCAACGACAGGCGTACCTCTTGCCCATGCCACGATGAATTTCGTGGGCCTCGTTCTGACTACATCAGACAGGTGGCATTAGCAACAACAACAACAAATAACTAGGGTAATTAGCTTTTAAGCGTAAACTAGAGTGAACACAATTTTACATACATAATATTTAAAATAATACACAAGACAATAAAATTAAGGGTTCTATTTGGCTGATTAATGTAATACTGCCCTTAAAAAAGGAAAATTTTAATTTTAAAAACTTCAGTTTCAATAACCCTGATTTTCAATGACACTGATTCAATTTCACATTCCTTTGATGAGTTTGCCGAATCGTATAAACAAGGCCAGAAAATAATTTATTAACCATCGTAATTAGTCTGAATGCATGGATACTTCCTATATTAAATTTTAATTTCTTAAGTTGGGAAATTTTTCGTTTGACGCACAAATTTGGAAATAATAAGCAGAGAATATTAGCTAGATTATATGATATGAATCCATAATAAGTCGCATTACCTGACTAGAAACAAAAAGAAATTAGAGCTGTAAATTTTAATTTTGAATATTCTTCTGATGCAGCTGTAGATATAGCATTGTATTAAATGTTTGAATTTAAACATAATATGCTTATTTTTGAAATAAAAGAGTAAGAATAAATCATGATGAGTTCTTAGATTACTGTAAGATTTATCTTAGTCTCTCTAAAATTCTTTGAAGTAAAGTGCTATTACGAAAAAGAAGAATCTAATGCGCTAATGTTCTATTTAAGCAACACTATGAAAGCGAAATGCTAAATGGGGAAGCTCTTTCACAGAGAGTAAATTACTCTTAAAAAAACATGCAGCCGCACCTCGAGTTGATATTTCATATAATCTAATAAAATATTTTCTACACATAGCTTTTTATGCACTCGATATAGGAAAGCGAAAAAATACCACTTTATTCAGTAATTTGTTTAGTATTTTGCGTGTAAATAGAAACTACGTGTTCATTTTTTTCCGGTTTAAGTCATTTTGATGAATTACTTCGAACAGGAAAACATGGAAGATTACAATAAAAATACGAACATTACACGGTCTCTTTTTTGCCACCGAGTATTCTCTTTTGAAAAAGGTGAAGGCAACTATTATCTAAGAAATATTTATTTCACTCGTGTGTAATGTATCAAATCAATTAAAAACCGAAGCTGCTGTAAACATTAAAAAAGTTAAGTATAATTGTGAATTAAATATTTAACTTTTACTTAAAATAAATTTTTATGAACTTGCATTTATGTAAGCAATAATACGCTTACCTCCCTTGAAAGCAACAGCTAGAAGATTAATACTTACCTGCAAATGAAAAGTAAAAATTACTAACTGAAAGCAAATAATTATAGTTTTTTGAATTTCAATGCATTTGATGCATATATAGTAAAAAAATTTAGGTTTAAGTTAAAATATTTCACATCTCATAGAATTCCATTCAATTATTCAGATTGTACCTTAATAAAGTCTTTTAACAATGAATAATTATTTTCTACAAATTTGTTTAAAATTATTATTAAGAAGCAAGACAGAGATGGAGACAAATTTATTGAATTGAAGGAGTGTTCCAGTATCAATTCAATATTTCGGTGTCATTAGCATATAAAGGCAATAAATTTACTTATAATTGTCATTTCTATTTAAGTCAATCTATTTTTCAAGGGTAAAATGAATTCCATATACTATCGTACATACCCTAAAGATAAATAAATTTCTAGCATTACAAAATGAAGTAAATTTCCGGATATTTGTAAAGTGTTTCAATTTTAAGAATATAGTATATGGTTGATGAATAAATAGAAACTTTTGTATTATACCGACCACCAATTCCTAAAAAGAAAAGACGTCGCCTAGTGTCACGATGTGCAATTAATAGTAGTTCAAAGCTGTTCACACGCATGTAAACATAATCTTCATGCATGCTATGATGAAAACATTTGGCAACATCTTTTTATTTGGCAATATTTTTGGATCAGGTGAAATTTGTAGATGGTATAATACATATGTACTAATAAATGTATTACAAACACGTGCATGTTTACCTATATATTCTGAAATATTTACAGTCAAAAACTATGTTTCATGTTTGGATTACATTCGTTTTAATTTGTTCTGCTTCAAAATAAATGACTCAAAAAACAGCACAATTGGAATTTATCTTTTATTCTATCAAAATCGGTCAATTCAAGTAATAAGAAGCCGTTAATAGAATTTCCGATTTCTATTTTGCTATGATTGCAAAAAATATTAGGTATTTCTGAAAAGAAAAAAAATTGGTAAAAAAGAATGTAATTTGGTTGCGATTAAAAAACAGCTTTACTACTACTGATAATATTTTATGTATACAAAATATAAATCTCTGGCGACTTATATCAATAGGAAATTCAGCCCCTTCATTACCTGTTTTTTATGTTCTATGAAGTTCAGAGTATTTTTTACCTAACATTATCAAATAAGTATGATTGCCATAGATACGCAATGATGAATTACTAAAGAAATTAAATAAACAAAAATGTAGTTTCATTAACTTTTCCTTTTGTTGTCATGGAAATAATGGAAAAGTTGAAGTTCATTTACGTTGCAAATGAGAAAAAAGAAAACTAACATTCAAAAAGGAATTACAGATTTTATTTTTATGTTGATAAACAAATCGTAAATATACGTTAATTATTATAATGGCCTTTTATTTCTTGTAGATTTCGCTTTACAGTAATGTACTCTAGAAATTTAACTTCTTTTAAGTATTTAAAATATGTTTTATTCCACATATATATCTTAAATTTTAAGAGATTTTAAAAGAACACTTTAAAGTTTTTTGTTTTCCTTTTGCTCAAGAAAAAAAGAATAACTAAATTCCCTTAAATGTTTTTGTTTTAGAATTCAGTTTGTCACAATTTGAGAGGAAGGTTAAATTAACTATACTAAAATAACATTTAATAGCATTAAAATAAAGTTAATTTCTTTGGCAGAGAGAAAAAGTTATACTGAAAAATCACAGCATTTACCACAGTAAAACTACTAAAGCTAAGTAAGAAAACAGCCGAGTTCCTGTTTAAGACTTTTTTTTCCTTTGGTGTCTCTCGTGATTTTGTTTCCTATAAATGTGATGAAATGTGTTTAGTTTTCACAAATTTCCCCCTCAACTTTTCTAGAATAAATAGAGAATTTTGGTACTTATATCTCATGTTTATATATATATATCTTGTAAGTACAATAACTCAAGCTGTAATTCCCGAAAAATATTTTTACAGCCAGAGAAATTTTGTATTGGGGTACATTTTTGTAACTTTATCAAAGTTAAATTAAGCCTTTTAAAGTTTAAAATGTTTCTGCAACATTCCGTTTGATTTAAAAATATGTATATTTTAATTTTATTGTATAAATTCAAGTAATAGACTGTAATAAAGTTGTATGGAATTTTTATGATCATATATATATGTTGATTAGAATACAAATTATTCATTTCGTTTGCCTAAAAAAACAACTCATATCATTATGAAATATACATTTGCAAAAATACTTTTTTGAATATTTAATAATCCCATTAATCTTAAATGCTGAGCTGCAAAGAAATCTCTGAATAGTACTATTTACTTATTCAAATGCCGCAATTGTCAATCATCATTCAAAAAAGCAACTACAATTTAGGTGAAGTTGTACAGATCGAGACATATGCTTTTAGATCAAAACAAGAAGCAATATATTGTATATAAGGCTTACAATAATTTATTTCCTTCAAACATGGAAAAAAAATTAGCATTTTTCCAATTTACGTAAGCAATGACTTCTGAAAATAGAAAACGAATAGCGTACCATGAATTCACATGGATTTTAGAAAAAAAAAACCTACGCTTAGTTAATACTCTTTTGATTCACAGACATGCGATTCCCTTGGTGATAAATAATTGCTCAAAATATTCATTTGTGAAAGAGTTATGTTTAAAGCTAAAATTTTTATTATAAAAATTTTCATTTTGTATTATACACTTTTCAAAATATAATTTAATGCATTTTTCTAAGCAGTTAAATAGTATAAAGGAAAGTTGTTACACTTATAAGTGCATTTTCCAGTTAATAAATTTGTTGTTAAATACTAATAAAAATAAGTTTTTCATAATATATGTTTAAATTCAGATTGAGCGTTTGGGACATTTTTAACATATATAGCGAGAAATTGGTTCAGAAAAATCAGAAAAGTATTAAGGAAATCTGATTATGCCAATTGTGTACTTGGTTTTTTTTTACATTAAAAAAATACATTTATTAGTATGATCTATCAAAAAGCTTAAAATTGTTACTGTCCCTTATAAGAATTATTCTAGCTCTTAAATAATATACCGGTTTAAATACATAAGATGATGTCTCGAAAACTTTATTTATTAAACTTCAGTGTTTAAAAAAATCTAATTTCGCATGCACACAGTTTTCTTAGTTTTTTTTTCTTTTCTAAATTAGCCATTTTAAAAATAATAAGAGAAAAAAAACCTTTGTGAAGATACTGTGTACTTCAAAAATTAATTTTGGTATTGTTCTTTCATAATTAGAATGGGAAAAAACTAAACAGAAAAAAAGGGAAATTATCTTGCGTTAGCATTAAAAAGGGTCTATTGGAAAAAAAAAAGATTACGTGTGTGTGTGTGTGTGTGAAAGACGTTTCTGAAACGATGTAAGCATTAGTTATGAGGTTATCTTCTTAAGAAAAATAATTTTTATTTTGAGAATTCCGATTATAAATCTATAAAAGAACAATCTGTTTGAATAAATGTTACTTAAAATTAAGCTTTTAATATTTATTTATCTAAGTTATACTTAATATTTTTTTTGTTCATGCCATTTTTTTACCACTTTACTTAAAATCAAGTAAGTTTAAGAATACAAAAATGAACAGATCTAAAAAATTTTACCTATTTATAAGTAAGTAGTTATTAATTTGATTTCAGGATATTTAGTCTTTAATATTCTTTTCTTTCAGTTCTATGAAGTTGCAAATTATTCATCATACGTTAAAACTAAAACATTTTTTTTTTCCTACAAAAACAGGGATTACTTTTTGTAACACCTTTTTTTTTTAGAATACCATGATTATTTTATATCATTTTCTTATGAACTGATTTTTGGAAATCAGGTTATGCTAAGGAAGGGAAATGTATTATATTTCATTAATTGAACGTGCTTCATTTATATTTTCTTATCATTAATTGCTTTATTTAACAGTTTTTGAGATACTGCATTCCTTTCATAATTTTTTTATGGTATAAAGAAAGCAGTATTTTCAAAAGGAAAACGTATTATTTTTAAAAATAATTTCTGTTTGTTTTCTTGCGAATTGTAAGAATTGAACCTGAATTTTTTAGCACCAGAACGTTAAAGGAAAGTTTATTGAACAATGATACGTTAGAAAAATTCTGAGCTACACTAAAAAACTATAAAAATAAAAATGTTATTTGCAAAAGTACTTTATATTGTAATGGGTTTCTTTGAACAATTCGTCTTTGAAAATATGTTTAAGAAACCTTAGAATCTGACGGACTCATGCTATGTTCTCTATAACTCACCCTCAATACATCAATTTTAAATATTACTCTATGTAGTTTTCTAGTCAGAGCAAAATAATAATAAATAAATAAAAAATAGTTTTAGTTTAACTTAAATATTCATGCTAAGAAGTTTTAAAGACAAACAGGACAAAGCTATAATCCAAATATTATAATATAACTAAAAATTAATTAAGTAAACGTACATATATTTCCATACATATATATACGTGGTATTAAAAACTCGATTATTTCAAATGACACATAGATTTCCTTTAATTGATTTGAAAGAATATTTTATTCTACTTAACAAATATTTTCATAAAGAAAAAAGCATGAATTCTGAAAGTGAGAATGTAGTAATAAAAAAAGTTGAGTTAGTTTTGTGGAATTCAAATTTTCTTGCTGTTGATAAACGTCGTTAAACATATTTACAAAAAGACCCCGTTATGTTAATATATATATATATTCACACACAACCGAATAATTAAATTATTCTCATATCGTTTCAGGTATGTTGCTGTATATTTTTCTAACCGAAGAAAAATAATTATCATTTTCAGTTTATGAATTCTTTCAATCCAGATGATAGCCCTGAGATACAAAAAAAAGTAAATAAATAAGCAATCAAGAACATAAACTTTATTTATTTCGTTCGTGAACTCATGTTTCAATTATTCCAGATAATAAATAACGATAAGGAAATAAGATTATACCTCAAGCATAAATGATGAAGAGCCCTTAAAGAAAAGAAAATGAACTTATTGAGCGTTTTTCCTTAATTAAAGAATATTTGCATCTGTATTAATAAAAACATACGTATGCGATAATGTAGCAGATAAATAGAGCCCTGAATGAATGATGCAAGAACAATTGGAAATAAATATACAGAGCTCAAAGAAATAGTACAAAAAATAAAGCAGATCATACATATTTGGAGACCTTTACTACCCCAAAGTTTTATTAAAATCGCAGAAATAATTGATACGTTTTTTGGAAATAGTCTGTTTGAAATTGTGTTGAAAATGTGCTCCATTTAAAAGAATTTGCTTCTGTTCTATTGGATAGTGTAAAAAAAAAGAATAGGTTTACATTTTCAAAGTAAAAGAAAAACAAATTGTAAAAATGTGTGTGTTTTATGGTTTATTCTGAAACAGGTACATTTGAAGTACGAGATTTTTCTTCTTTAAATTCCTAAAAGTAAAATTTCACGAAATATGTAATACAGTTATATATATATATTTTACGAATAATCTGTATTCATATAAGTTTAAAGTATTGGGTAAGGTATTTATTCAGCAATATTTTTCGTTTTAATTTGTTATTTTGAATTTATCAATCTTAATAAATATTCTTTTGCATAAATGTAACAGTTTAATCGTATAAATAATTCTAGCGGTTTTATTACTTAGCCTTTTTAATATGTTTAAATGAATTGAAAAAGTTGAAAACCTTATACATTATATGTGGCAGAGAGAAATAATATATTCAATACTACAAGATCTAATTATTACAAGATACGATATATACACATATATGATATACAACACATATATGATATACAACACATATATGATATACACATATATGATATACACATATATGATATACACATATATGATATACACATATATAATATACACATATATAATATACACATATGATATACACATATGATATACATATATGATATACATATATGATATACATATATGATATACATATATGATATACATATATGATATACATATATGATATACATATATGATATACATATATGATATATTCTTTTTAATTTAAAGAAACAAGTCAGAAGTAAAAAATCATAAAAGAAGAATCCGCTCTATCTTAACGCATATTTATATCCCTTCAATAGAAAAAATCTTGAAATTAATAAAATGTAAAGGGCGAGTGTTCATTGTTCTTCAAAGAAAAGCCATTAAATTAAAGAGATGTGTTTTTCAATTTTTTAGGTACAAAATAAATGAGAAAACACCTGAAATATTTCATTTGATTATATTTGTTATTTTTAACATGATACATGACATTTAAATTCAATAAACAAATTAAAAAACAAACCTGCGATAATTCCTAAGAACTATAATTTACAACGTACGACTCTCTGCCTGTCTTTTTGAAAAAGAAACTTGTACTTTTTTTTTAATAATTCGCATCTAATGATTTACGAGCATCTTTAAAAGCCACCGATTCAGCCTGCCAACTAAGAGTTAGAAACTTCTCTTCACTGAAAATTTGATTCGTTTGAAGATTGGCGAAAGAAATTAATTAAACGAGAAAATGAATTCGGATAACTTTTTTCCCCTTTATTAAAGGTTATTTCATACCAATACACTTTTCTTCAAATAAATAAATTGCCAAAGTTCTTCTAGTTGTGAGATTTTCTGTTCGAAAAACATTCTTTTTTTTTTCCTGCTTAAAAGAAAGGATAATTAATTTCCACAAGGAGGCCAGAAATTGCTCATCTATGTTTTACTTTTTGATTTTTAAATTGCCTGGAAAAGAACTTCCTCGACGTTAACTGTACTAGAAATATATCCTCGATATGTTCTTTATTCCTAAAATGAGCCTGAAGGGAAAAATGGCTTCAAAGGATTATCTGTAGTACTTTTTCCGCTCAATTTTCATCAAAGTTTAAAGAGAGAGGGAATGATGCCTACAAAAATAAGAATTTATAGAGCCTCTTCTTTTGTACTTTTTTCCTTTGCTAATATTGAGAAACTTTAGACGATAAAAAGAATATGATCATGCATGAACACTCAACTGATGTTATTTATTATAATTTTTTGCAAAAGAAATCATGTTTTTGAATATAATAAGTTTCTTGAGAAAATTAAAATTTTCGAAACGTATCAGTTATATTAAAATACTCGGTAGAAAAAATTATATTGAATGCCATAATGAATCAAATCTATAACACAGCAATTAACTATGAAGATTTATAATCGATATGTGCAACCTAACTCTAGTTATTTATGTAATTTATATGAAGTAAAATAATAATATGCCATTAAAATTATCCAAATTTAATTAAAATCTGAAAAATTTTCGGAAAATCAACAGTTAAATAAAAGCCAAATTGAAAGATTTTGTATATTTATTTACTGTATTCTTCTTACCTAGAGGTGAAAAGAATATTTCAAATGAATAGAAGATCGAACAATTATATATATATTTTTATATTTCTCCATTTAAATTTTTTCCGAGTTATTTAATTTAATTATGGTCTTGAATGCTCCAGGGCAACGCGTGGTAATACATTTTTTCTAGTTTACCCGTCTGATTGGAAATATCCTTTGAAAATTGTCACGTCAGCACATTTCAAAACAAGATGATGCATCACAGAGCATCAGTCATTCTAACCAAAAAATGCATTGAATAAATGAAACCGTATGATTATCACAGTTTTACGTTGGGAAAGATATAAAAAGCTGAGATCTTCGGAATGTAAAGAACGCTTTAGAATAATTTCTAAGCATGTGTGTGCGTGTGTTGCTACCGACTTTGTCACTTTATATGTTAAAATCAATAAAAAGGGCAATTAAAATTAGAAACTTTTTTCTTATCCATTCAAAGACTGCAACCAGACAAAGATGTACCAGCAACATATTTAATTACAGTGAAAAAAAACGTTGCATATATATATAACTTAATAGACTTATAAAATGCCTTTCTTTGCTTAAAAATAAAAGTTAACTATCGCAATTACTTTTTGTTTCAATTGAAAAAAATAAATTCTTAACTTCAAGTTCACTTTTTATTAGAAAGCATCTCCTCATAAGGAAAAAAAATCGAAAACGTTTTTTTTTTTTTACTTAATTGTGGAGCCCCATAATGAATTCTATTGTAATGTATAAATCCAAAAAATGCATTTTTTTTGTAATTCAGAGAATTTTAATTCGCTAAATGGTTGTTGAAAGAATGAGTGATTAAGAAGGTGTTTGACAAATTGAAAACTAATTAGTTCTAAAATTCTAGGGAAAAAAGGCTTTCAAGAAGTTCGGTGATATATTTATGTTTGAATTAATTCTTTTGCCACATTAAAAATTCATTTTAAATTGAAGCATGAAGTTATAAGTAATTAACAACATATTTCAATCGAAAAAATACTGTCTTTTATTCTCTAAAGATTTAAGAATAAATTATTGATAGGCGTTTGTAGTTATTTATTTATTTCTTATCTCGTTAACTGCTGTGTTTGTTTTACTAATTACATTTTAATAACAATGAATAATTTGCATATTTGAGCTACTTTTTTTGTTTTACTTCCTTTTATAGAAGTGGAATTCTTTTTAAGATACTTACTACAGTTAATTTAATGAACTCTACATTCAGTATGGAGGAAATTCATTTGTGACTCTAAGACAGATTGTAAATTAAGAGCTCGTAAAATAAAGTTAATTCTAAATTAAAACTTAACTTAAATTAAAGTAACTTTTTAAAGAAGGAAATAAATATTGCTTTTAGATTATTCTTAATTGAATATTTTAGTCGCTTATCACTTTTGGGAATGTCAAGATGGTTAGCTATTTAAAACTACTTTTGGGAAGCGAAAACTGGAATTAATTTTGTTAGCATGCATTAAATAATACTAAATGCTTAATTGTGCAGTGAAAAGAATTGCAAGAATTTGTTTCGTAATCTCTCGTTAAATAATGTCAAGATTTTGATACACTTTATAAAGCACTGTAAGATTCAAGAATACTTATAAATTTGTTAGACGACATTAAGAAAAATAAATTGTATTATGTATTTTATAACGTTTTAATTTGGGAATAAGCAGTTTGAGCTATAAGTTATAAATACTGGTATGAACGCTGGATTTTTCAAATTAACTAAAATTAAACATTGAATAAATACTTCTCCAGACATATTTTCCCCTTATATCTCAGTGTAAATTCTAAACATATTTTTAATTTGAATATTTTCGATTAAAAAAGTGTTTATTAATTAAATGCATTATATAAGATAAAAATGATTTAAATTATTGATAATATAACAGCATATACATCCATGCACTTAATATAGGTAACTTGAAAAGCCGGTCAAATTCATTTTTTATTCTTCTATTGGAATATTCTTTTCATAATTAATTCAAGATTATTATTCTACGCATTATAGCACTGTGTATTGAAATTGGTTATTTGTACATATTCTAAGCTGGATGAAGTATGCTTTCTTTGAAATGAAATTATTATTAATTACACAATACCTGTAACTATTTTATATTCTTTGTCACTCGATGTAAGTGGATTACAACCCATACTTGGATTAAATACTAAATTGATAAAAAATAATAAAATATAGTTTATGCTGAAAATTGTTTTACTTCCATTATCCTCTGCAATAAAGCTATTTTTTAATTATCTGTTTAATTTATTACTGTCTCATTGTATTCAGATTTTATTTTTAGAAATCAATGAAAAATAAGAATCAAAAACGATTATATAACACAGCATTTATTGAAAATTTTATTCAGTGAATTCCTGAGGTTTTAATTGCTAAATCTGAAGAAAATGAAACAAAATAAAATATTCGTGAGTCAAAAGAAAAATTTTATTTTTATTTAACCATATAAACAGCTATTTTAACACAATCTAAATAATATTTTTATAAATTAGCGATTACACGTTGCTATTTTTATAAATGAGTAACTGTATGCTATTAAATAATGTTTATTGTTACACTTTTAAAATTAACATCATCTGACGTTCCATATATAAAAATATATAATTGTTATACTACGTTAAAAATACACACACATAAGCTCTATTCTATTTTAGTTGAGTCAAATTTTGAATTTAATCACTTTCTAAAATGCTTCATATTTTAAATAATACAAGTACTTGGATGTCACTTTCAACTATTTCAGGAATAGTTGAAACACGTTGATTACATGTTGGATCAGCTCTTAATGAAAAAAGCACACACTTTCCTATTTATAACACAATTTTAAATAAATTTTTCGAATTATTCTATCAACACGCATCTCCATAAGAACTTTTTACCCTTATACCTTTACAAATATTGATAAAAATATTACTTTTGTAATAGATTTTTATTTGAGGGCATTTTATTCCATAATGCATTTATATCGATATTATTTTACATAAATACGTTTTAATCGATAAATATATGTTTGACTCACATATTCATCTATGTGTCTAAAAAGAATTCTGTAAATTCTGAAAAGAAGCACAAATATCGTAACCTATTCGATATAGTAAATAAATTTACAACAATAGGATACTACTCTTCTTTTCACAGAATAGCTTCCCTGAATACCAAATTTATGCCTTCAACTGTACTGAATTCCGGAGCAAAACAATTTTACTCTTGAGTTCAATTTGTCAGGAAAAAATATGTTTTCCTCCTAGAGGTGCAATAAGGAATTTCTTTGAAGAAGAGATCTCTATTGCCCTAGTGAGAGTATGAGAAAGGAACTGTAATTGGCTTGATATCTTTACTGATGTTGGTAATACTGAAATATTATTCTTTCAGCATTTTTTGGGGAAAGGATTTCTTTCTCTCCGTATTGTGTTTTTAAGGCTTACTTTACTTCGAAATAATGACTTTAACCATCAAAGTTATTTCTTGGTAAAATAAATCTTTTATCAGTTTTTTAGTGCGAAATTATTTCATTATTCTTACAGGTGTAATTAATTTAATCAAAATTTTTTGTCTTTTAACCGGTCCAAGAGGAGTGTTTAATTATTATCACATTCCATGAGCCTTATCGCCAATGGTCACCGTTAAAATATATTTAAACTTTTAGATATATGAGTTTTCTGTGATATATGATATAGAAAAAATTTCTCTTTTAGTTTTCTATTCTACTTCCAATATTTCCCCCAAAAAATAGAGCATTGGGATCTATTTATTTCAACAGCAACAATTTGTGAAATAGACTTTCCCCAAAGGTATTATAAAAACAAATGATTTATTTGTTGTACGATGTGAAGCAATCATTACGTAAAGTTACGTGATTTTAGCGACAAATTATTTTCTTTCCGGTTTTTGTTTTTGTCTGTCTGAGTCTAATACGCCTTTGGGACCAATATATCACGAATATATTCAAAAGATTAAATAACTTAAGCGCACAAGCAACTCTTATAAATACTTTATAAACAGCGTTAAATAGCTGGAAAGTCACATATTACGTTTAATGTTTGCAACTTCGAAATGAGTTTTCGATAATTTAAATACTCATTTACGAATGACATTCATATTCAAATTCACAGACCAATGGATAATTTAAATATCAGCCTTTGCTTAGATGAATACTCTTCCGTTAATAATTATTTCTTAGATTTTCATGTCATGAAAATGTTAGAAAAATAGAGCCTACTTCCATGCAAATAACTGTTCCATTTGCTGCGAGAAATTTACAATCGGGGAAATATATCTTGATTTATGCTTCCGTTCTTCTATTTCATACATTTCTATAGCTTTCCTCTTTAGAATTTTATCGAAAGGTAGTTCCGAAACGAGCTGCATTATTTTCAGTCATTCAAGTGTCGTCAACTCTATGAATGCCACCTTTATATATAAATGCCATCGCTGTGTTGGAGAATCAATGACGCGCAGCATTTGGCGCGTTTTAAAGACCACTTTGCCAATGCTACTGTTGTTCTCTTACCGTACCCAATGGCTTGAGCATTGCTTCTGACTCTAAATCTAAAGCCGACAAATATTTGATGGAGTTAAAAAACACAATCATTAGTTTTGGAAATAGTTTCCATTTTAGGCATAAAAAATTAAGTTTTATTTTATCTTTATTTTGTTCATACTAGTGTTTAAAGACGATTTGTGCGAGAAATATTGTATATTATATTTATTTCATCCGTTAAGTTAAGAAAGAGGCTTCTTAATGGCGCTTTTTATTGAAAAAAACACGAAGGTTGATATTAATAGGAGAAAAGTCGTCATCAGTTATGCTGTACAAAACAATTCCTAATTTAAGAAAAAAAAAATGAATATCTTCCTAGCTTAAAAAGGAAAAAAAAGAAGAGCTAGATTAGCAAAAAGAAGGATCTCAATAAAAAAAAAATTACTAGAGTATCTTGAAGGGGTGCTTTCCCCGTGTTTAAAAAAAGACAGTAAACATTCATATGGGAAAGGAAATTTGGTTCGAAAAACTCGGGAGTGTCAATCTCGTACTTATTTAAGGCGATTATTTTTGTAAGTCATTGTGAGCATAAAATTTGTATTTAATATATAACTCTTAATATGGTCTTGGTATTTAAAAGAATACATTTAAATGCGAAAAAAAAATTTAAAAAAATACTTTTGCAAAGTATTTTGAAATGGAAGGAAAAACAAACTGAATAAAAAAATGATATATATTAATATAAATTTTTATTATTACTTTTTCATATAATTTTTTTATGTTTACTTATTAATTACTTTTAACCTAATTCAGGGTTTTTAAATATGCATGTAGGTATTGTCTTTTGTTTTTACACGTTACATTTTACAATAAAAGCCATTTTTGCGTATATACACTTCTATATATAAAAATATTTAAACCATTCCTAAATTCGGTTAATATTTTAAACATATTTTCAAAAAAATGTTGAAGTAACCGTCTCTTAGTTTTTATTTACACGTATACAATCACAACTGAACTATAATTATTTTCGCAAATGGAAAAAAAAAGAAATAGTATTCGGAAAAAACTCTGCAAATAACTTTAATTATGCTACTCGTACATACTAGCAATACCCGATTGCGAGCGTTTCTTGCGGAAGTAAAGTTTTTCATATCATGGCAGATTACTGTGAAATAATAGATCATAGCTTCTAATTTAAATACTTTTTAAAACATCACTTATTCAAACAAATTATACTAAAACAATTATTTTTGTCTTAATACATTTCTTACACACTAATAAATATAACTTGCTTGCACAAAAATAAAATTCTTCAATCTTAAACATTGCAAAAAGATTAAAAAAAGTCTCAAAAGACAATTTTATAAATTCATTAATGTGAACGCCTTTAAAGAGATGGTTTTTAATTTTATACTTTGAGTAGTTATTTTAAAAACTCCGAGTTCATTACCATTTCGTATCAAAAATTAATCTTTATTTATTTCATTACTCATCTAAAGTTCGGAAAAGAATTTCTAATTATGAAGTTATTTCTTTTAATGCTTATCTTAATCATAGTTTCAGAAAAATTTAGTATATGAAACATTGTTTACTCATCCCGTACATTGTTTTGTGAGAGGTGAATGCATCCATTATTTCTCTTTAGGTACTATCGATATATTGATTCACTTGATTCATTTATTATTCTAGAAACAAATTTAATGACTAGCTTATTTGCAATATTCATATCTCCTTATTATCGGAAATGTTAATGCAACGCAGCATATATGAATCTTAATACACATTATGAATGGCCCACGAAAGTAGAATACAAAATACAAATCTGATTTATTCTTTGAAAGTGCTTTCCTTTGATGTTAAATAAGCTTTTATTCCCTATTTTACATCTTCGGAAGAATTAAATGTCGCCCAAAATTACCTTTGGCCGTAGGCACTTATTTATTATTTATCGCCATGAATTTATTTATTTATTTAAGCTCTTTATTTTACGAGAGCCAACGAATGTGTTCCTATTTCATCGCTGGGTAAAATTTTAAACAGGAGTGAGATTTATAGTCCTATTTTACATGCACATTTACTTTCCAAAGAAAGAAAAGCCTATTAATAATTTTAAAATGGTAAAATCTTTTTCTTATAACTGTTATTCCTTCGTTATAAATATCACTGATACTTTAATTGGATCTGCTTAACTACCATTCAAAGTGCAATATATCTTTGTCTTTTTACATTAATGACATTTTTTAATTTTTAAAAAATTTCACTATATCTGAGGTAGAGTTGAATAGTAAATTTTATACAGCAGATGAAAATATTTTTTATTACGTGTTCTATATTTTCATCAAATGACGAGGCACCAGAAATGGAATATTTCACATTACGTGGTTCTCAGACGTAATCGTTATAATCGTCAGAGAGTAGATGTAATTAAGTTAAAGGATCAATTAACGTTCATCTTCTAAGATTATAATGTTAATTGGTTGATTTTAGTTTAATCTAATCTCAGAAGATAAGCCTACAGAATTAGAAAAGGGAATTTGAGTAGGCTATTATTGATCATACATTAAACAGTATCTACAGTATTTGTTAAGACGAAAATAAGGTAAATGACATTGTAGCCATAAATTTTAACAGGTTTATTTTTAATATTCATGACAAGCTACTTCACATAATTATATTAGAAGTTTTCTCCTTTTGACTTCATTTTAAAGTAATTTTCCTTCTCTGTGTAAAAACTGAATTAATAAAAGACAAAAAAGAAAAAGAAATTAAACGGTGGTAACTTTTTTAAACTTTCAGACTTAGCATTTCTTTTCGGACAGACTTCCAATGTCTCTTGAACTAACTTTTTGTTTCTCTTGTCTCGTGTTCATGTAGCATACTAATGGTTAAAAACAGTTTTTTTAAACCCCCCTTTTTTAAAAAAAAAACTTCGAAAACTCGAAAACTTTTAAGTTCATTCTTATCGATTTTGGCTGTTTCTTCCGAGGAATTTATGCACCCCAGGGCTTACTTCTCAGAATGGCGGCTATAAAATTTTTTAAAGTTTGAAAATCATACTTAAGATTTGTAAATTTTAATTTAGTTTACCTTAACTCGTAATAAAATGATAATGCTTAATTTTTTTACTGACTATATAAATTATAATGTTAATGAACATTTTAAATTTGACTCGAATTTATATATTTTTGTCCAATACGATGTACATTGACCAAGAAACTCTTAAGTGAATCATTATGAAAAGAAAGAAAATTGAATTAGTACTTAACGCTCTTAATTAACACACACACACACACACACACACACACACACACACACACGCACACGTTAACGTTAACTTAATGTTCTTCCTAGATTTAAACCACCATTGTTTCACAAACGTTCTATAGATTTAGAATTACGAATTAGTTTATGACCTTGATTACCGAGTTTCCTCAGAGAAGTAAATATTTGCAGACGTCCTATTTATGGAAAATAATGTTTATAGGAATATTCATATCTATTTAGCAACTTATGATGAAGAATGAATTTCAAAATTGGAAATTTAAATTATCTGATATTTATTGATGAATCATTTTCTGGGGGTTTTTTTTATGCAATTTTTTTAGGAAAATGTCTTTTATTTTAATGGTTTAATTTTAAATATTAATTTCCTCAAATATTTGATTATTTATATTAATTCAAGTAATATCTTTCCATGTATAGTTCCTGAATTTTAATTCACCATTTTCCTCTTAAAAAATCTGAGGTTTTATAGGTATATCTACTCCAATTTTTGTATGTCATTTTAATGGTATCACATACACTCAAATTTCGGTGTGAATAATTTTAATAAATTTACTATCACTGAAAAAAGAGTTCTCTTATATAATCTCTTAAATGCCTAAAAAGAAATAAAAAAATTATTACTTGCGGCAATTTTAATGTACATAAAAATTGATATTTATCTAAAATCCAGTTTCAAATTTTTTTTTCTTGTAAAATCTTTTTAATTATTGCTAACCAGCAGTGACACTAAAAGTACACCAGATAGTCTTTAAGTAAACATTTGTCTCTCGTAAACATTTGTCATTAAATATTACTGTGCAAATGTAACATATTTCTAAGAATATTAAATATTTTCATAATTAGCAATTTGATACCACTGGAAAAGTCTCTGGGTACATATTCATTAATTCTCAATTAGGATCGTTATCATAGGTGTACTCTCACAACTATGCCAATACATATCGCTGAACTTAAGCAAATGAATGGGTCGTAATAAAATAAGGGCTATTAAGTGTCCTTTGAGGCGAATTTAGAAAATGAAGACAAACTATCATGTATGTTATTCAATAAAGTTACACTTTTACGCATATTTACACCATTTAATTGAGGGGATTGAAAGAGATAAATAGTATCAGAGGGAATTTCCTGACGATAGAGTGCTCATTTTAACAAGCATCTCATCGCCGATATATATTTATATGAGTATATATATATAATACATATTATAAATACACAAGCCGTTATCCACCCATTTTGATAGGCATTTCATGACATTGTATACATTCCTTTTAGGTTAATGCTATTTAAACCCTAGCATTAAGCCTTTGATGTCATTGAAAACTATTCTTATAAAAGTCGCCTCTTTATTAAGAAGGACATGACTTGTGAATTTCTAAGACAGAAGTATATTTATCATTTACTACCCTGTAGCTTCCTTCATCGTCAATTATCTCAAATACCCTTTTTAGCGCAACTCTACTCAGTAGTAGAAATATGTTTGCAAAATTTAAAGTCTGTAAGTCTAATAGTTGAAAAACAGCAATTTTAGTCTATAACGATCCATCCATCTCCATTGGGGGTCGATTTCCGCCAAACCCATTTTTATCGGATCGTTACTCAACATAAAAAAACGTGAATTTTTTTTGTCTATACTCCCCTCTCCCACAAACCCCTTTGGAGAGATTTTTCAAAACCCCGTTCTTAGCGGATATATCTACTCATTTTAAAAGAATATTCCTACCAAATTTCATTATTGTAGATCTAATAGTTCTAGAGATCTCGAAAATAGCGAGTCGCTTTTATATATATTATTTGTTGGAAAGTTCTGTGAATAGAAATACTTAATAGGACAATGAAGAGTTATACATTTTTAATATCATACAATATTAATAATCATTCATTTTATTTTTCATGCTCTACGCTTCATGATTAATTTCTATAACCCACCTTTCTTTGGAAACTAGGAGTAATATTTTTATTTATTCATACGTGTAGTAAGGATACAGATTGTGTTTACAAAAAAAATTAAAAGAAACTTAAATATAATAAATACAGTATACACAAAGGTGGAAACTGAAAAATGATAGATCGTTGATTTAACGAATTCTTTTTTGAAGGTTTTTTTTTTTTTAAAAAAAAAACTGCAGGTAATATTGGACAGAAACAAATACTGGTTTGCTGACGGAAAGGTGATTACCAAGCATCCGTTTCTTTTTGCGGAAAAGAAACAGGAAGGTTTTTCAAATGTATTTCTTTCGCCTTTTCCTGCTACGAAATCAGTCCTGGCTGAAAGACGGGAACGACTGTGGCTTACGTTGAAAGAACGTCTCCACAAAAAAAGCAATATTTTGACTGATGCATATATTGTAGCAATAAGACTAGAATCAATTCGACAGTCGACTTTAAACAAGAAGAAAAACGCGATTTCGGAAGCAGAAATCGGAAAGGCAAGGTAATGCAAGATATATAAAAATATCTTGTGTTCGTAGCAGGCCTCTCAACATTTGTAATACCCTCTGACATGGCTCCGTCGCGAAACAGATATAAAAGTCAGAAACGGGAAGGGAAAAAAATGCAAAAAAAATGTGTTTTGACATTCTGAGTCTATTCTCACGCATTGCATCATTCAGAATGTAAGAAGTACTGGAAATAAATATTTAACGACTGCGTTCCAAGAGCCAAAGCGTTTCGGGTAAAAGAGCCGAAAAAGGAAAAATCGAATTGGTAGTTCCACACTGCACACTTCCTGCTATTTGCCCTTTTCATAGCAAATTCAAGATAGTCATTGACTGGCATGTGCTGGAATTTTTCATTTTATTCTTGATAGCTCGCATGCTTTCCTTCTTCCAGTTCTATAGGTTCGCCAGAGTAAAAAGTATTCCATTTATTTTACTTTTGTTATTTTAACCGGAATATTTGAGTAAGAGTTATGATGATGCGAAAAAAGAGAAAGGGAAGGGAAAAAAAAAATATCGCATAAACGTTTTTTAAAATTATTTTTACCTCCTCCACCCTTCTATGATATTGAAAAACATTTCGGTAGATGTTTAAATTTTCAGCGATATTCGTTGACCTGTGATAGTAAGAATGTTGAAAGAAATATGCATTTGTGTTTTATTATTAAACTGAAAATACATCACATTTTGGGAAAGGGTGCCTTTTTCAATAAAACATATCATGGTATGAAAATGTATTCAAAACATAGATATACAATTTATGTAAATAATGTATCGAGAATATTTTTTGTATTATTATCATCTGCATTTTAAGGTAAACTATTTCCAGTTTACAGCATTTACCATATTTGTGTATTTTTGTCTTTAATTACAATTTTGTAGTTCCTTAATACGTGTATGGTATATAACAGGGGTGGCGAACCTTTTTGAATCAATGTGCGATTTTTTCACTAAAAAATGTTTAAGGAGGCATAGACGTGCCGTCAATAATTTTGACTTGATTATTGAGAAAAAAATAAAACTAAAAATACTAACAAATAAAATTCTTTAATTACAACGAAAAAATACATTCTGCACAGTATAGTAGTAATTTTATTTATATGTGTAATTGAAATTAAAGTAACATTGTGAATTATGTTGTGGTAGATAAGATGACACAAATAACTTTTATTAGGATAGTAAGATGTTACTTTTAGCAGAATGCAAGCTGAATTGAAGCCATATTCCAAACGGTTTCTAAGTGAGTCTTTAATGTTATTCATCTCTGAAAATAATGACTCGTAGGCATAGGTAGATGAAAATATGGTTAAAATAACATGAGCCAGTTTTTTTCAAACAGCTAAATAGATCTGGAATCGAATTTCCTGTTTCCAAAATTTCATTTTTTTTACTAGCATTTTTACTTATATTGCTTGTTAATCTTTGTGTTTTAATCAATTTCAACTTTCTCCTTTTCAACAAATTTTTGAATCCATATTGAACTAGACAGAGTTGCACTAGACAGAGTCAATCACAGAGTTGCACTTCAATTTTTTCAATTTACAGCCAATAGAATTGGGACAAATTCAGTTTATTAAATGAAGTCACATCAAAGTACATAAAAAAACTTGAGCGTTTCCGATAATTCTTTGAACTGGGAAAATCTCGCTGAAAACTACAACCGATCGCTCACGTTTTACTCGTAATACTTCATATTGAACATTGTTATTTTGAATTAAAATGCAAACAGTTTAGATCGATGGCGTGCCCAAAATATTGTGTCGCGTGCCATCAATGGCACGCGTGCCACTGGTTCGCCATCCCTGGTATATACTCTAAGTATTGTTAAGTATTAACATCTGTTAGAAATAAACATAAATATGCATGAGAATTACATGAATGTTATCTACTTAATAATAATTTGGTATTTAATTCTGCAATATAATATTTAATGCTAATAAAATATAAGTTTTAAATATATGATTTGTACATACTGTATGCACTTTTGCTGAATTTAGGTATGTGACTATCTAAAGATTCTAGTTTTTGTGAAAGTGTTACATTTTTTTTATGTTCTTGTTTTATAGCCCATATATATATGCTCCAAAAATACTTTAATTTCGTTATACGATAGTTAAATATGTAATGTTATAGTACAATTAGTAGACCGGAAATAAAGTTTCCGAAACCAGAAGTAGGCGTTTAAAGACTAGTAAAATTGGGAGAATGCGGTCACGAAGCTTGAATGTGTAGGTCATATACAAAAAAAAAAAAAAAAAAAAAAAAAAAAGAAAGAGAGTAAGAGAGTAAGTTCAGATCTAAGGAAATTTAAAAAAAAAACACCCAAGGATTCAATTGCAAGAGGAAATTATCATTACATTACAGAACTGTTACGCCATTGCGCTATCCGTGCCGATGTTGAATGTGTCGAAAAAAAATAGCTTTCTTTCACTTCTGCTCAAAAAAAATCAAAATTCCATACATGGGCAATAATCAACATCGAAAAACAGCTAGTAGCTGGTGTAGATATAAGTAAACTTTACGTGAATATTTGGACAAATTACCATATCTTCCTAATTCTGTCACTGAAGTGATAAATTGCACTTACTTAGCACTCTGAGGTCAAGAGTTGCTAAAGCAAAAGCCAGCGTGGCAGGGCACAGAATAATAATGAGTAGTGTAAGTTTTAACAAAGTTTTGTGATCTGTTTTCCCAAAATAATTTTTATCCATCATAAAGCTTTGTTTTTAAATGCACATACTCAAGCTCGTTTGCTTAATTCAGGATAATTAGGACTGTTTGAGATTTTTAATTATTTAGTTACATTGATTGATCCGGTAAGACTGAAAAACTATATGAAAATTAACAAAGAGTAAAATCTGAAATCAAAATATCAATTGTCATCCTCTATACAAAACTCTCCAGAATAAAGAAAAAAATTTAAAAATCAAATTTAGATAAAAATGAAGCTAAAGAGAGATTGAAATATAAATATGAAGAATTTTAAGAATTTTAAGTGGGTAAAAAAATTTTCATGTTGTATTAAAATATTTAAAGCAGCTATGAGACTTCTCAAAAGCTATGTTTCCCAATATTTTGTGATTCATGAAAAACTTGAAACGAGAATCTTTTTTAAATACTAAACTGAAGCTTTTAGATGATATATTTTTAGTCACGTTTGGGTTATGAACTATAGAAGGTAACCTCTATGTATATATTAATGTATTGCATTGTGCATATTGGGAAACAAAATATTCGTCCTTTTTTCAAGGAATGTAATAATATGTAATACTTCTTAAAACAGTACATCTTTCAGCTCAGAATACACATAAAGACGCTGGTTAAAGATTATACTCTATGTAAATATATTCACAAGTTAGAGTAAAATGTCTGTAACGTTTGACTGAAGTTTTACTAAAAGTAGTCAATATTTTTAAAGTCAGTTATAATTTTGTATAAATTGTATTTTTGAATTTCTAGTTTTAAGTCCTGTTTTATAACTAAAACAAATGGGTGCTTAACTGAAAATTTATATATTTATACGAAAAAAGTACCCTGAAGGAAGTCGCATACCTTAAAACTTTTATATGAGTTAATATTCTTTGAATATACAAAAAAAAGATAATACACTGAATTTTAAGTTGCATAAGCATGCCTAAAAATGCAAATGTAAGAGCATATCTTATAGAACAATTAATACACATTGAATGCAATATATGATACAACATTTATTTCCACAACTTTTAAAATAAAAGAAATGGGCTGAATTTAACATACCATTTTCGTTATTCCTTATCGAAGAGTGAGATTATTTGTTTTATTTTTGACAATAATCATAGTAAATAACTTCATGATCAGGAATGTATAAGTCGAGATCCAAGCTCGAGTCAGCTCTCATTAATTGAAAGTATTAGCAATAGTATTCAATGGAATCAGTTTTTACTTCTGTTGTGTACCATCGTATGCTAAAATATTATTAATTGATTTTTAATAGTAAATTCTATAACTCTATTCAAACTCAGAAGAATCAAGAAGTTTCGAAAGAATAAACTCATTGAATAAAACTTGTAAGCCAACTCGTAAAATTAGAATAGAAGAATATTAAGAGTATATGAAATAATACTCATTTAAAAGTGCAATTTTTTTTTAAAAAAATACCTTTGAAAACACTGCATTGTTATTTATTTATCGAATAAACGTTTGAGCCTTTTTCTTACATTTAACTGACTTTAAGCTGTATCATCATCTTTCAGTATCTTCAATCTAAATAACGGTAATTTTAATTTTGGTTGCACATTATGTTAATAAAATAAAAATCTCAATTAGATACTGGAGAAGATGAGGTAATCGTTATGTTTGTGTTTCTTTTTGAAACAAATTTAACCGTAGGATTTGAGTAAAAAGAAATGTGTATGTATTGAAATTCGGTTAATACTATATGTAGTCCCTTCCTTTTTTGCATGTTGAAGTTCATGTAAATACAAACAGAAATATCATAACTGAATAAATACAGCTACACTATAAGTTGTATTTTACCATATTTTTATCACGTCTTATACTTTTAGAGTGCTTAACGCGTGCGTTTTAGAGTATTACTACAACCTTAATTATTCTTATTTAAATATCTCTGAAATGCGCACATTTTTATTGGTTTGTAAAATAGACTAATATTTACAGATAGAAAATTTAATGATTGCATTTACTACATTATACGCTAGATTTAGAATTAAGAAGTAAAGTAATTTCTAATTAGAGAATGATACACTTTTTGGGTAATTTATTAATCCATAGTAAAAAGGAAATATATTCATTTTAATGAATAACAGTTAGAAATTACATAACTGAACTAGTCTTTGATTGAATTTTACTACTACAAATGTGCTACTTGTTAAAAAATACCATACACACTTTGAAAATAAAATAGCATATACATGGTTTACATCAACACAGATTAACGAACCTTACTTTAGGAAAAAGAAGTTAGTGATAATACAATAAAAAAGTATTCATAGAAGTTTAAACTTGTACATATAATAAGCATAATTCCTCTATGATCATAAATTTATAAAATAATTGTTAATGAAAAGTTAAATTATTAATGTTAAATTTTAAATTATTCATCGTAATTTATATTCGAACTAGAAATATCTGAAGTACCAAATATATAAAGTATACTTCATTATTAAAAATATTGTTCTTTTATTAACAACTTCATCATTCATCTTCAAATAATGACAAGTCAACTTCTGCATCGTTAATCACCTAAATATTAACTTTAATGTTAAACAATCGCATTGAATAACTAAAGTAAACACTGATATATACGACAGTACTTTTTCGTTCTTTGATGTAAATCAACATAAGAACAACGCATTTGTTTAAAAGAATTCCCGCGTCTTTATACTACGAAAATCCATACGGTATTGGTAACTCCATAAATACTCATTATACTGCAATTCCTATGGTAAGTTACTCTCATGCGTGTTAGCAATTTAAGAACATGGTAAGGCCATTAGTGCTTTAACGTTCGAAGCATCTTTTCTAAAAACTTTTATACTATGCGAAAAAAATCTATGAACAACCGAGTGAAGTTAGTTTCAACAGAAGAGTAAAAAAATGGTAAATAGTGTATTTAATGTTAGAAAAATCTTCTCACTTGCGGAAGACATTCTAATTACGTTCAGTTTCTCTTTATAAGTTTAATGGTAAAAGGTCTTAACAATTTACCCATAGAATTCAAGATGTATAAATCATGATATGAACCTGTTAAAATAGTTTCAGATTGTGCAAGAAATCTTTGTAGCTTTTTAGAAAGCGCCAATAACATTTGAAAACCCAAATAGTTATTTACGAAAAAAGGATATTGATTTATAAAGTAAATACATCATATTTTTAGTTATAATGCATAATTATTAGTTTCAAAATTAAAAGTAGTACCTATGAGTGAATAATAGATGGTTAAAATACATGGTTCTGAGAATGGTTTATATTTGTAATATTTTAAAATTTCATTTAGCTTAACTTTTGTAATTATGCATATTCTTTGAAGAACTATTGAGTAAAGTTCTCTGAAAGCTAAAAATTCTCTGTTTCTTTGTGTGTATATATATATTTCTATGTGTGTGTGTCAATACTTTTAAATACAGAATTTCAAAGAACCCCCATTAGTTAAAATTATCTTCAAAGACATTCCTAAAAAATTAAGGTTACTTAAAATATGTAAACTAAAATGTTTACAAGTTACGAACATTTCTCAATTTCATACTTTTAAATCCTAATGGAAAATAGTTTTTATTTTCAGTATTTCACAACCATATTAAAATTCAATTCTTTCAAGTTTGTTATTTCTCTTAGCCTGAGTGATTAGGTCAATTTATTGCCTCTCGAAGAAACCAGACTTAAAATACGTTAAAATTATGGTTTATGTGCTTCGAAATGGAATTTAAATTCCTTAAGAATTAAGAATTGTGTAGTATGCTCTATAAGTATTCAAAGAGTGTCTGGAACAAAGGAAATATTTTTTTAGAATTAGTTCCATTTGTTAGAACTATAAAATGAAATTTTTTTAAAAACTAATTCTCATCTTTAAAACAAATTTAATCAACAATTTGTTAATTTTAAAAATTTACAAATGGGATGTTATAACGAGTTTACATTTCTGCATAATATTATGACAGAATGAGAAACTATTAGTCATTGTCTCAAATGCGTACAAACCGTTTCAAAACATTTTTATTTTAGCTCAAACAAATCTACCGATAGTTAAGCAACTATGTGTTATTTAAGTGAATATAAAATAAGAACTATATTTGGGTGACTCTGAATATAATATATTCAAAATAAAATTTAAGATTCAACAAATTTGAAATAGTAACGAAGTTTAAGAAGCAAATTATTTTACGTGTGCAATTGATTTTTAAAATTAGCTCTCTTTGATAGTTCAAATCATTATAATCTAAAACTTGATTTATAGATTTTATTTTATTTTATTTTATAAATACATGTAAGATAGCGTCAAAAATCTTAATTTTTTAATTATAGTCAAACAGAGAGCACTTGGTCTTTCCCTTTCCTGTCACTGTATTTTTTGGGAGTTTGTAAATTTCTCTTCTGAATTTGTGTGGATTTCTTTCTGGCATGCCTTGAGACCGAGTTTAATAATAACCGCGAGTGAGTGAGTGAATGAATAAGTGAATATTAACATCGCACTGTTCAGCTACACGAGGGCTTTTGCCTACGGACCTCGTAATTTTGAACCATGATCAAGTGATGAGGACACCAGAGCTGGCAACCCCTCTCCTAACTACCCCACCCCACCAATGGGAGGACGATAATAACTGCAAGCCATTCAAAATGTAACACTAAGAAGGAGATAGATACATCAAAGTAGACTTTATTAGAGAGATACAAAGAACATGGGTGACATAATTAAAAATGTAGCCTTCTGAGTTATGAGAAAATCAGCACATTGATAGTTATCATTATGGCCTGCAAAAATCGAAGTTACCCACCTTGGCATTGAATGAAAGAGACTTTAAATGTCTTGTTTGTATATGACAATACATCCAACCTCTATATCAGGGGGCGAACCTTTTTAGATCAACGTGCCATTTTTTCATTAAGAAATGTTTAAGGAGGCATAGACGTGCCGTCAATAATTTTGACTTGTGTGATTGAGAAAAAAATAAAACTAAAATTACTAACTAAAATTCTTTAATTACAACGAAAAAATACATTATACACAATAAAGTAATTTTATTTATTCGTGTAATTGAAATTAAAGTAACATTATTGTGAATTCTGTTGCGATAGATAAGATGACAAATAACTTGTATTAGGATAGTAGTATGTTACTTTTCGCAGAATGCAAGCTGAATTGGAGCCATCTTCCAAACGGTTTCTAAGTGAGTCTTTAATGTTATTCATCTCTGAAAATAATGACTCGTAGGCATAGGTAGATGAAAATATGGTTAAAATAACATGAGCCAGTTTTTTTCAAACAGCTAAATAGATCTGGAATCGAATTTCCTGTTTCCAAAATTTCATTTTTTTTACTAGCATTTTTACTTATATTGCTTGTTAATCTTTGTGTTTTAATCAATTTCAACTTTCTCCTTTTCAACACATTTTTGAATCTATATTGAACTGGACTGGAAATCAATCAGAGTTGCACTTCAATTTTTTCAATTTACAACCAATAGAATTGGGACAAATTCAGTTTATTAAATGAAGTCACATGAAGGTACATAAAGAAACTTGAGCGTTTCCGATAATTCTTTGAACTAATTCTTGAAATCTCACTGAAAACTGCAACCAATCACTCACGTTTCTCGTAATACTTGATATTGAACATTGTTATTTTGAATTAAAATGCAAACCGTTTAGATCGGTGGCGTGCCCAAAATATTGCGTCGCGTGCCATCAATGGCACGCGTGCCACTGGTTCACCCTCCCTGCTATATATATTATCAAAACTGATTTTGTATAGCTACGGGCAGTATATGCCAGGACAATCATTCTCCAATTATCGAACAGACGTGTTCGAAGGGTGATTGGTTGGGGAAATATGCAGGTCAGTAAGCAATGTAATCTAGTGTGAGAGGATAATCAGTCTTCAGTATTGCGCACCACGTGTGGTCCCTCATTGTCCGATTGCAATGTGTCCGCGGAAGAAAGAGGGTTTCCAAATCTTGGACAGATAACACCAGGTGGTCATTGCACCAGCAATACAAACTACGGAGGGGTAGGTGTGAATCAATACCATATCCAAACTATAATACCGGGTATAGAGACAGTAATGAAATACAGTTAAGCATCTTCTCTCTCTCTCTACATGGTGTTTCAAGAGTCTATTCCAAGCATCGTATTGTTACAGACAAATGTTTAATTCGTCTGTTAAGGCTATGTCGCTAAATTCAGTGTGATCTTTTCGTGGCATTCAAAACACCACTGCCGACGCAAAAGCTTGGGGTTTCGAGATGAGACTTGGTCAATGCCTTGAGGATTGTCCACAATGTAGGTAATGCTATCAAATAATACGTGTGGACACGTATTGGTTGTGATATGGTTCCTGTATGGCTTAGCGATCGCTCCTTACCATACGTACAATATAAAGAGTGTTTTTCTTAGAGGTATAGAACTTTAAATTGCAATAAAACAACGATGTATTAATCGATTGACATGAATTTTTTTTATTCGAAAGATTATCTTGTGGCATTACATTTTATATATGATTTCTGGCATATGACTGCCACGGCTGGCTCGGATGTAGTCCAATCTGGACGTCCAATTTTCGATGACTTTTTCCAACATTTGTGGCCGTATATCGGCAATAACACGGCGAATGTTGTCTTCCAAATGGTCAAGCGTTTGTGGCTTATCCGCATAGACCAATGACTTTACATAGCCCCGCAGAAAATAGTCTAGCGGTGTTAAATCACAAGATCTTGGAGGCCAATTCACAGGTCCAAAACGTGAAATTAGGCGGTCACCAAACGTGTCTTTCAATAAATCGATTGTGGCACGAGCTGTGTGACATGTTGCGCCGTCTTGTTGGAACCACAGCTCCTGAACATCATGATTGCTCAATTCAGGAATGAAAAAATTAGTAATCATGGCTCTATACCGATCACCATTGACTGTAACGTTGTGGCCTTCATCGTTTTTGAAGAAGGATTCCGCCAGCTCATAAAGTGCACCAAACAGTCAGTTTTTCTGGATGTAACGGTGTTTCGACATACACTTGTGGATTAGCTTCACTCCAAATGCGGCAGTTTTGTTTGTTGACGTAGCCATTCAACCAGAAGTGCGCCTCAACAAAATTCGCTTATGAAAATCGGGAACAACGACAATCTCGTTTTGGGCCCATTCGACGAATCTACGCCTTGCTTGATGATCGTTTTGATGAATTGCCAAACCAAACTGAGAATAAATCACTTGACAGCTATTAAATCGGTCGCCATCTTGGAAAGTAATGCCAACTTAAACTTCTATACCTGAAAAAAAAACACTTTTTACATGTAGTGTTACGATGAGCCTGGTGCCGTTGGCGAGGTCATTCAGTTCTGAAGGATAATCTGCATTCTCTAATCAGCAATTTCTTTTCGGTTGAACTAAGAAACGCGTTAAAATGATGCTCAAATATTGCTTCAAAATTCTAGCACTTCAAAATGACATTATGTTCTCTTTTTATATCTATGCTGGTCACACTGTATGTACCCATGATGTGCTTCGGCACTGGAATGCATATCTGATCACGAAAGGCAAATATAAACGGTGAAAGTTTCACACGATTTGAATGTTTTTTCTTTCACGGTGTTGCACTTTGAGTTTTCAGTAATGTAGAAGTTGGTATCACCTTATACTTCTTTAATTATTCTTTCTATTCAATTCAAAATTTTAACATGTCTTTAACCTAATAAGGTTTGGGAAGGGGAATATTTTTCTATTTTAAATTCCCATGAAATTATAAAATATATGCATTTGAAGACAAAATACACGCAACTTCAAAAATTCTTTTCTGAATGTATGCTGATACCTTATGCAAAATTTGAAAGATGAACTTCAAAAGAATAATTATAAACCATTCTCAGAAATTAATGACATTTTGCATTTTTGTTTGTTAAATAATAAAACGTTGTTTTCGAACTCGATCGAATTCTGTCGCATTAGCTAAAACCATAAGTAATGTATGAAAACTATATCTTAAAATAACACAGGCTAATGCGATAGTTTATGTTCCTGTCAGTGAATTGGAGAAAAAGGAAATCATTCTGTTGCGCAAGGATATTGATTTATTGGAAGGCGTTGTTTAGTGCAAGACAAACAAATGTGCTGTAAATAAACGGAAAAAATGTACATAAATTGACGGAAAATATTTTTATCTTTCCTGGCCACCATTTTTAGACGTACTGGAAGAATTTTCTTTTCCGCTGCAGCAAAGACGGGTTAATCGAGTTATTTTTTGAACTTCTACGCGTGATCTGTTTTACAAGTGTTTTCACGAGCACCTATAGAACATATTTATTTTTGTTTGCACACAAAAGAGATGAAAACAAATCCCTTTTGTTTTTATCTTGCATGATGACCTATTTTGTACCCTTTTTATTTAACAAACGTCATGCTAAACTTATTATTGGACTTAAAAATATATATAAAACAACTAAGTGCAAAATACTGAAACTGATACATCATTATTTATGTTAAAAATATAGATTGAATAGAAACTGACGGGGAATGTTAGTATCTAATTCTAACAACGCTTTAAAAAAACGTTATTGCGTTAACCTAGCATGGATGCAGAATCGAGGCCGTTGTGTCATGAGTTCGAGACCTAGTGCCACTGAAAACCTGAAATGCGGAGGTGCTGATGTGCGTAAAATCTGTCGAGGCTTATAGTCCTCCCGCTGTCATGGTGTGGAAGTTCGGAGAGGGAGTGCCAGCCCAGGTGTCGTGTCCTTGTTCTTAAGGTATCCAACTAGGTTGAAAAGTGCTTTTTAGGTGTTTGATGTTTGGTGTTTTTGGGGTCATTAGGGAAAAAAAGGAACCTAATTATTGAGGAAGAACTAATACATAAAACTAGAGTTTTTTTAAGTTCTTTTTATAGTTTTTACTTTATCTAACTAATATAAATATTTTTTTAATTCGTTTTTTGAAGAAATTTTTTCATGATAATTTGTGCACGAAAAACGGGGTATCTTCTAAATGATCCAATCAAATGCAATGAAATTTATAACATATGCTATGGGCCCTTCAGAGTGTATTTATTTCTTACACTATTTTTTATCCTGCGGTTTGTGACACTTCAGAGGGATCAAGAAGTATATCAATGACTTTAAAATTGCATAATGTGCAATTTGTATTTATCACGCTTTTCTTATTTTAAATAAAAATTGCTGAATTTTCCTATAAATATTTTTTTTTCTAAAAAAAGGGCGATACATGTTAGTTATTTAATAGTTATGACTTTTTAAGCCTATTTATGTTCTTAAAAAAATTATTCGGAAAATCAATTTTTGAAAAATTTATCTCCGAACCTAGTCGGATACCTTAAACATAGTTCAAAATTACGAGGTCCGTCACCAACAGCTATTGTGTTTCTTTATAGAGCAAAATAAATAAACAATCCCTCTTTGAAAAAAATTTAATAGAAAATATAGAAAGCAATCGAGAAAAATTTAGAAACCTAAAGATTAATTATAAAAGATGGTTGGAAGAAAAAATTACTTAAAAGCTTCTTATGAGTAGCAGTTTGTGTCTAGGTATGTATTAGCTTCATTATATTTTTGTTATACTTGTTCAAGATAAACTGAGAATATTAAATTGCTGATTTGACAGGAAAAAAAAAGACTTAATATATTTTCTAAGCAGTTTAAAATCTGTCATGTCTTGAAATATCTAGCAGTTTTATTTTTAACAGCTGAGTAAAGTAGTTAATTATGAAGAATTATTGCTCTTTAAAGGTTTAATTTTCTATTTATTATTTGAGTTTTCTGTTAAGTTATTATTATTTAATAAATTTAATATCTTCATTTCGCAACAGAAACGTATTTGTGTAAATAATATATAAAATACAGCTACATAAAATTTATTCAGATGTGTAAAAAAATCTAGAGGAATATATAAATACTATAAAAAAATAACACTTATATCCCTTTAAATCTGAGAAAGCAAAGAGTAAAAGAATGTACAATAAAAGTATCCCGAACTAAATATTCACTTCGATATATAGCATGTGAATCACACAAGGGAGAAATTAAACTGACTTAGTATGCATTCTGATATCTATTTTAACTCTAGAGTGTCGAAGCTTAGAAGAAAGCTAACAGATTCTACAAATTTTCTTCATTGTATGAAGAATGTATTGTTAATTTTCCATTCCTGAATTTAATGTCGTTATGCTCTAACTCTAATAATGACATAGGAGTGAGGCAGAATCCTATTTCAAGCATAATAAGATCTCATCCATCCAATTACGAGTCCATCTTAGAACTCATTTGATGGATGCTTTCCGGATTCGTGATCTTACAATTTCGGTGATTTTCTGTGAATATTTCGCAGAAAATCCTCCTCGTGATCGACTGATATTTTTCTTCACTTATAGTTCATGGAACATTTTAGTTGCATGGCTTAGAAATTACTTGTGAAAGAAACATTAATGTGTGTGTCTAAGAGTATTTGACTTTGGTAATTACTAATAAATAATCATATGAGAATTCTGAATAATATTTAAATTCCACCTATGATTTAAGACATGAAATATTTTATGTATTTATTTATATAAATAATTATGCATGTGTTATTGCATTTTAAAATGCTTATGATATATTTTTTTAATTTATTTTTACAAATTTTTCTTGCACTTATATAAATACAGTACCGTACGCAAATGGAGGGTTTGGGGTTCAAATCCTTCCATATACCAACACATTTTTAGTTTTTACCACAGAGATTACCTATAGCGCTTTCGCCTACTTGTTTTTTAGAATGCAACACCCTTTCCACCCCTCCCTTAAGAGAGACCTGTGTATTCCAATGTATGAATATTAGTTGTCTTAGATTCTTTTATGTTTCTTGTATTGTTTTCCGCATTATTAATAAATAATTATACATCTTTTTTATTAAATTTTTCTCATCACTTTCAATGAAAGAATCTCGGCAGCAATACAAATTATATTTTGAGCTGGCAAACATCCGTTATATTGTAGTAAATTAGACGGATTGACGAAGCAAAGGGGCTGTGTTCAATTATAGATATCGGGGTCGGGTTTAATACGGCCAAGAATCATCTTGTAGACTTGGTGACGAGCGTTCAATCAATTGAATTCAAAGTTCACAAGTAAAAAAGGGGATCTGGAGAACGGGAAACTGGCTCATAAGTCAAGCTCTTCAACTGAACAAGGGTTTAAAATTACGAAGCTTATAACCTGTGTTAACCTTTTTGAGTCGGGCTAGAGAAGGTAAACGATATTACCGTGTTTACTCGAATCTAAGCCGCACTTTTTTTCCAGTATTAAAGCTACTGAAAATTGTGGTTACGGCTTAGAATTAAACTAAAGAAATGCGTTGAATGGGGCAGTTAGTGTAAAACATTTTAGAACCTGTAATTGCTCTATTTTTCATTTTCCACAAAGTCTTGTTGAGAAATTAGGGGTGCAGCTTAGATTTGAGTAAATATGGTATTAAAAAATAGCAATATAGGAAACAAAGAATATATACTTAATTTTTTGAAACAGAACAATAATTTGGACCATACTTATAGATAATTTTTTCACGTTTAATGTACTTTGTAATTTTGCTGCATGTAATTAACGCTATTCTAGAACTACTCAGCAAACTGTTGGCGATGGATGCATGGAGGAAATTTTCCATCGTGATTGGTTTAAAGTATTCCTGTTGAATTCCTATAACTTATTACCAGTGACGTACATAGACTTCTCTTAAGGGGAGGGGTTACATTCTAAGGAACAAGTTGAAAAAGGTGCCAAATGGTATCCTCTAAGACTGTGCTTCTCAAACTTTCAATATACGCGACTCTATTCAATCATTTTCATTGCACCCTCCCTCTCCATACTATAACAATGTATTGAATTAAAATACTTTGACACTAAAGCTACAATACGACTTTTACTTCTTATGTGCCACCGACGTATATATAAACGTCTCTCGCAGCCAAAGCATTAATTTTCTGGACGTATTATATATATATATACATTTTTCCGAAGTACGATCTTTTTTGTGCAGGGCTATCCATGAAATTATTTCTAACGCTTTGGAATGCAATAAAAGGACCTTGACAGTGCTTTCGAAGGATTTACTTATTTCAGAGGATTTGCTTATTTATTCCTTCTCTCCTCCCCCTAAAGAAAACATCGAAATACGCTCATCTACGTGGAAAACGTTGGCATCGGGGAGCGAATCGCGTAACTCTTTTAATCGGTGTAGTTAAGGAATTAATTATAAACCGTACAAATTATCAAGGTAGGTGTATCAAGCTCATGGGGTCACTGATAATTATCAAACTTTTTCTTACCTTAGTATTGTTAAATTAATAGTAATATATGCATTGTACAGTACTGATACATTTAAAAGTGTATTATATCAGCGTAAATGTGTACTTATATTTTATTATATCAGAAACTATTTTTTTGTTTGTTTACCTTCAGTAAATTAATTTTTGAAATAACCTTTTGTTTTCAACTTTTCAATATGCTCACGCCCCCTGGTAGAGTTATCTCACCCCCCAACGGGGACACGCCCCACAGTTTGAGAAATGCTGCTCTAAGCTAAAAATTAAAAACTTTGTCTTTGGCGAAGAAAGTTTGAATACCCCCTTGTCACTGCTCATTGCAAAGATTTGGACTTGACTTTTACCAATACGTAAGTAATAATTCGATAACTTCAAGCTAGCTGCATTTAACATCTAGTGAGTTATCAATAAGTACACACATAGTTCTTTTTTTGTTTTTATAAATGTATTATTTTACTTAAACGCAATCTGTAAATGTTTGCTCTGCGTAAAAAGAACAGTTCTCGCTAACCACCCCCTATCAATTAATTACGTGCATATAACTTTTCTTTCATTCCACTCCTGCTTAATTTTAATTTCGGAAATAAAAGCCAATAACACTTTCAACACCACCCTGGAAATGGGGAGGGGGCGATAAACGTAGAATTTCACAGGTATGGTTTCATATTTTTTTTTAAGAAGGTAAAATTACACCTCCAAACTCTCGAAAGGTTCATTAAAAGAATCACAAGCATTACAAAGAGAATGGAATGCTTCATTTTAAACGGTGCAATGCGAGGAGTTAAAAAGAAATAGGGGGAAAAAAAGGTTAGATTTAGAGAATGAAACTTGGAAACAATTTGAGGAGTTTTGCTGTTGAACCAATCGATAATTGAGTAAAGGCAAGAAAAGAAATTAGAGGATGAAAAATCGTTCGAAATGCTTGGCTCCCGTTGCCAGGTTAATTATATTTGCGGAGGAATTTGTTAATGTGTTTGTCTTTGAAGGCAGTGAAGTTAAGAAAATTGAACGAAGAATTGAAACGAGCAGAAAAAGAAAAACATATAGAAAGAAAGTCCAATCCGAAAGTTTCTTACAGAAAACAGTTTGCGATGCTTTCTGTGTATGTTTTCAGCTTCTACTGTTCTCTTCTTTAGATTTAAAAGAGCGTCGAAAATATTTAGCCTTGCATTCTGTAGCTTATGTATTTTTTATTACAAAATGCATTAACTTTCAAAGCAAACTGTGGTTTGAATTATCGCCGTGCTACACGATAACATTTTTTTACTGCTGTTCACTTTGATTTGCTTCTCTAGTACATGTATTTCACTTTTCATATTTTCAATTAAATTTTGTTTTGAAACATGGAAATAGTTTTTAAGATTTGATTGCTTTGAATGATACAAAGTATTGTGCTGTTTATGCTGCTTGCGTGATTGAAAGTTTCCATTGAAAATTAGTCTACTTTAAATTGTGTTTGGAGAAAAAAAATCTGTAATGAGCATTTGCTTTTAATAGAAATTACCCTTGAAAGGTAAGGTGTTTTAAGAAAATTTAATTAAAGTGGCAATTTTTTTGTATTTTTAACTTTCGAAATTAAAAAAAAAGAGTTCATAAATATGGGGAAGAATAATACACACCTCTATGATGCAAATATAACGATGAGAATCGTTCTGAGACTTTAATTCAGAAATATTGAACTTAATTTATACAAAGAAAGTTTCATATAGTGAACTTGAAAATAAGGCCGTGTTAGCTTTGTTATGCAATTTGAATGAACGAGTGATTGTTTTTTAACGCTATACTTAAAGCAACATGAGAGCTAATGGCAACATACTACGTAATTTTGAACCGTTTTTAAGGGATAAGGATGACATATGAGTTGGTACTCTACTTTCCTAACTTCCACACTCCACCAAAGAAAGGACTTTGAGTTACAAAAGACAAAAGCGTATCAGCCCCTCTACATTGTGGGCTTCAGAAAAACCAGGACTCGAACCGTACCAAACCACCAGTTCGTGGCTATGACCACAAAGCTATCGTGGTCTATATAATGTGAGTGGCGTGATTCAATTCTTATCATATTGTGACCAATATAATAAAATTGAATCTTAGCATCTTACGCAATTACCATACATAAAAGCCATGCTTACTTAAAATAACGTAGTGTTCGCATATTTTTTACATGAATATAATTATGATAATGGTTATTCATACGTATCCATAAGCATTCTGAGAATTTGTTTGAGTTATTTACGAAAGCTTGGCTGAGAAATTTGCAACTGCGAACTTCAATTCAGAAGATAGTTTTGCTAACATTTTTATTCTGTAAATACCTTGACGCTTTCCTTAAACAAGTCTTTTAAATAAAAAAAATAACGTTATATATGTATTAAAATAAAAAAAAATCATTTGATTTAAATCTAAATTCCATTGCATTTTTAACGATAAACTTTGTTTAACTGTCATCTTTTTTTAATGCATTACATGAAAAAAAAATGTAAATATTTTGCAATAAGCATTCATTTATATCCGTAGCCCAATCTAAACTGTTAGTCTGCTTAAAAATACAAAATTACTAACGTGTTATGCTATTTTAACAATGCTTCAAAATATATCGAACATTATTTTTATTTGACATTCTAATTAAAGCTGCAAAAATAGCAACTATATATTTCTGTGATTGCTGCAAGTTAAGAGTTATTCTAAGATTTTCAAGACATTTTTTTCCTTTTCTTTAAATAAAGTAAAAAATAAGTGTAAATCAATAATATACGAAGCTTACGCAAAAAAATAAAGTACACTAATGTAATCTGAAAGTCCCAAGGACTGAGGTTACGTCTACAGTTTTACGTGATACTCAAACTACGTGAAACACGATCGACCGTCGTGCTATACAATTCATACTTCTATGCACTTCCATATCTAAACTCCAGTCGAGTATCTAGTAACCGCTTAGGCTGGGAGCCAACAATTCTGCCACTGCACCGAATGCTGAATAAAATATAGCGGACTTCTATTTTCTTTACTCAAACAAAAATAGCATTCTAGAATTAAAAGAAAACCATAATCCGTGTAAATGGGTTTATTTATATATATATATATATATTTTACTCCTTTCTTGGTAATATATGACGAAGAATGAGGTTAGAACTTTAACTGTTGTACTTGGATGGTTATAACAAGTTATTTTATTTGCGATTTGATGTAAAAAAAGTTTTTTAAAGTGATTTATTTTGAGTGATTTGATAATATTTTCAAGTGAGGTAACAAGATTGCTTATTTAAGTATATATATATATATATTATTTTATATATATATATATATAATATATATATATTTTATATATAGTATATTAAAATATTATGGCTGGTATACTATAGTAAACCATCGTACATTTTTATGTGAAGAAAAACAACGCGTACAATAATTATCTTACTTCCCACATTAGTACGTCCTGTAAGAGTGAAATTTAACAAGTGAATCTTTTTTAAAAAATATTATCCATGCATTTAAGGATTGCATGATAAAATAAATACTGAAACACTGAATTCTCAACCGCATTAAATGATTATTTTTCGTAGGAAATAATGAAGGTAAAATGGTGTAAAAAACTACTTGCTGAATACGTAAACGGTTAATTAGGAAGTTTTTCACAAAAATATGGGTGAACTAACTTTCATAAATTTAACAAAGTGTGAAATTTAATGGCTCATATCGTAACTTTCAAACTTTGCCGTTATATTTAAGTATACGGAAAAAAGTTGTGATTTAAGATAATTACATTAAACATTAAATTAAATTTATGATATACATACATAGATTATTTTTAATTGTATATATACAGTTAAAATACAATTATATATAAACAATTTAAAAATACTTAAATGCCAAGGATAATTTTTTAATGCTGACTATCTTTTGGTTAAACGCACACATCTGAAGGACTTGAGCCGTGTAAAGGTACTGAGGCACGTTAAACCTGTCGAGACGAAAAGTCGTCCCGTTGGCGTGCGGTTGAAGTTTTGAGACGGGGTCAGTCAGGTCAAGTGTCATCCTTGTCACTTGACCCTGGTTCAAAATGAAGAGATCTATCGCCATTAACTCTCTTGTTGCTTCAGAAAGCAACATGAATTAAAATAAATTCGAGTCTTAGATTGTGTGCTTGTCAGTTTGTTTGCATCAAAAGTAATTATATATATATATATATATATATATATTGTCAAAATCTGCTAGTAGTAAATATGGTACTTATAAGTTTTACACCAGATTTTTATTGCAGTCATAAGAAAATGTAAGTATTACTGCAATTTCAAAAATTTAGAGACAAGAAATATTTTTTTTTGCCAAGGTTTCTTTCAAATAAAAAGCTCCAATTCTGATATACAATATATATATATATAATTAGTTTTTTAAATGCACATATATAGACTTAATATTATTCTATCATAATTTACTAATTTTACTTTTATGCGGTACTACTTTTAATCTGTTGGATTTGGCTGGAAACATAACATGTTGCTATACTCACGAAGTATAAGTCTTACTCTCTTCTTTATTGCATCGACTTTAAATCTATTCTAGTAAATACTAGTAGGCTACAATTTTATCGTTATATTTTAATAGTATAGTGTATTTTATTTGTAATATTTAAATTTATTATTCCTTCCTTTCTCCCTTTGGCTCAGTGGTATAGGTAAATTAAAGGTGAAAGTTGGCTTGCCCTAAAACTTTGTTTAAACCAGCAATCTTGGTTCCCAAGGCCAGGAGTTTGTAATTGTACTACTGAGGCTTATGTTTCCTACTATCTTGACTAGTTATACTTAGGTTTTATAGTTGTATACATGTATTTCGTAAATAAAATCTCCCTCTCTTCCCATAAATGGTATTCATTATATAGTTATCGTTTTAGGTGATACTATTTTAATACAAATTTTTTTTCGATGTTTTAAGTTGCAATGATCGCGTGCTTTTTTTAATTCTCAGATCAATAGATGAAATATATAAAAAGTTGTTTTTAAAATCATTTTTAAGCGTAAATTCAATTATTTCTTCAAAAAAGAGCCAATAAAAATATCACGAGAGTTCAATTATAACGCAATAAGCAACTACATCTACCTATTTCACAAATCAGGACTATAATAAATGAAAAAGAAATTTCGGTTTGACATTTAGGACCGGCTTTCTACATTTCCGGCTTCAAATGACAATGGGTTTTCGTGTTCCGATTGATTCGATTAAATGGCAATAACAAAATATAGCTCAATCACCTGCCCCTCCCCTCCATCAAAGCATTAGTAGATCGATAGGACAGAAAATGGTTGTGCCCATGCACATTGTAGGAATAGATTTCTGAGACTGCTGCACCATGAAACCTGTGGTAGACACACTCGTTTGCAGAACAGGGGGTGGGGTAGAGAGGGGTCGAAATTCCCCGAAACTGTGGGAGCTTTCCACAAAAGAATTTCGGTGGGGAGAAATAAATCCCAACCGAGGTTATTAGGCGATTAGGGAAATTTTGGCCAGTAGGACTACTCATTGGCAGTTAGGGAGTTTCGAACACTCGAATGAATAGATCGTTGGATGCGGCTTCCCATTCAACGTACCATGCAATCTGTGTTTGGGTAGTATCTGTTCAGGGTTATCATCAAGGCTCGATATGGAGGAGATATTGAGATCCAAGTATCCAGATATTGCACTAAGCATTCACGATGCTTTGATACAAAGTTGGTGATTACACCATTAGTGATAGAGAGGAGGTAATTACTGGGAAGATATGAGAGAGAGATGTAGGACTTTGAAAGTTTTTAAAAAATAATCAAATTTTTGAATCCATGTCAATTACCTGATATAAATTCTTTTAGACGTATGCTGAGTCGATGGAAAAAAATAAAGTACAATTTTTAAGTTTTATAAATTTTTCATTTGTTTTTTGCAGACTTGATATGATGGTAAGTAGTAAAATACAAAATATAAGGCATTTAAAAATAAAGATGACAGAGTAAAATCTACACACATACGTACGAGTTTCATATTTTCTATAAAAAGTTTTAGAAAGTATCATTTAATTAAAAAAAAATGTTCGTTTATACAACTTTTGTCGTCGAATCTTAAAATACTTCAGTCTCAAAAATGTTTAAAACGTTATTCTGGTGTTTATAACTTGTATTTGATAAAATATTAGACAGTTTATGGTTATTTTATCCACTTAACTTACAAATAGTTATAATATATATAACTTCAAACAGGATATTTTTTTAAAGAGTTTTTTTTTTAAAAAAATTAAGATTTTAATTCATCATTGAATCCAAAAAATTCATTCAACCTTGTTCACTTAAATTTACTTCAAAGCAATAAAAAATAAACAAATTATCTATACTTTAGTACTAAGTATATACTTAATATGTGAAGGTTACATGTTAAATTTTATTTAACTTACTGTCATTTTATACAGGGAAAGTTAATTTTAAGTAGTTTCCTGCATAATATAAGAGAATTACGTGCTATAATTCAATTTTGATACAGATTTATCTTCAATAATTTTCATCAAAACAAATGCAGCCTCTTTGATCGAAATAAAAAATGCTTTTTTTTATTCGAATACATGTTAAAGAAAGTCCAAATCTAATTCCACTTCAGCTATCTAAAAATACGCACAACTTTAAGTAGAAAATGCTGAGAACAAACCTCTTGCGGAAAAAGAAAAGTTTTTTGTGGTGCCGGATACACAGCTCTCTAACATGAAAAATCAATATTCTTCAATACTCGGCAACTGATAAAAATACATCACATACTTTTAGCCGTCATCCGTAATTTATTTAGGTAGTAGTGATTTTATTCTGTAGTTTTTTTCGGTATCTAGAATTCTGAATTAAGTCCATCAAGATACTTAATTTTGAATTTATAAACACGTATGTTTCGTATTTGGTGGAGAAGTAAATTTTAAATGGAATATCGAATTCAGATGCAGAGAATATTAGCAGCATAGGGAAAATTTAACTTGTTTTGAAATACAGAAATGAATGCCTTTAATGGGATGGATTTCTCAAAAATACGTAAATGTATAGGAAATGCGAATTCAAATTCATCCAAGATGTACTTTTCCTTGATGTTAGACATATTTTATGCTAGTGAAACTGTGAGAGATTTTAAATTCAGGTACAATGACGTCAGATATAGTGCATAGAGAATATAGTTAATCAGTATGCAAGAAATTTCACTTTATCATTGCTTTTCAATTGAACCTATATATACAGTCGGATCTTCATTTACGAACTTCTATTTAGCGAATTTTTTCTGGTACCCCAAGATTCTCTTGGTAAAATAACTACCAAATACCTGTGAGTGAATTTTCTACTTAACGAACTTTCTATTTTGAAAATATTTCTGAACATTTCAAATTATTCTCTCTTTTAACATATTTTATGAGGATCAATAGCCTGGAACAAATTTTACCATGTGCTTAACTCATCTAGAGCAATAAAATTGCTATAACTTTTCGAATAAAAACATTCTAATAAAATTAACAGACCTTATCAGTAATTAAATTTAGAGACGCACGTGGTAATGTATGCTTAAAATTACTGCTTTTAAACTAATGTATGCTTAAAATTACTTGTATGCTTAAAAGGAGATGTCATTAAAATTAATTAATTTTAATGTAAAAGTATTTTTTAAAGATGTAAATGCAATGTATTCCTCGACAATGTTTTCCCCTTTGTTTTCCTTGGAGTTTTCTTTTTGATGGCCAAGATTTATAAAATAAATAGATATCAGCTTACAAAAAATTTATGAATAATTGCTTTTTTTAATATATAATGCTTAAGAATTTATAAAATTTGTTTCATGTGGTTTCGAAAGGGCATTAAAAGATGAATCTATTTAAAAAAATGTCCACATAATGAGCTATATTTCGGGATTTGGCAACTTCATTAAATAGATGTCCATTTGTATATATATTATCTTAAATTGTTCTTCTATTTAAATAAAATTACTTGCAAAAATATCCAACAATGATGATATTTTTGTCACTGACTCCTCATCCAAAAATATTTTTGAAACATTAAGAATTAGTTAAGTCCGTGGACCAAACTTAAAAGAAATTTGCTTATTTGCTCTTTGGACGATTCCCTTATTTGTTTTTTTTTAAAAAAATATATAACTCTAATATTTATTCTTAATTAAGATTATACATGTTCCCTTTAAAAATTGATGGAGTGGGAGTTTATTCTGTTACAAACATGTGTTCAAATAGAGAGAGAGAAGAGATTAAATATTTACAATTATATATACCACAGAATAAATATTTTATATTTTACTTTAGTTTCTGTTTATACAGTTTGATACTTTTTCGAAGAATAAACATCTTAGCTAATAGTTTTCATAGAAATTAGCTGATGCGTCTCCTTGGTGAGGATTTCAGATACTATATCAGAAATATTTCACACAGGTACTAATAGAGTATCTATATCAAGTGCAAATTTAAATGAAGTTATACATTTATATAAATACTTTCTACTAACTAAAGCATGTTAAATTCAGTGACTAACATGTCTCCAAAATATGGTGTACGTTTTTAAAAGTCAACAAAACGTTTTGAAATAAATCTTGATTGTATTTAAGGGAACAATGGTAATCTTTTTCTCATGCTTAACCTTACGTCTGGACTACTGGGGAAAAACTACTTTTAATTCTAATCTAAGGCATATCAATAAATATGAATCTGAACTTTTCATAAGTGCAAATAATTGATTACATTCAATAAGTACTTCCAATTTCGGAAACAATTTCTTATGAGATGTTTCATTATTTTCAACTAGATGTGTAAAAAAAATTACGGATACCAACTTAATCTGTTTCTTTTTAATTGAAAGCCACCGCTGAATGTTGTGGCTTTTTTTCTTACAAACTGAAAATATTTTACAAGGAAATGTTTTTGATTGAAAGTTTATTACATACAATCATAATGGCTAAATTAAAAAATATATATTTATTCAATGTGAAATGCATGAAGTTCTGAAGTTCCGAGCTTGATATGATTGATCTAATCAATTATGATATCTAAATGATTTTTTTTCATGAAATTCTTTTTTTGGTTACTCTATTCTTTCATCAATGCATTCTTAAAGCAAACATTCATTTAAAAGAATTTCAACATTTATCATTAAATGTTATTTAAAATAGTAGCTGCTATCTTATATACGTCAGTATCTATAAGGAGAATATTGAAAAAAATGCTTATTTAAGTTCAAAAACTATGTTGTACCTCCTTGAAGAAATTTTACTTCAATAAATCTTAAACTCCTAAATGTACTGCATTTAAATCATAACTTACAAAGAAAATACGCTTTTCTAACTTTTTGATGCGTTGACCTTATTATTATTATTCTTATTTTTAATCTAACGGATCAGGCATGCTTGTTTGATAATTCCCAATAAGTTAATTATAAGCAGTTAATTTTTACTTTAAGCTTTGTATTAAAAATAACTGAGAATTATTTCTATATAAAATATCTTTTGATCACATAATTTATCTCTTTTCAAAGAAATTATTCCGTGAATTAGCATTATATGTCTATTGTGTATGTATATATTTCTTATTGTATAAATGTGTATTGTATACATCTCGAAGTTAAAATTCAGAAAAATAAAAGAATATTGAATATACGCTCTTGTATAAATATATATATAGAAAATGAATATATGGTTATTTATATAGAATAAGAAGAAATGTTATAATAGAAATATGAAATTTAATTAATGTTTCCATTTTAAAGCTAGGTAACTGATGATTTAACTTTTCAAGGGAAAAAATAGCACAATTTGGAGAAACTAATATCCTATAATCTTGATGTTCAATTTGAGCATCAATAATCAATACTTTTAACAAAAGTAGTAAGTGATTATTCATTTGACTAAGAAATATATTACGACAGTTTACGAAATATTATGATTATTTTAACTATTACTGGAGCTTAGCTCGCATTTACTTTTCTTTCCTGCACCATTTTGCCTCAGTTTTGCTATTCACGATCTATACCGATAGGTACTATTTCTTCCACCCTTGTTTCAGCTAATTTTGTCGACAAATGTTTGTATGTGAAAGAACAATACTGGCAATTACAGAAACGAGGACTGAAGCAAGAAATTTCTTTTCTCTCGAAGAAGCCAACCAATGAGGGATGTAGAATTTCTTTAATGGCTAACAGGCGGTGAAAGTGTAACTGTGTTTATGAAAAATGGTAAGCATGCGAGATGTAGAACACGTTCTTTTCTGGCTACGATCCCAGAGTACACGATTTCTAAAATTTGAGCTTCAAGTGAATTCGCTTCTCCCTTGCAAACATTATTCATCAACCATAATTCAGTTTAAGCCGTCAAAAATTGGTCCCCGAATGAGGCATTGATTGCAAAGCAGAGCTTCATTGGGGCGGGGACTGTAAATGAATCGTTGGCGTCATCTAAGGATGATGGATGCTTCAAGTGTTATTTAAGCCATTGAGGTTTGGGATGGCCGCTTGCTCGTTTTCCTACAACTCGCGAGTCTCGCTTTTTTTTAAAAGGATCTTTTCGAAAATTCGTAATCGTTGGCATAATTATGGTAATTTAATATGCTTTGCTTTTTAAGAGATGATTTGCGGTAAATTGCTCTTCATTCTTCATCTAATTCATATTCAATGTAGGCTGATGATTTGTTTTAATCTAAATTTTGTTCTATTAATTATTTGCATTGCAAGCGAATGTGGGAAATAACATTTCTTACAAATGACGTATTTTGATTCTAAATAACATTTTTCAGTTTTAAATATTAAAAGTGTTATTTATTCATATATTTAAAATTATATTACTTCAGATAACTCTTTCTTTAACTATAAAACAAATAAATGTTTACCTGCACTTGACTATTTAAAAATAAAGGCAAACTAAACATTTTTGGTTTCGTTAAAAAATAAGAATTTAATATTTTTATATTTTAAACATGGTTGAGGATTCCGCGGTCAAAAATATAAGGGTGGTAACATGACCTCCCCACAAAATCTATTTCCCATTTAAAACCCGTAAGACTATTCTGCGTTAGAGTAAAAAATAATAAATTTTTCAGTTTCAAGTAAGGAAAATACTTTAGTCAAAATATTGGTAAGGAAAAATGTTTTAGTCAAATTATTTCTTTTGAATGGAACCAATTAAATTATTAATGAATGATATTTTTTAGATGCAATGAAGAAAATTGAATATTTATATTAGGTTGGGGAAAAAGAAATCCATAATTTTTTGGATAAATGGCTGTAGTACCGATATCTCGTGAAATATCGATCAAACAATTTCAAATTTATACTCATTGTCAAGGTGACAGTTTACAATAAAAAAATTCTTTTTTTTTGCTTGGTCTATTCAGTTGTGAGTTACAGGGTGTTAGAAATGGAAGTCAACAAAGAGAAAATTTGGTACATTTTACAATTTTTTCTTTGATAAAGGTGAAAATGCAAGCCATGCGGCTGAAATTGTGAATGGTGTTCAAGGTGCCCATATTGTAACAGCAAATTACGTGCAATTTTGGTTTTGTCGATTCGGTTCAGGCATTCTTGATATTAAAGATGCACCTCGCACAGGCAGGCACGTCGTCGAAAATCTCGATAACATCACAGAAATAATCGAAGTTAACCGGCATGTTAGTAGTCCTAGTATCACTCAAGAGCTAAAGATCGACCATAAAACAGTTTTAAACCATTTGCACAAAGCTGGATTCAAAAAGAAGCTCGATGTTTGGGTACTACGCCAATTAACACCAAAAAACATGATGCATCGAATTTCCAAACGGAATAAAATTGACCCATTTCTTAAACGGATAGTGACTAGGCATGACAAATGGGTCACATACGACAATATTGTGTGAAAACGACCGTGATCAAAGCGTGGTGAAGCAGCTCAAACGGTGGCCAAACCAGGACTAACGGCCAGGAAGGTTCTACTGTATATTTGGTGAGACTGGAAAGGAATAATTTATTATGAGTTGTTTCCGTAGGACCAAAAACTAAATTCAGATATCTAATGTCAACAACTGGACCATTTGAAGCTAGCAATTGCCTAGAAATGGCCTGAATTGGCCACCAGAAGCACTGTTGTGTTCCATCAGGAGAACGCCAGGCCACACACATCTGTAGTGTGACTCGCTAGAAATTCTGGGAGCTTGGTTGGGAAGTTTTAATGCATCCACCATATAGTCCGGACCTGGCACCAAGCGATTGTCACCTTTTTCTCGCATTGTCAAACTTCCTGAATGATAAGAAATTGGGATCAAGAGAAGATTGTGAAAATCGATTACTATTGTTTCTCATCAATAAGGACCAATGCTTCTATGAGAGACTCATTATGAAGCTACCTTTAAAATGGCAATAAATTAAGCACCAAAAATGTTCATATTTGACCCAAATCGGACAATCCGAACATTTTAATAAAAGTCTTGAATTTCATGCAAAAATAATGAATTTCTTTTTCCCCAACCTAATATATTAAAAACTAATAAAACATTTTTCTATACCCTTAATTTAAATTGAGTTACTTCCAAAGCAAAGAAATTTTTTAAGATAATTTTCCTATCATGATTATGATGTCAGAAATATATATTCATCAACTGATGACTTTGTCATATATCTGTTATATAAGCAAATAATATAAGGTAATAAAAAGTATTTCAGCTGTAAGATATTAAAAGAAAGAATTATCATGCAAGACTCGTATATTCTCCAATTATGATAAACTAATGACGAGTTAAGGTAATACAACTACACTGATTAGGCATTTAAATTCATTTTAATTCTCTAACTCATGTTTTCAGTGGTGTAATATAAAATTTCATAGCGATGCGTTGGATAGTTTTATTTTAATTCGCCTATCATTATCTAATACGTTTGCAAACGTGCAAACTTTGCGCTAAATACTGTAATAAGCATACTGTCAGTTATAACCGACTTCTTATATTTTTTATATATAAACATTGCATATTTGTCATTTCTATATATTCTTATATCATAACTATTAATAAGATTTTTCCCATCTCAGCCTGTCTATCTTTAAATAACATTATGCATCTATTTTGTAAACCTTCAAAATAATATTTCATTACTTACATGAATCAAATTTAAAAGTCAATTAAAGATATTAATTTAAAGGTTTTCTGAGGCATAAATGGAAGCAAATTTCAAAATTTTTGTTTTACCCCGAAGGCACAGAAACAATTATTTTACTGAAGCAGGACTAATTCGGTAATCTAATATGTTCTAGAAATCGAAATTATCTCAACTAAAGAATTACTATTTAAAACATAAGTGGCATCTAATTATTTGAAGAGGCTTCCTAAAGATATCTAAAAATCCCCCGACTGAAACAAGGCAACAAACAGACCCTCTAAGGCTCACCAAACCAAGGGAGAAATTCTCTTAGAAAGAAATAACGAATTTCAAAAAGCGCTGTAAGCGAATGAGTATTCAATTAACGCAACCCACGAAAAAGGTTAAAAAAGAACCTCATTCCATTTTAATCAACACTTTAACCTAAATAGAAAATTTTATGTCATTCTATCTCAGTGACTCTTTCTTCCCTCGAGCTATTTATCGGTTCTCAGGTATCTTTCCATTATCTCGTTATTTTATGAGTATTAGGTTCCACAAAGATAGAAGCAACGGCATTCAAATTCGTGACTGCCAAATTTTCCTCACACTGGCTAGGAAAAAGAGTCAGATAAAAAAAAGCAGGTTCTCATGAGATCGATCCCAACATGAGAGCCATTTATCCTGGAACCCTTAAAACCCCCTTATCCTTTCCCTCCCTTACCCTTAATTCTTACTTTGAGGGCTCAGGATGAGAAGCTTAGGGCTAAAAAGCAAGTCCTACCTAATGAGCGGGTCAGATCAATACTGTTCAAGATTACCCTTCCTGCCTGCCTTCAACCCTCCCTTACCTCCTTTGGCTCTCATACCTTTCTAGATGGGGCAAACCAAAAGAGGTGATTGGTGGATTAGAGGATATTTTTCTTTGCTCATCCAAAAAAAGAAATGCCTGCCTGCATAACCCAGGAATTTGTAATTGAATTGGATATTGTTTGCTGACAAAGCAAGGGAAAAACCAGATGGGTCCCTTTGGAATGAATTTTAATAAAACCATGTGTATACGCGAGAAAAAGAAATGGCTTGCTATGCCCTCTCATATACATTCTGGAAGGTCTAGATTCGAAAAAAAATAATAATAAAGGATTTGTTCAATTAGATACATAAATACAGTACAACAATCAGTGTCTTGTATCGATTAGGGAGGGAAGGAGACACACATCAGGCATATTACTATGGAGGGATGATGAATCGCATTTGATTAAGGAAAGACATTAATGACCATTCTATGGAATACAAAACCCTTGCGAAAAGAAATTGAAAAGAACACGATGCCCGTTTTTGAAATTAGAGATTGGAAAATCTACGTACTAAATTCTGGTAGCCTTTATATTGAAAAACTTAGAAATTGGGAATTTATTTCATAGATTTATTTAAAAATGTGGGTTTTTTTTAAATGGATATTTTTTAAACTATAGAACAATTCCGTTACAAAATGCATATACTAGATTGAAGATTGAGTTATTAATTTCAGTTTTCAGTTGATTTTTTTTTAAATACCGTTTATAACTCTGACTATATAAAAGCCTTATAAAAATTTTTCATTCTGTGTAATATCAAAGCTATATGATACAAACATCTATGAAGCGGATTTTTGCAATAAAGAGCCTTTTTTTTTAAATTTTCTGACTAAAGCCTGAATAGAATGCTAGATTTATATATTTCAAATATTGAAATTTTTATAATTAATTAATTATTGAAATTACTAGACTAACATATGCTAAAACGATGGAATGATTATAAACCCAAAGCGTAAATTTAATTGATCATAGTTCTGAAACAAAATGCCAGAAATTTTTAAATAAATTAAATAATAATTGAAAATAAAGCCTAAAATAATTATAAATAAAAATAATCTAATTAGTGCTATTTTATAGCAGATAATAATCTGTGAGGTGAAAATTTATTATTAGAAAGAAAAAAAGTCTCTTGCTATAATCTACCACTTACAGGAGTTAAAGCAGCAGTATCGTTGCTTATTCGAATTTGAAATTAAATAAAGGATAGCATTATATATATATATATATATATATATATATATATATATATATAAATGCAACTTCTATGCAACTTCTATGGAGAGAGAAAAATTACGCAAATTCTATAATTATTTAAAACATGTCGATGATTTTTACTTTTTCTATTTAAATCAATTAAAATACCTATTAGATAGCGTGCGTTTGTGGTTTGTACTAATAATTTCTATTTAGAATCAAACATTTCATGGACTAATTATTTTAGGGAAGATAATAGAATTAACTTAAAATGGAAATGGTCCCTCTGAGAGACTCTTTGCGGGAACTCATGTACAGCCCTGATGCTCCTAGAATAGCAGAGGCAGTGATCAAGACTTTCGACGGAATTGAGGGATATCTACTGCATTTATTCATGGAGACGAGAACAACAACAACAATAGAATTAGCTCGTGGATGACCAAATAAACAGTCGTTTCTAAGAATATTTACAATATCAAATAAAAAGCAGAGCATAACTGAAATTATTTGTTATTTGTAAGTAATTCCAATGTCCCTATTCGTAGGGCCCTTTTTTCCAATGACATATTTGCATAAAAATACATCAATTTCAACATTAGTTACCAGAGTCCAAATAATCTGGTGCATAATTTCGTGATGTAAAGCAAATTTTAATCAAGTTATATTAAGCAGAATTGAAAAAACTATCAAATACTTGCTTACTGATAATGCTGTTGTACAACAATACGCAAGAAAACAATACAGTTCCCATAGGAAGTATTTATAATTTTATTGAAATGAATGTTCCTTTTGAAAAAATATAAAATCGTAAAGAAACGAAACAAAAATAATTACTTTATTCAAATCTCGTTACTTCATTCTACGATTTCTTTGGGGAAAATAATTACCAAATTGTAGGCTTTGAATTTTTAAGCGCCCTCTATGTTTTAAAAGTAAAACTCACGCTTGAAAATTCTTCGAGCTATGGTGTTTTGAAATCAAAAACATGAAATAATGAAATTAAGAGAATCAAGAATTATATCTGAATAATTTGGCTGAAGTCGGTATTTGATAGGAAAATAAATTTTATGCACGGTGTAACAAAAGATTCTTTTTAATAAGCGGAAGTATTTTTTTCAATAGAACACGCAATGAAAAGAATATTTTTCGGTATTTTAATCTTCAACAAGCTGCTGAAATCAGATGAAATTAGAAGAAATTGAGGGAAGTATCTAAAGAAAACGTTATTAAATTACTTCCTAAGGAAAATACTAAATTTATAAAACCTCGTCGAAAGCATGGCATAAAGGTGGAAAATGGTTTTTAAATTTTTAATAGAGAGATAGAGGAAAAACCATGCCGGTGTTATCAATATTTATCTATTTAAATATTAAAAAAATATAGAATTTTTTTTTTTAAGAAAGATTAAACAAAAGTGTTTTCTACCTCTATTATTTTTTCTGAGTATTTGGATTTTTTTTGTGTGTGAGTAAACGTACAAGTATCAATGTGTGCAAATAGATAATTTTTTTCTAACAAAAAATGTCTTTATATGTACATGGTAATTTTAAAAGCTTAAAAATCTCCATACGGAAAATCTTGTAAACAGATCTCTTTACAAGCTATATTTGGAAAAATAAATTACATTAAAATAATAAATTTATTTAAAGATTCTCTAAATAAGAACTATATTTTTCAGAAAATATAATTTACAGTAAGCTTACTATAGGATTGATTGCTTGAATTTAGTACATTAAAAAAGGTAATTTGGTGAACAATATGGTTTACCATAAACAGATTATTTTATCTACTTTGTCGTAAAATTTTTCCATGGAAAAATCATGCGTGAAGTAAAAACTATTGTAATATTCCCCCAAAATATTGATCCTTTATTAATAAAAAGTTCTATATTTTGAATAAAAATATATAAAAAAAAGGAAACTTTTCCATAATGTGTTTACCTGCATACGTCGATCTCATTTTCATGGAAATAAAAGTAAAATTGAATCAAAAATAAATCTTTGTTGTATCTTTTTCTCCACTTGGAGCCGAATGCTAAAATCGAAGCATTTTTTCCTTCTAAAAAATACACATTTTTCCAGTAGCCCTCATGTAAATGCAGACGTTTATGTTTTCATATTTTATGGCTAAAATATTTAAATCACGTCAGCCACCTAAATTGCATTAACAGTTTAGAAAGAAAATAAAATAAGATGGCTTCAAATATAAAAGAACTCTTTCTAAATCGGATATGTATATGCTGTTTCCTGAATCAGTTTGGATCAGCAACGCTGGCTGGGTAAAATATCTAACCATTTATTTTTGACCGTATACCATGCGCTGCATTTACATCTTCGATTGAACATCAATATTTGATGTAGTGTCTCCTACGATACCTTCTAGAACTCGAAAACTGCACGAAAACCACTCTGTCAACGACAATAAAAACTAAAAAAAAAAACTTTTTTAGAGAGGGTTTATTTAGAGATCGTCAGATTTCTAAATCATGAATATTTAAAGTCTCTTTTGTAATAGGGAAGGGGGTGCGGGGCTTTTCCAATTTCCTGCGATATTTTTTTGCGTAGTTTCTCTCATTTCGGATGATATGCAGATTACTTTTGATAAGAAGAGACGCGAAAATGAATTTCGGGATAGGGTAGGGAATAGGTGGTGGGGTGAATGTCGTCATCTGAAGAGCCAGGATTCGCCAGGGCTAAAAAGGAAGAGGGAGGACAGCTGAGGGGAGAGGGGAAGAAAAAAGAAAAAAAGAGAACGAAACATATCACGAAAAATATTCATTTTCCCTGCTGTGCTGAGAGGATACAATTATTTAGAGGTCTGCTATCACGACCCGCTCTTATGAAATTTCAGAATCCTGGTCATGCCTCATTTTGAGATGCATGCAAATTTGTTCGAATGTGAGTGAACAGCAATTTCAGTCACAGTTGATTGATGGCATTAAAAAAGAAAATTTGTTTTGTTTAGGGCACTCTTTATTTCATTAAGCGTTTGGGAGCTAATTCATTATCTGCCTCTCACAGGTTATACACATATGACATTTACGAAGCTTTGGAAGACAGAATAGATATTGAGAGGCGTGTGTTTTAAGCCAAGCATTTAAGATAGATATGCTGCTAATATTAAAATCGTATTTTTAAAGTTACGTGTAAACGTTTAGCTAAAAATATGCAAAGAATTTATAAATAGATTTGCTACTGACACACTAAAATTTATATGTTTGGAAGATAAATGTCTCCTATGATGTTAATTAGTTTTCATTTTTAACCTTTTCCTCACTTCATTTTTAATAGTCTGCAGGGTTAATGTCAAGTTTTCTCTGACAACAAAATTGATATACGAGTATATTTTAAGTTCATTTTCATAAGTTATATTACTTATAGAAGATTTTCTATTTTTAGAGTAACTGTACAGTGATTAAATTTCATACTGTTTCTTTCCTTAGTATTATTTCTTTTTTAGACACTGATATCAGTAATTGAATTTCATCTTCTAATTACTTGAATTATTTCAATAAGAGTTAGATGGATTTTGTATTTTCCTTATACTGAATACGCATATATGAAATTTGGGATATTAATGTTAAACATTTAGACACAGAATCGATATAGAGGAGCACAGTTTCAGCAAATTACCGATAAATATGCAATTAATATCGGAAGTATTATTGTTACATTCGCTTCTATTAATTATTTTAAAAAAATTTATTTTGATATTATTATGTTCTTCACTTAAATGAAGTATCACTTTGTGAATGGGAATAAAATTGTGATTAGCAATCGAAATTGAAGGCCTAGTGGTGGATTATGCTTCCACACCACAGGTCCGGGTTCTATTCCCGGGCTAAGCAAGGTCAACTCAGCCTTTCATACCTACTGCAGGGGGTCTATAAATGGGTACCAAGTTTGCTTGGGGACTGGAAGTTTCTTTTTAGACTGATCACCTGATCGGGACTTCAGATCAAGCACCTCAGAGTCCAATGGTCACGTATACTGAGATGGGCACAGTAGGCCCTTATGGGCTGTAGCGCCACTGAGTATGAGCTTGAGTAATAGAAATTACATTTTAATATATGTGCATGCGTGCAGAATATGTTTCAATCTAGGGTACGAGCTTCAATACTTTTTTTAGGTAAAGCAGAAATATCCTTCCTAATACAATATTAAATGCTGATGTATACATTTATGAGCTGAGCAAACTCAAAGCAATTTGAAGTATTTTTAATTAAACGTAAAAATACGTATATCAATTTTAATTTAATTATAAAGACTTTACAATCACGATATCCTTAAAAAAATATCCTTTCACGAAATATGTGTATAATACTTTGCGTAAATTTTTATTATCAATTATTACTTTGTTCCTTAGGATGAAATTTGATAAAATATATTGAGAGATTTAAAATTTTTAAATTTAAATTCATATAACTTTAATGCAAGTTGTAAATTTGTAGGTATTTTAAAAAATAAATTAATAGCTACATGATTCTGTTACAAAACTAATAAAACTTTTATATTGCAAAGCACAGACAATAGGATAAAGTTTGATAATTTTAAATTCAGTTATCTCTCTTAAGAGAAAAGTGTTGAATAATTAAAATAATTACGTTTTCAAACACATAAATGTGTAACGATAACAGTGGAATTTTCAATCAGAGAGACCCTTTAAAAAGATATTGTTATAGCTTGTTTGATTCAAATATCAGTAAATGTAAAAATTCTTTAAAGAAATTTTTGAAATAAAACGAATATTAGATATATATATATATTCAAGGACTTTAACTATATATCTATACATCAAGAGATATCTATTTTTGAGGTACATTAATACAATTTTTTTCATCCCAAGCATACCAAAAAATTCAAAGTAAACTAAAGAACAAAATATCATTAATGGCTAACTTTCTATCAGTGGTTTAACTTGTCCCGTTTGCGTCTCTTAAGTTCTGAGAAAAAATGTGCAAATTTATAGTTCTTGTTAAGCTATAATAAAAACGTAAACAAAGTAAATTAATATTTACTAAACCTTGTTACATAGGCCAAAAATGGAATGAAAATATTTTAAATTCAATTATTATTTAGGTAAAACTGGTTTTAAGAAAAAATCATGATCCTACACATAAAAAAAAGTATTATTCTTTAAGACCAAAATATTATCCATAACAACTGCAAAATTATAAATTTTCCTTTCTCTTGAAAAAATATTCTTAAAGAAACAGTCCCATGCATGATCTTGACGAAACAGACTGCATGATCTTCACGAAGCGATAAAATAAATTTCAATGTTCCTTGAAACCGATATAAAGGAGAAAGAATTCAAGTCCTTGAATCTAGGAGGCGAAAGTTTATATCGAAATTTTATCTTGAAAAAAAATAACAGACTACTCGAGGACTTCTAATCTAAACACATTTCTGAAACTGAATTGTTTCAACATTCATGCAGCAAAATGATAGGAAATGCAGTTTTCGCTGTTTCTTTAGAAGACTCTGATCTCTTTTCTCCGGTGCCATTTTTTGTGTTACTTTCGGATGGGTAAACACACTGAGAACAACATCGAATATTCGCTCCATTTCCAAGAGTACTGAGTAATACTTTCCAGATTTCAGAGCAAATTGCCCATTCTCTCCGATACTGTAAATGACTTTACACTGTCTCGTCTAACAGGAAAAGGAATTTTTATTACATGCTACATGTAAAACTATTAGTATATATATATTAAGTTAAACGTAAGACCTTTTATTTCCATTTAAAATGGTTAAATAAAGATGAACTTATTCATGCTGTATTTATTCTTTATTCTATTTCAAAGCTATTTGAATTTAGTAATTTAATAAATGCTTACAAAAAATGGTAACATATTTGAGCTCCAATTTAAAACTGAATAAAATTTTCAAATTGAGAGTTGTTAAATAAATGCTTCAATTTTGAGAGAGAGAGAGAGACGAGACATCTTAGTCTATATTGTTTGTATCATTTTTCAATTCCTACTATTAGTTAACTCTCTCCATATATATATCTTGTTCAAATTTTCAATCATTAACCACTTTTATTCATTCATTAAAATTCAAATACATTTTTTAAGCTTGTAGTGGATGACACTTGATGCTAATATAGTTTTTCCGAATATTAATTCATATATATATTGATTAAATTTTATTTTTTCAATTTTAAATTTATTCTGCGCTGTTTCTGACGAAGTTAGATTTCTTTGCAACAGATGGCGCCAGTAAGTTTCTCTAACAAAGTAGGAGTTGACTAAATTTTTTGCTAACTTAAAAAACTAACTTTTTTACATTACTTGTTTATAGTAATATAAGTTTATAGTTTACAGTACGGGCACAATCTGCTATGAACTTTAGAATTTTGTACATTTGATTTGATGTGCTTAAGTTTTGATTTATTTGTGGAACAGGAGTTTCGAGGATTACCCCAAACAACTGAGAATAAGTTTTGGTGATATTAACAAAGGAATGAATATTTTTTTCAGTGAGACATGTTATATACTTTCATTTCCTTCCCCCCATTGTCTCACCTATATTACTGTTTATAGACTGCCGGTGACAATTTGAGATATATTTCGAAAGAAAGAACTTCGTTATACGATTTTTCAAGAGTACTTGGCCCATATTTGTTTGACATGAAATAAAAATCATTAAAGTTTCAATCATTGCTTTATGCCATATTAGGAAGTGCCCCATTTTATATACCGCACACTTCAAAAGAATACGCAGTATTTTTTCAAATACATATAAAGAACTTCTTTTAGTATATTTTTTTAATAAATTCCTTTTCAGAACTCCATTATCTCTTACTTATAAAAAGTCTACGAATACCAGTTTTACAAAAAATAGTATTTCCGTGTAAGCTGCAACATTGTTGCGAGTGCTGTGTATAAAATGGTAGTAAAAAACTTCCAAACCTATTTAATAGTAGTAAAAAACTCCTAAACTTAAAAATAGTAGTAAAAATTTCTAAACTTAAGAATAGTAGTAAAATACTTCCAAGCCCTTAAGTACCGAAGCTTTTTGCAATGCAAATATTTGCATCATTTTTTCAACAAAGGACTAGAGGCTATTTCGAAGAACTTCTTTTAATGCGGTTATCTTATTTTACTTTGGAATTATCATACTATTTTGAAAAACTACTGGAAAAAAGCCATTATTCTTGAAATTCTGGAATAAATATATATCTTTATACGTGATCACATGACTATTAAGAATACGAAAAGAAGCCATTTCAATCAAATTAATAGAAAAATGCAATACCGTATATTTTCTGAAACATATTAGTTACAAATAAAATTATTTCCATGATTAGAATTTGAACTCAGTCTACATAAATTTAAAATTCCAATGTTTTATAGACATATTTTATATAACATCACAATCTAATTGATGTACATTGGAATATCTATTGCATCAATTAAACCATATTTACTTACCTTCTTTCGAGACTCATGCGGTACTTAAGATATCCGTCTACCTTAAAATCATGATTTTTTTTCAAAAATTGACAAATTTTTCTTATGATTTTATTTTATGGACCATCTTATTAGCTTAATAAAAATACCAAATTTTTTATTTTCCTTTCTTTAGAGCAAAAACTATAAGTGTTTCAGTAAAAGCAGATGCCATAACTTAACACAACATGTTTAAACATTAAAATGCGTTTTACTCGAAATGTGTTTTTTCGAAAAGCTAAAACGGTGACAGCAATTGCTCAAAAAGTTTTGAAAATAGTTTGCTGAATTTATTTTTGCGTATTTTCTGTATAACAGTAGAAGTGTTTTGATCTTCAGATTTATCAATCACTGTTTTATTTTAAAATTTACATTCCTTTGTGAATAAAATCCCGGTTTTTTTTAAAGTAATTTCATTTAATCACCAAGGTAAAGTGTGTGTGTGCTCTATTTTTTTTAAACTAAAATATCTCTTATCCTGAAGGTCATTTCAAAAAGGAATAACAAAGCAACATATCAAAAATGAAAAATTGTGAATTTGTTCATAAAATCTTTGTACAGAGGGGGCCTCATTTATGTAATTTTTCGTACATTTTCACCAGGTTTTCCCATTTTAATAATAATTTTTTTTCTGTTTTCAATTTTAGAGTTTTTTTTTCTTAAACTATACTAAATAAATCTAAAAATCACAAAAAAAAAATCCTCATATCTCCATTTTTTCAAAAAGAAAGAAAAAAGCTGTCGCAAGTAGTCGAATAGGATAAGTTTGTGCATCCCCCAAACCCTATTTTAAGTTCAAGTCTTCGTACAATTGCGGAATAAAACAACAGGATCGGTAATAAGCGCTTACTTTTTTCCCCAAGACTATGATCTTCCCCATGGTGGTGTCATTTTTTTCGTTGTGTTTTGGGTGGGTTCGGAGTGTGTTCACTCTAATTCAGCGACTGTGGCGTGTGCCACCATTATCTCCGGAGGTTGCCTAAGCTCTTTTGATTGCACATGCGTGACGTATCACGGGGGTCTGTCTTTGCCACCGCCCCTAGCTGATCTCTGTCTTTTTCTCTACATCTGTCACTTTCTCCTACACACGAAACAATCGGCCAACGTTTGAGATCCTCACTCTTAATGGTGCTCTTTTCAAATATTGACGACGTCTAAAATGATCCTTAAACTTATGGTTTTATAGAGGTTTTTGTTGCAGAGGTCATTTGGTATTGATTGCTGCCTGGTTGAAATGGACTCACGTGTGGTATTCGAGTGAATTGTCGTGTCTCTGAAGAAGGATGGCAAGGAACGCTCTTTGTAACGAAAGATGAGCGAAGATCCGTGTTGTCACAATGATATCTTTAAATCTAATAACTTGACTTTACAATGACTGATATATATATATCTGTTAAGCGCCAAAATAATTTCGTTTTATTTTATTACAGATGAAATTGTTTTTATTGAATTATTTTTTTTAACATTAAAATATATATTTTAAGATGAAGCCTGAAAGAGTAAACATCGTCAAATTTCAAACAAAGTTATTCTTCCTTTTAATATTCAGATTTTCACTATATCTGAATCAAAAGAAATTTAAGGGTGTTTGCGGACGTATTTTTCAATCGTATTAAAAAGAATTGTAAATAGCTGCAGTTATTCTGAATATTATGAGATAATAGGCTAGAGATATGTTCCATAAAACAATGTGTTAAAAGAAATTTTTGGTATAGAATACCTAATGGGAAATCTGCATATATATTAGATAGTTTTTACGTCTCTATACTCTTTTTTTAAAGTAAATTTCTTCAATGAGTCTCTAAATGAATACCATTCTGTTCACAAATCTGTATTTTATCATCTATCCTTACGTCAATAAAAAATAAATAAGCAGAAATAATTTAAAGTATTTGAACATACTGTGTTTTTATTAATAATTCTGCCGTTTGTAGACATTTTTATATAAATCAGTTTCATATAAAAATCTCTACTCGTTACTAATTGCTTAAAATATATTTTAAAGCTTAAAATGCATTTAATCTATTTTCATAGCATTACTATTATTATTTATGATTTATTTCTTTTAAAGGTTGCCTGAAAAAATGTGAAATTGAAAAACATGCATTTCTTATATTGAAAAATAAGTAACTTAGATTTTTTTTCTAGGAAATTAAATTTTATAAATATTAAAAAAAACAAAATGATTTTAATTACTCATTTAAAAGGAATAAAGTTATTCCTTTTCTATGATATGCCATCATGCCACGATAGAAAAACATGAGTTCAAAAACTACGACTAGAAGAAAACGTCAGGAACACTATGTTTGCAATAATCTACAGAGTAGAGTGTTCAGAAGAAATGATTGATTGATTGAATATTAACGTCGCACTGTTCAGCTACACGAGGGCTTTTTGGCGACGGACCACGTAATTTTGAACCATGGTCAAGTGACGTGGACGACACCTGAGCTGGCACCCCCCTCTCCTAACTACCACACCACACCAACGGGAGGACGTTTCAGCTCTCGACAGATTTAACGTGCATCGCTGCCCTACACGGCGGGTCTTTAGTGGTACTGGGCTCGAACCTGTGACAAAGCAAGCCACAGTCCGATACCTATACCACTCGGCTACCGCGGCCTCGTGTTCAGAAGAAAACTCAAATTTCTAATATAATCAAATTTCTATTTCTCTTGTAGTTTGAAAAAGACTGGAATATCAACTTGAGTCAATAAACTATATCTTTGTAGCAGAACGCCGTGTAACAAAATACATCGATAAAAAAGATGGTATTATTTTATGCTGTTACAGACATATTAGTTATTTTTTTATGTACAGAAAACAGAAAAAAAATAGAAATGAATATACTTGATAAAAAAATATTATCTAACTCTTATTTCACTTTCCCATCTCTAAGCTAATCAGAACAAAAGAATCAGTCAACTTTTTGTGTTTCTTTTATTTTGGTTGCTACGAAAGCTGTATAGACTCTATATTTCTTTCAAAGCTTTTTTGACGAAAATTTTTTTCCTACTACGGTTCTAATGCAGTGTTTCTCAAAGTGTGGGGCGCACCCCCCGGGGGGCGCGAGCTTATCGAAAATTTACAGATTTTTTTAAAAAAAAATAACCGAAAAGAAGTGAAACAAAATATTTTCCATAATAAAAAAAATACACAACAGCACTGGTATAATTTATGTTTATCATCTGACGTTTTACTTTTTTTGCATAAAATATTACTCGTTAAGAAAAAACGAAACCCAGACCCTGAGAAAAATTCTAAGATAAACATTTCACATCACTGTAATTATATGAATACCGTTTATTAGTTGTAGAAAGAAAAGGAAAACATTCACTTTTCAGCTAGGCAGCATAATACATTTGCTGATCATTTGATCGACCTTCAAACTTACTGGTATGGTTTCTACATTAGTTCCATCCCATCTTTTATGTATTTGTTTTTCGCATAGGGAAATTGTAAATAATGAAGAGTTCTACGATATTTGGAAAAGAATTGATTGATTTGAAGAATTATTTGGCTAAGATTTATTTTTAAGAGTAATCTCAAACATAAAAAGCATAGTGAAAAACGCCATAATAGTTTTTAGAACATCCGTATTTTTTTCTGAATACACTTTTAACCCGGGAGCAGTGGCGCGGGGCATCTGTGATATCTATTGAAGGAAGTTAAAACTGATCAAGCAAAAGAATGCATATTATTCATTATTGAGAAACACGATGAACATTAAACGAAAGGAAAATTTTCAAATGCTTCCTAAAGAACTCCATCAACTGAAATATGAAGCCCTAAGTGTACCACAAGGTTCAGTTCGCCTTGTCAAATAGACACAAGAAAGAAAAAGTTCAACTTGCTATTTGTTGATCACCAAAGGTGTCACGAGTTCGAGCCCAGTACCACTAAAGACCCGGCGTGTATGGACGAAGTGCACGTTAAATCTGTCGAGAGCTCAAACGTCCTCTTGTGGAGTGGTGTGGTAGTTAAAAGAGGCCAGCTCAAGTATCGTCCTCGTCAACCATTGTTTAAAATTACGAGGTCCGTCTCTAAAAGCCCTCGTGTAGCTGAACAGTGCGACGTTAATATTCACTCACTCGATCATGAATGCTCATTAAAACTACAATTACTTGAACAAAATATGACAGCTTTGCCAGCAAATAACATTTCTTTAATATTAGTGAAATGTATCTCTGATTTGCGTCCTTTATTAAGGTCTTGCACTTTTGAATCATTTTAGTTCAGTTTTATTGGATTTTTTCTCAAATCAAAGAAAAATTTAACATTCCTTGAAAGCCGGTAAGTATACTTTCTCTTAATTGAATTATTCACTGGAATTCCGATTTGTATCGTGTAGAGTAAAAATAATTATAAACAAATGATTGGGGTGACTGAGTTCCCCCGCACTACCATTAGCGTTAGTATCGAGTGCGCGCCTGCTTCCAGGTTAAAACATTTTGATGTCTTCTCGCTTTAAATATTAAAAAGTAACACAATTATTCTTCATTGTAATTTTATATTCTTTTTCATTATTTAACATTAATTCTAAATGTTAATTCTGTGAGGTTTAAAATTACAGTTCTTTTAAACAGTTATTTACAATTATAGTATTTATCTAAAAAAAATCATTTTACATTTTTGTATACAATGTCGCGTGTGTGTGTGTGTGCACGCAGTTTTACTCTCCTTACAGTTCAGCTATTATATTAAGAATGTTATATTTTTTTTAAAAAAATGAACTCATGCCAAGAGCCGGTGTTTCAGCCAGTATACGCTTAATGTATCAGTACTGAAGAAGGTATTTTATAAATAATTTCTTAATACTAAAATAAGAACAAGTTTAATAAGCATTAGTGACTTCCATGGGCTTGTCTTGTAGAGCAAAGTTTTTCAAAGGAAGGTTTAATATCAAAAATTGACATTGAGTTATTTTTATATATTTAGCTGAGATCTATATTTTGTCTTCAAAGCAGCCACCGCAGAAAATCCGGTTTAACATTGGTAGGATTTTCAAAGAGTGGTAATAGTATACGAAGTGCTTTTGTTTTCGGTGCAGAAAATTCACCATCCATCTCTACCCAAAATTCAAAAAGCGATTTATTACAAAATTGCTTTTTAATTTTTAACTGGATGTGAAATTATGAAAATTTCTTCTTGTGAAGTTGAGAGCCCTTCTGGATTATCTTGAAATAGACCCTAATCCATACACACAATCGTAACTTGCTACCAAGTTGTCCTCATCAAGAAAATACTTTGAAAAATTCTTTGCCAACATGGCTAAATGTTTTTACATGGTTTTAAAAACAATTTTCACATGTTGTTCTTCAGATTTGTAATTTTTAACACATAACGAGCTGGGGCTTTTCTCCCCCCATCATTTACTTCAGTAGTGATAAATCCAAAATTTAAGTATTTTTGAGAATATTTCCTTGATTTAATTTTCGGAACAATGATCGTCTGTGTACTTGTTGATCCTTTATCGTCGAATGTGTTTGCTTACGACTTAAAAATGTATGATTTTGTTTTAATCTACTGTCGTAAATACTTAATTACCGTGAATTACAATTAACGTGCAAATTAAAAAATGAACATTCAAGCTAGATTCGGTAGCTATAGAAGTATCATTTCGATCAAAACTGACTGGAATTGTACGAGGAATAGCATTTTTACATGTTTTGCGCAGACGTCCGATAGGTTGCCCAGACTCACGCAAACGTACCAGATAATGCCAATTGTGATGGATATGATAGAGAGAAACAGACTATTTTTCTAATGACATTTGCACTTTGAGAAATATATATATATAGATGCTGAAGGAAATATATCTTTAATTAAATATATCATTTTGTGATCAGTTCCAATTAAAAATTAGAGAAAAAAGTAACATAATATATATATATATATATATATATTTTAAGTAATTTTCTTAAAATATATATATTACTTAAAAGTAACATATACAAAATGTAATACTTATACAGTTTATAATTGAGATCGCAATGTAACTTTAGCGTCAAATTGCATTTTTATTTCAGTATATACATTATTGTTGTACGGGGGGGGGGGCGACAAAAATTATGATTGAAAATTGGGTCGCCAGTATCGAAAGTTTGAGAAACACTGCTCTAATGCATACCTTGTAAATTTCGGTATTAAACTTTAAGCAGAAATAATACAGTTTATTGATATTTAAATATTTTATCAATTATTAAACAGATTTTAAAATACTTTTAGTAACCTTGTCCAAAAAGTAAAACTTTTTTTTCTACATTCTTTGTTAAATATGGTAATTTTTATGTGTTTATTAGAATATATTTTGTTTTAAGCATTAATTAACAAATTAGATTCTAAATTTCATTAAGTTATATTTTAAAAAAAATGGCACCAGACTTTTTCTTTGAGCTCTGACAGAGATTTACTCTCTCATATATATATATAGCTCGTTACTTTTCTATTTGTTCTTTTATATTTTAGATAGATTATTTCTGTCATTGAATACGTTAGATTCCAAATTTTAATTGTAAGTAAATTTAACCGTAGCTAGCTTTATTCAATCTTAGCTCATACAATTATTTTGCAAATTTTAATATTTTTTGTGGAGTTTAAAATTGCTTTAGGAGTAAATCGCTGAGCAATGCTGTTTTTCAGATTAGTAATGCATTTGTGTGTGTGTGCATGCTTTTACGACTTTCTTTTGCAATATTTTGCAATATAATATGTAAATGACGCGGAAACTGAGGCATGCGATAAGACATTACGCATAAAAAATTACTTCAGCGTAATTTTTCGACGTCAGGTTATTGCAAGTACCTTAGGTTGCAGACAGCTGTCAGATTTTAAAAATGCCAGATTTTGCAATTTTCTTCTGAACTGCATGTGATGCCCCCTTCCCCCTTTATTTATAAGCGGGGTGAGAGAGATGCTAAAAGCATTTTTCAAAATAGGATTTCACTCTTTTATTTCCTGCTTAGAATTTAGAATCCACGGAAGAGTCGAAATAGAAGGTTTCTTAATGCCCTGAGTGAAACAAAATTAGAGGGCTGGAAATTTCAGAAATGAATGTATAAAACAAAATACCTCGGATAAAAAAGAAAACCAAAAAATGAAATACAAATTGAAAAACACATATTTTGCAGCAGTGTTTGACTTTCCTTTCCCATTTCCGAAATCTGGGGTTCAACTGTTTTGTTTATTCTGTTGTAGATTCAAAAAGCTTAGAAATATTGAAATGGGGATTAGGAAGACACGGGAATGCATCAAGATTTAATTCAAGACTTTTTGCGTTGGATATAAGCTAGGATGATTCATCCGGGCGTCAAGTTTTTCAAAAAAGCCTGGCAAATTTATCAGTGTCTACAACTCTGGAAAGACTTGCCTTTCGTTGATATTCAGACTCATAAAACGACGATGCTATATAGTGGAGAAAAACTTCAACGTCTATGAAAGTGAGGCGGATCTTAAGAACAATTTATGAAAAGGATATTTGCCATTTTCTTTACAAAAGAGTTAAAAGTTTTGTGTAATGGAATTTTAGTTTATTTTGAATATTATATTACTACTAGCCCTTTTCTACTGAAAGATAAAGTCAGATACCTGAATGTGTGTGCTATGAAAAAATACTCTTTCATTTATTTACCAAAATCTCTTTAAAGAAAAACACGAAGTATACATACTAGCATTATTGAGCAATATAAAGAAATTTGATACATTTTATGTTAGTTGCTTAGTAAGTTACCTATTTTATAAGATTGATTGATTGATTATTAACGTCGCACTGTTTAGCTACACGAGGGCTTTTGGCGACTGACCACGTAATTTTGAACCATGGTCAAGTGACGTGGACGACACCTGAGCTGGCACCCCCCTCTCCTAACTACCACACCACACCAACCTTTGGAGGACGTTTCAGCTCTCTACAGATTTAACGTGCATTGCTGCCCTACACGGCGGGTCTTTAGTGGTACTGGGCTCGAACTCGTGACAAGACAAACCATGGTCCGATACCTATACCACTCAGCTACCGCGGCCACACCTATTTTATAAGAGCTTTGCTGTAAAGAATTTATATTCACTTAAAATGATTTTTTAAAACTTATTTTAATCTCTCCTTTTTCAATTACTATTATTAGTTCACACTCTTAAAATATATTTATATATCTTGTTCAAATTTTAAGTCATTAACAAAATATTTTTTATTCATCCACTGAAGTTCAAATACATTTTTTTTAAACTTGTAGGGGATGCCACTTGATGTTAATGCACACACAGATTTTTAAAAATATTAATTCATTAACTAAACTTAAATCATTAATTTTAGTTTTATATGGGAAGGGAATTTGCTTTCTATTTTGCCACTTAATATTGCGATTCTGTCACACACACACATGTATATATATTTATATTAATTGTAATTATTTAATAAAAAGTTATTAAAATAAAATTTCTTTGTTGATCTAAGTAGGAATGAACTTTAATTTTTTTATAAAACTTGTTCCTCTATTTAATATGTGACCGAGGTAGTCTTGTTGCCACCGTAACAAACTGGTGGCCAGTGTGTCATGAGTAGATCTCGAGTGCCATTGAAAACCTACCATGCAGTAGGGTTGAGGCATGTTAAATCTGTCGAGGCTCAATCTTCTCACGTTGACGAAGGGGTGCCGGGTCAGGGGGCCATTCGCATCACTTGACCATGTTTCAAAACTACGAGGTCGGTTGCCAATAGCCCTCGTGTAGCTTTATAGTGTGACGTAAGGCTCACTCAATCATCGCTATTGAATACAATTTTCCTCCAAACTTCCTAAATTTTAAATTTTTCCACCATTGTAAAACATTTATTGGTGTGTTTCTTAACTAAAGATTCATGATGAGTGACAAAGAAATTATATAAAAGTGTCACAGGAATCAACAATTTAAGAATTTCGAGCCATTAAAAAGAATTTATGTTAGACATACATGCGTTAATCAACAACCAAATGTATGGATAATTTTCTTTTTTTCAGAATTTCCCCTGATTAAATGATTTTTCAGATTTCTTACCTGACACTAGACAAGTATAGTTACATATAAAGTAAAATTACCTATAAGTTGCACTTCATGATGATTGAAAATGGCTAAGTTGAGAGAATGAATAATCCAGACTTTTTTGTAGAAAATCAAATTATAAGTTAGTGGTTATCTTACAAATTAAGGCGCAATTTCTTTTGGCATTGTGAGTTTTCATCGTGTCATTCTCACGATTAAAACTTTAGAAGTTCCCGATTTTGAACATCATATTCCTGAAAAGAAATATAATCCAAATTATTTTATTTTGCTTTAAATAAGTGCTTGATCTATTGATATTGAAATGTAGGGTTTTCTACCGAAATATAGCTGAAAGGCACTCACTGCTCTGCTCAGTTTTTTAGCCCGATTGCCTAGATCTCAGTTATTTCTAACGTTTTCTAAATCTTACCTATTACGGAACCAATATTGTAAATATGTCTAAGTACAAAAAACACAGTTTTATATAAATTATTTAATTTCTTTTTGCTTTATAAATAAACGTAGGAATGCATTTAAATTAGATTATATGATAATATGATTAAAATATATAAAATATTGTTGAAATACCACCTGAAGTTGAGTCTCTTTGAATCAATTGTCCATTAGGGCTCTTTTTGGAGACACATCTAATTGATACTATTTTCATTACAAATCTAATTGCTTAAGTTGTGTTATGTATGATTAAATAAGGTTTCCTGGTAGTATTAACTTGGATGCGAGAAATTTTCCATCTGCAGATTACCTAGCTAATGTAGACATTAACTAGGAGGATCCTTTGAAGTGTGGAAGAATGTTTCATTTCTCAAATTACCGAAACTATTAGCAAATTACCTAGATAATCTGCACATTACCTACTAGATACTCATTAAAAGGAAAATAAGATCTTTGGTGGAACAACAGTTACGCTTATGTATTTAAATTAACGTAATGTTTATTTTTCAATATCCAAAGAATCTAGTTAAATCAATCAAGCATTTAACACAAATTAGCTGATACAATAAATTATAAATACATTAAAAATTAATCATACAAATAATCAAACGGCTTAAAATATTATTGAAATTATGAAAATTGACATTGTTATTTATTTTTCGATGTCTAAGGAATCCGTTAATACGATCAAGCAAACAGCAAATTAGTATATAGAATGCATCGACAATCAATTGGAAAGTTGTAATAGAATGCATCGACAATCAATTGGAAAGTTGTAATAGAAAGAATCGAACGGTTTAACATTTCAATTATGGAAATGAAATTGCGAAATATATGAAATAATTATGCTTACTTATTAGTGCAATCTAAAGATTGGTGACACTTTGAATTGTATATCGACAAACACCTATTTGGGGTACATTTTTATTTGCAGTTTCCTTTTTTGAAATTCTTCCTGGTACCAAGGGGTTGTTTTAATGTTGTTTGACGTAAATATATACTTAGCAGGGAAATATCATCTTCCGTTAAAAAATTCTCTTCGCAAAAACTGAATTCAAATGTCGCAACTAATTGTTTTAAAGTACCCGGATAGAAAAACAAAGGAAATGAAAGAAGCTAACTTTTGAACTTCAGCGATACGAAAACAGAGAATGTGAAGGTTCCCTAGTTAAAATGCGGATAACTCTTGATTGCGTTTTCCGATTAGCTAGGTAATCAGGTATTGTGCACACGATAACGGCTTTCGAGTTTTAAAGGTAACTTTTCGAGCTTTAACGAGTTATATATGTATATAAGAAGAGAGCCTGTTGTATTCAATTATATTAAAATATAGTACAATTTAATAAAATAATTGAATATCTTGGCGTAACTTTTGAGATAAGATATTTTTTAATACAATTAAATATTTCACCATTCAGTTCCATTAATTAATCACAGAAAACATACGATTTCACGTTAAAATATTTAACGTTTACTTCAATTCCCGGTTACCCTAATCGAAAAGACATTACTTCCAATGCCTGACACGTTTTACTGAAGTAGCCAATTAAATTAGTAAATTTTCGATAAATACTTAATGGAATTCACTGTGCTCAAAAAGAGAAGAATTTTAGTAATAGTCTAGAAGTATTATCTCGTGAGATTCAATTCTTTGAAGGGTTCAAACGAATAATTAGTGAGGCATTACAGCCAAAACGTCAATAACGTGTTTCCAGAGATACTAGCTGAACAATTTGAATTAAGTAACGTTCCATTTCCCTAGCAAACACTTCAACCCATCTTATCCAGCAAATTAACTTAGTTTCCAAAGAGCAGCCTTCTTTCTCTATGGACCATAAGGTGCGTTTCTCGAAAGAGCAAATTAATTTCTTAGCAGTGACTAATATTTATTACGCGCGAAAGTTATTTTATGAACGCACGTCTATTCTACCTAATTTTAATATTTACTCGTCGTTTCGGAAGCTTCTTTGTACAGATGGGGATGAGGGAGCTGAACAAAAGGGGAAGGGGAAAGACGGGACCCTTTTTTCATATATCTATGAGGAGGGAGGGCACACGCTACGGTTGTCATGGATTAGCCAAGAATAAGAGTTCTCCGTTAAGCGAGAGCGTAGCTCTAAAATTGAAGATATTTAATAATCCCTTTTATCTTTCAGTTTTCTTTTTTGTTTTTTTTGATGAAAAAAAATATGTCTTCTTCAATATAAAAGCATCTTTATGATCTTAGTAAATAAATGTATTAGACTTCTTATCTATTTATAAGTAAAAATAAAGCAAGCTTTCAGTTTTAAGATATTTTCATATTTAGGAATTTTGATGGATGGAAAATTGATAAACAAATGTAGCTCTCGTTTTTTCCTCAGTAAAAAGTATATATTATATCCATGTAATTTATTTTATGGTAGGGCTGGAACTTTAAGATTATAAAATTTAATATTTAAGTTATCTATTTTTTGATCAACAATTTGCTTGTATTTTTAAAATTTCCTGTGTGGGAATAAGCTAGGATAGATTATAGCTATATTCTGGTAAGTTTAGAAACCTGCACCACAGCAAAATAATTTGTATTATCCAAGAAATTGGGATCAATATTAAATTAAAGGCAGTTCTTAGAATAGAGAATTAGATAAACAATATATTATATAAACTTTGAAAGCTTTATTTGTTGATATCATCGATAGAAAGACACCCAAAACATTATACTTCTTTATATCTCTAACTGTTTTCGAGAGTTCCTTTATAATACTTTTGGAAAAGCATGTTTTGAAAACATAGGATTATTTACAGTACTACTAAAAAGGTTTGTAAATAATTGTTTTTTATAAAAGCCTGACGCATGTGAAAAAGGGAAAAATAAAATATCAAAATAGAAAATTTGCTTAACGACATATTCTATTTTTAAATAGATATTTGCAGAATTATTCCCACTTTTTTCGTATTATTTTTACTTTTTATCTGGTTAAGCATGATGGTATTATCAAATATTTACAAGTGCATAGCTTAGAATCATTGAATTCACTTTCTTTCTGCGGCTTAAAATAATGTATTAAGTAAACCTCAAATGGAAACATCCTCAATGAGTGGTGAAAATTTAAAAAAAGGTTTAGAGGTGATAATTTCATTTTTTTCTCTTCATTTGAAAGCAGTAATACTAGTTGTTTGAATGTTATATAGAAAGTAAGAAGAATTATTCTCTTATTTATTAAAATTTAAAAAATTGCGGGAAAGTTTTACATCTTGACATAGATTCCTTAAAAAAGAATACTATACCGGATATTCAAAACTACATTGAAATAGCGTAGATATAGAGAATGTATGGAGCATGTAAGCTTATACTGAATATATGAATGATATATTCTGTATGAAAAAACTATATTTTACGAAAATACTTTTTACCGTTATCTAAGTATTTTTCACGATTTTTTTAAGAGATAGCATTTTTCAAGCAACCGTATTTTTAAAAAAATGTGCATGAAATATTGTAATCGAATAATCGATACATTCTTTACATATATGTTTTGTACTTGAATTTACAATACATAAATGCATAAATCTTGGAATAAAAATTGCAGAAAAAGGTATTCATGCCGAAATATTTTATACGCCGTCTGTAGAAAAACACACATTCAGCATCAAATTCAACGATTTTTTTGACAGAATTAGGAAGAATGTATTCAGAGAGCATGTATATATATCAGCCGTTGAAACATTTTTTATTAAAATTATGATCAATGATTAAAATTTGCTGTGTAATCTCTCTCTCATCAATATAATTATACTTTAATAAGATCCTAATGCATAAAAAAATTAAAAACGAAGGCGTTCTTTGCAAAATTACGTTATGACTTTTTACTTAAATATGTGGTAATAAAACTCGTAAGATAAAGTTATTCATCCTTAATAAAAAATATATAATATATATATATATATAAAGAATAAGTAAAATATAAATAATTCCTAAGGAAAAAAGGACACACTTTCTGCAAGTAAAAACACATAGCACTATATAACTCATTATTAATATCCATTCAGGAAACTTGTTTTAACCAATCAGTTTATTAGATATGTATATATAATCTATTCCTTATTAAACTTATATAACTGAAGAATAGGTATCTTAAAAATAAAGTAATAGAACTTCAAAAGCACGTTTTTGGAGTTTTTTTCCAATCAGCGGGACTTACAACAACATAACTCTTAAGAGCATAAATTCTTTTCTTATTGTCAGCTAGTGCTGGTACTTTCACTTCCATCCCATTAGAGACGCGAGGAGAAAAATGTATCTCTTCAAGTGATTCCATTGAGTCCAAGAAAGTGATTTAACGATATCTTCAAGCGTTAAGTATGATATATAACATCATGAGTTTATTAAACTACAGCTATAAATCGAGTGTAGAGCAATATATATCTCTCTGAAAAGTGAGCTTGGCTTCTTGTCTCCGCAGTGAAGCACACGGATGCTCATGGACAGATTAGACCGCGCCCAAAACCCGCCGAGGAGGCTGATTTGCATACAAATTGGAAAGCATCATTGTCCCAGATTTGGCGTTCGATCCAACTGGAGCGGAAGCGGGTATGTCATCCACCAACGGATACTTTCAGTTCGCTCAACTCTTTAGCTTCCAGAAACGTCATTGTCCAGTTGAGGGCGTCAACCTAAAAGATATCTAACATTCCGAATAGACTCGCCACTGGAAATGCTTTCAATCGCTTTGTTTATAAATTTATCAAATACTTAGAACTGGAAAGGATTCCTAATTGGGAATTTAACTTTGAACAGACTAAGCAAATGTAGTGCTATCTTTGGTAAGGGGACTAATTTGTATCGGAATTAAATTATGCATCGGGCTCGCTGATTGAAATAATGCTATTCCGAAGTTTCAAGTAAAGTGATTTTGAATGATCCGTTTGAAAGAAGGATTGCTAGAGTGTACCCTTTACTTATTTAATTAAAATTTGCTTTCGTAATGTGTGGTAATATTAAACCGAACATTTATAACACACATACGTGTTTTACACAATATGAGAGTTTTTAACAATATACATTTTTTTAAGTTAAAAAAATTAAAGTGGTGTATGTGCTATTTTTAACCAATCAAGTTCAACGACTGATCTTATACTCGATCCACAAGTAATGAATGTCCTACTTAATCTGTTGCTAATTGACTAATTTATACTCTATTCATTATTTTGGACATTGTTTTGATTCCTTTGTTACATTTAAAAAAGGTAGTTTTACAGGCATTCTAATTTTATAGTTTTTACAAGAGTATTCATAATAATTTTTCTTATAAGAATATTAAGAATGCTCATAAAAATATCGTATTCTCTTAAAAATTCCTAGCATGGTTGTCACTGAACGAAGAAATAATCATTGATGCTTAGTATATATATATATATATATATATATATATATATATATATATACTTATATATATATATATATATATATATATATTTCTTTTTCACAGTTTAAGCTTTCAAAAATAAACTTAAATAAAATTCTATTTATTTTAGAACACATATTATATATAAACGTAACGAGAAAATGACTTGAATTATATTTTTCTTCTTAATTAATACATAGCAAATGTTTGTATAAGAAAAGGATTCTGTTTACCAAAGCCTCTCATATTTATGGTACATTGAAGGGTAAAAATTCAAAATCATAATCTGAGAAGGTAAACGTATGTTACGTAAGACTGATCAAAGATAGAGGCCTTATTTCTTCAATTCGAAATTCATTAGCTTACTCAGCAGTTGAACACAAATGTGAAATGAGTTTTGAATTATGCTCCTCTATCTAAATCATGGTAATATTTCTACCATTTGGGTTAAATACTTGATGTTAAATTAAAAGCATTCCACCTAATTAGGAATCTTAACTTAGGCCTGTTTATCACTGTAATATAATAGCATTTATTATTTGACACCCACCCACGAGTTGCGCAAATTAACTGTTACAGGAATCCTGTTTGGTCTGGAATAACTTCTATGTATAGTAGATCTTCATAATTACTCATAACGAAGCTACTTGAAGAGCATGTTAAGTCTCTCGGCTGTACTTTCAATTACTAATCCGTGCAATTACTAATAGAAGCAGTTAGCTATTATACCTTATTCGCTGTTTTTTATTTGATTGATGAATATTTTCGATTTAATTAGATATTAAGTTTGCTTAAGATTACAAATTATTCATACATACTCAAAGGAAAGATTTAATCTTGTTTATTTTACACCTGAATTAACGTTAACACTTGAAATTTTAAACTCGTTATGTTTCCTGTACAGTTTCATTCGGATGTTCATAAATCAGTTAGTTAGGATAGTTTCGTTAAAATATTATTATAATTAAAAAACAAAATAATAATTATATATAAGGATTATTATTTGGATTATCATTATATTTGTTTGTTTTAAGGATTTGGTTATGATTTTGGTAAATTATGGACTTTCATGTTAAAAAAAGTTTACATTATGGATTGCTTTAACTCCATAGACATGTAACAAGACAAGGTTAATTTTAATTCAATTCGAAATACAGAGTTATATTTTTTTCTATCTATATAACTTACAGTTTGATTTGATAAAGTATAATGATTGAGATATACAACGTCCACTTATTTGTGAAAAGCTTAATGTTACACACTATAACATGTCATATTCTTAGTAGACAAATAATATAAAAGACGGCGAATTAAATATTCAAATTTAATCAACATTCAGAATTTAATAATCAAAATATGTGCATGCATTTTTTTCGCTTTGATTATTCATTACAAAATACAAAAAATATTTTCTTTTTCTTTAATTAAATATATATACTTGCTAAAGACATATACTGTCTTAAAAAACTTGTTTTGAGAAAATTAAAGGGAAATATATACTGATAAATGTTTTCTTAGAATCGAAAAATATTTGGGTATTATATGAAAACAAATTTTTCCGTATTGCTAAATTACTGAATATATTTTTTTGCATTTATAAAAAGCTCTCTTGTAAGATTTCTAAAATCACATATTGCCAAATACATATAAGTAAAGGGAATCTTTTGAATAAAAACGAATATTTGCCGGAATAAGAGATTCGGCGCACACCTTGCATTTTTCCGCTGCTCAAAACAAACTTTTTATAAAAATTCTCGGAATGCATTAATCAGAAAAACACATGTCTCCATGCAATTACGCGTCAATATGAGCGAATCGTGTTCCCCTCTATTTAAGGGAAAAAATCCCTTTTTTAGATAATTTTTTCCCTTACATTCCAGAACCACTCTTTTATATATAATCAATTACAGCTGCTATTACTTCTTATCTTCATTAATGAAACGGAATATTCGTAAACTTTTGCACATTCAAAGGCCATTCTCAATAAATATATTGCAAATTTTAATAAAGTTCATTGGCTAGGAGCTTCTGGATCGGATACACACCAAATTTATGATCACATACAAATCACTGAGGGGCTATCTTTCAAATGCGTATTCGGTCAAGCGGATAACGGGATCGGGAATCCCCCTTTCCCGGGAGTTTTCGAAAAGCAGTTTGTCCCGAACTCCCGCTATGATAAATAGGGATAGGGAGAGACTTTACCTCTTAAAAAAAGGAAGGAAAATAAAAATATACGATAACCGTAATCTCTAGAGAGCTTTGCAAAATAAATATATCTATATTTCTACAATGCTTTGTTGTTCAAGATTCCAGATAAGCATCTACCATAACCACATTTCTCTCAATCTATTAAAAAGATATGATCCTTCTACCTATCCATACATGAATGTAGGCTCGTGTGTTTTTATATCTATATTGAAGGCTTTCAGAAAATTTCATGGATTTACTGGAGATTTAATCCACGTGTCGTGGAATTGAAAAATGACCATGGAAATAGAAAATTGACCACGAGTAGTTTATAGAATGTGACTCGATATAAAAAATATCAATTTCATCTTCTTAATGTTATCGTTCATACAGCTAAGAATATAAAGGAGTGTGGGATTGGTAAAGATGGATTTATAAGTCCGTTCAATAATCTGAGCAAAATTTAACTTAGAAAAGTATTTCTAAAAGGTACTTTGATCAATACGTATGTATATACACACGCATGATTATATATATATATATGAAAAAACTTATCGTGCTGAGAAAGGTTCGTTTTTAGGAAAAAAACTGGGTTCTCTTTAAAATATTCATTATTTTCCTCTTTCAAGAATAAAAGTTCATGAAATAGCCTTTTCATGCGGATGAATAAGGAAAATAAATCGAAATTCTTCCTCATTTGTCCAGCCAACCTTGTTTTAAACTTTTTCTTTTTTTGCTTGAAAAGTGAGGAGAAAAAATTTAATCTCTACACTGTGGGGTATTAAATAATAGTTTATCAAGCGAAGGTACAAGTAGTAGTTATAACATGATATTAAAGCTTAATATAGAAGGATACCATGATGAAGCGCTTTTGCGTAAAATTCTAAAAATAAGTAAGGGCTTTCAACGTTAAAACTGAAGTTGTAATTTATTTATTAATTATAACTAATTTATATTATACTTATTTTAATTATACGTAATAGATTATACCTATTTTGAATGAAAACCAATTAAAAAACTGATAAAATATAAATATTCTTTAAATTTCTCTGTATTGTTTAATCTATAAACACGAACAAATAATGCCTTTATAAAAAATGAATCATTCCTAAAGTTCAAGCATAATTCATATTTCTACAAGTGTTACAATGTGTAGAAATCTCTCTCTCTTAGTTTATCTTCCAAAAACTATCCTCTTATCCCTTAGATATATAAAAAAAGAATTACAATGCAAAAGCTTACAAATTTATGTCCACAAATTTTCCCCTTTGGAATTTTCCAGAATCCCACGTAAAATAACAAATAAAGAATCCTGTCACTGGAAACGATTGGTTAAAACACTTTTAAAATATTTCTCAACATCTTTTAGTTTTCCTTTGTGCTTTTCTCGGTTAATCCCATTTTACAATCTGCTGGATTCAAACATTTTCAAATGTGAAGAAATGAATCGACTTTGTCGATGCTTACTTTGCATCCATTTTAAAATGTTAGGTCTCATCTTCTCTAAAACGGGTCCTAGCTTAGTTGCTATATCTTATACTTCTAATAAAGTTTTCAGCATTCTAATTGTAACTGCCATTTACTTGAATAGTTGTTTTGCTGAATAAAGTAGCAAAGAGCTTTTGGATGAAAATTAGGTTTTAAAAGCAGCACTATTATGCTCCAGCATTGTCGAAGTAAATAGAAAGCTTCTAATGTTGAATGGGCATTCACGATATATAATGTCACGTTTCATTTGTAAAATCCGATGCTCTTTGCAAATGTATTTACCTTTGTTTAGCAAGCTCCATTTATTTTTCATCTTCAGTAGAATTCAGAAAATAAAGAGATAAAATATGCTTTTGCACTTTGGAGGAAATGTTTTACAAATTCGGTGTATTTGTCAAACCACTTTGATATGTTAAAGCTATTACGCAGGATATGTGTGTATTCCTTTTTCAAAGTAAATATTTATGAATATCTTCCGCTTCGGCGTACTTTTAAATTGCGAGTGTAAAGCATAGATTTCAAATGTTCTTACAATTTTATAAATTTAACGAGTTTTTTTCCTCAAAAGTTATTTTTACTGAGCATTTTTATTACAAAGAAGAGGTTTTTCAAAATGCATGTAAATAAAAATTAAGATGTATTATGAAATATATTTTCTACTCTATCATATTCATAATAGTCGATTCGGAAGTATATTTTTTAAATATGTGTTATTGTGTGCGTGTGATAGAAAGTGTACAAATCTTTATGAAATATTATAAAATAAAAATAATAATTTTGTTAGAAGAGGTAGATCTATGTATGCTATTATGCGTAAACTGAATTTGATTTAGAATTATTTTACGTTTTTGAAGTTTACATGCATTATTGATCGACTGATTGAGTATATATTTATTAACGTTAATTTATTAACGTTCGAAGGAATATGAGAGCTATTAGCCACTTTTGAATGTATTTATTTTTGCTATTTATTTTTACACAAGTTTTGAAGTTTCTATGAATAAAAATATGATTTTGCTTAAATTTTCCTCAAAATTAAAACTGGAAATAAAGAGTTAATAAAAAAATGCGAAGACTCTTTAATTACTTCTTCACTAAAATTACAATTTTATTTGTAAAACTTGGAATTTAACTTTCTTTTTTTGTAATTTTTTCAATTTTCTCAAAGACTATACCCTAAATTCTTGGATCGCCTATCTTCGAGGCACAAAGTACTTAAAATAATTATATTTATAGGTTTACTTTTATCTTCTTTGCACAATCCATAACATTTTTACCTTTACGTCGAAAATTGGAATTCGAAACTAAATTTTTTTTATTGATGTTGTATTTATGAGTTGTAATGTCAAATTAGATTTTAAATATTTTCGAAATATTCGACCAGAAATGTGGGGTAACAATGTTCTAACTATGGAAAATTAATGCTATTTTCGATGTGTGTAATGAATAACTGTTGAAATAACTAAATTACTTAATTGAATGAAAACGTATTTCCGTAAAAAAAGTCATAGTTTTTAGCTAAAAAATAGTCCGAAGAAAAAAGTTTAGTTAGCTTTTTTAAACCAGAAAAAAGTTTGCTGATTTTGCAACTATTCACGCTGTCAGATCTGCTACTCTGTAGCGCCATCTGGAGGACAGAAGCTCCTTTGTAAACGAACAGTATGCATACGAACCATAGCAGAGTGGAATCCAAGAAAAGACGTAGATAGCATTTTTATTTTTCATTTCTTTTTTTATCTTACCCGTAAAACCGGGATTTAAAGAATATTAGGTGTAGGAGGGAAAAGTCAGGCTGAGTGGGTGCGTTTAAAATTCGGTTTGTGGGGACGGTGATATCGAAACACCAATCGGAGGGTAGGGGGCCATAAAGCTACAGATAAATGCGAAATCTAGTCGTCTGGAAATTTAGGTTAAATATGAGGATAAAAATCAGTTTAAAGAGGTTTAAAGTTAGTCTAAATATCATAAAAGGTAGTCTAAAGGGAATGGAAGAAACATAACAATTAATCTTTGAGGTTTAAAGAGTCATATAGTACGGGAGGGGTTTTCTATGAAATATTATTGGTTGTGAAGATGTTCTTATACATCTTTCTTTACGACTTTCGAAAACTGTATGAAAATAGTACAATTAATTTTTTCAAAAAGCAAGAGCTTCAAATTACTTTTAAGGTAATCTATTAAGGAACAAATAATAAAAACAAAGCATTTGAGTTTTCGCTTTTTCTTAATTTATTCTGAAATACTATTTTATTAGTTCACTCGTTCTAGATTGCTCATATTTTTTTTTAAAATAAGATCAAAGTATGGAAAGTTCCTCAACAATTAAAATACCGTATTATCAATTCAATACGACAAAAACAACGAAAGTTTTGCTTAAAATTCAAAAATATGTTCTTATTTACCTTTTTAATTTAGGATAATGAAACATTTACAATGTGGTCTTTTGAAATTACTGCTTTTTTAGGGAAATAACTATGGTATAAGTATATTTGGTCTATGCAGCACTGAGGAAAGTACCGAAAGTTTAAGTAATGCTGACTTCATTACGTATTGAAAATTACAAACAAAAGAAAAAGTAATTTTTCTTCCTTCATATCCAACAACATTTTTCAACTATTGAAACAATAAAAATATATATTAGAACTCTTAAGAAATTCTGACACCTAGAAAGTAATTTTCTTTACTTTTAGAATGATTTTTGATTTCTGTTCTTTGTCAATCACACTACTGAAAATCTCTTTTAATTATAACGTTGTATAGTTTTTGAATTTGTATGCAAAAAATAAATTTAAGAATTTTATTTTAAATTCCATTCTTGAAAATTGTTTAGATTAGTAAAGAATTTTACAAATGGTTATCAGGATTCGTGGGGTTATACTTTCAAAAATTATTTTAAGTCAAAGTTAAGCAATGAAAAATTTTAAATGTTAAAAATAATTTTAAGGATTGCATCTCTTTATTTCCTTTATCAAAAAAAATATTTTGTCTTAAAAATTTTAAACATTTTTCTCTCGTCACAGATTTTTAATTTTACAACATCTGGTTTATTTTTCATTTATGATTTACTCAGTTTTAATAAAATATGTGATCTATAGGAGCTCCAAATATTACTGTCATTTAACTGACCTTCATAAAATTGCTTTCGGAACTCCCACCAGATAGAAAAAGAACCATGAATCTGCAAAGGTATCAGGTGGTGGCAATAAATTCTTTGTACGACTTTTCTAACGATTCCATGATTTGATTCGGAATTGTGTTCGAAACTTTTTTTCCCCCTGAGTTCATCTTTTTCATTCATCCGTAGAAAATACAAAAACTATATTTGTTTCATTTTGGTTAAGATGTATTAAATTGAAAAAAAAAACAGTTTTTCGATTGCATTAGATCTTTAAAATAATATTTATATATTAATAAGGATTGACGTAGAGATTTTGTGTTGCAAATATTGTATAACTTTAAGAATACTAACTATCAAATGACTATTTCATATTTTTTTTTATCTGTAAAAGACCGTAATTCTGAAAAATACATAAATAAAATATTTGAAAAATACGCGGGTAAAAATATAAATTCATTTTAGTCGTGATTTTATTAAATGCTTTAGAACACACTGTTTATCAAGTTCATGAAGTTTTTTAAATTTTTTTTTCATTGATTGCAACATGTTTGCAAAAGTATTGAAATACGTAGGAAAGTTGCATTGATATTTATTAGCAACCAATGGTGACCTTATAAACTTTTAAAAACATTAAGAAATAAAGATTAATTATTTGTAATTTTACATCTTTCAAGTTTTTTTATAATCATACATGCATTTTAGTACTTTTAATAATGCAATCTGCAATTATAGAATACAATTCAATAATTCATGGGACAATAAATTAGTAACATCTTAAGCATAAATTTTACTTTTTCGAGCAATTTTCAGAGTTATATTTTTAATTGTTGTTGAAAAAAAATATTTTGAAAATGTTTTACTATGGGTTAAGAAAATAAGGCTTACAATTGTACGTATTTAAAGCAATGAATAGGTTTGACAATTGATTTTGCTTACTAAATAGTTATATCGTGAACTGTATTTAAAAGAAGTCATTTTTACTTTCTGCATAAACACTTAAACCATTTCGTGAGAAATTTGTCACGTAACATTAGAAGTACAAAAGCAAGGAAGCCATTTATGATGTCAAAGGAGAGAAAGCTTTAGCTTGAGATCGAGTTCATGATTTTTGAAAGGTTAATTACATTAAAGAAAGTAAATATATGCCTATCTCCTTATATTTAATATGTAGTATTTAATTTTAATTAACTATTAAAATTAACTAATTATTTTATCTACTGTTTCCTTTATGATTTATAGCAAAAAACTAAAATGTAGTATCCTTAATGAAGCCAAATTTTTCAAATAAAAAAAAACTTAGCATTATTGAACAATTTTCATTTTAGAGGGTTTTTTAAGCTCATAAAAGGAAATTATGAATTATTTACCAGCGTTTTCTGTGTTTTATTTCTCCTAGAAATCTTAAATGTGTAGCAAGAATATATTTAAAAGTATAATTCCAACAAAAATGGAGTATTTTGCTAAAGGAATCGAACTGTTCTATGATATATTCTCCACTTTTCCTAGTTGATGAATTTTTAAAAATTTTTGCAAGGAAATTTCCCCAAAAGTAACTCTAGGAAATCCTATAAATACGTTAGGAGGAATAGGAAATACACATTTGCTGACCATCTTGGTTTTGACTATGTTGTCAGAGGCCAATAATGTTGAAAGGGAATGGTATATGACAAAGTGACACTGGGTTTGACATCATTCTTTTGCTTTGGGTTGTATTAGGTTTATCGTGTTTGTTGCGAGCATATAGGTTAACAATAGGGTTAGACTAGAAATATACCAATACCATGTAACAAAGTTATATTATTTTGAGGTAAATTTGGGGGGAAAGTATACGAAACTCTTTTAAAAATGTGTTATACAGAGTGTTTTTTTTCCAGGTATAGAAGTTTAAGTTGGCATTACTTTCCAAGATGGCGACCGATTTAACAGATGTCAAGTGATTTATTCTCAGTTTGGTTTGGCAATTCATCAAAACGATCATCAAGCAAGGCGTAGATTCGTCGAATGGGCCCAAAACGAGATTGCCGTTGTTCCCGATTTTCATAAGCGAATTTTGTTTAGGGATGAAGCGCAATTCTGGTTGAATGGCTACGTCAACAAACAAAACTGCCGTATTTGGAGTGAAGCTAATCCACAAGTGTATGTCGAAACACCGTTACATCCAGAAAAACTGACTGTTTGGTGCGCTTTATGGGCTGGTGGAATCCTTCTTCAAAAACGATGAAGGCCACAACGTTACAGTCAATGGGGATCGGTATAGAGCCATGATTAACTTTTTCATTCCTGAATTGAACAATCATGATGTCCAGGAGCTGTGGTTCCAACAAGACGGCGCAACATGTCACACTTCTCGTGCCACAATCGATTTATTGAAAGACACGTTTGGTGACCGCCTAATTTCACGTTTTAGACCTGTGAATTGGCCTCCAAGATTTTGTGATTTAACACCGCTAGACTATTTTCTGTGGTGCTATGTAAAGTCATTGGTCTATGCGGATAAGCCACAAACGCTTGACCATTTGGAAGACAACATTCGCCGTGTTATTGCCGATATACGGCCACAAATGTTGGAAAAAATCCTCGAAAATTGGACTTCCAGATTGGACTGCATCCGAGCCAGCCGTGGCAGTCCTATGCCAGAAATCATATTTAAAATGTAATGCCACAAGATTATCTTTCGAATAAAACAAATTCATGTCAATCTAATAATACATCATTGTTTTATTGCAATTTAAAATTCTATACCTCTAAAAACACCCTTTACCAAAATAATAAGAGCGTGTTGCTCATTTAATAAAATGAAAAGAAAAACTAATGTAAACTAATCTTAAATTTACGTATAATTGAACGAAAATTAAAATTTTAAATTTTAAAATTCTTTAGCATATGAGTGTAATTTTCATGCGAAAAATTCTGTCATACTAATTTAAATCAAAAAATAAAATTACTCTGTATTTTTAAGACAATTTTTATTCTGAATACAAAAACTATTTCGGTGTCATTTTTCAGTCTATCAATCAAATAATTAAAAAAAAAAAAGGAAATTTATGAACGATTTTATGATTATTCGTCATGATTATAAACTATTTATGAATTTTACTTGCGAGAAAAATTAAAATTTAAATAAATACGTCAATCAATTTTAATTGCATTATTTACGGTTATGTGCATGCGAGTTGTTATTTCAAGTACAACAGCTAAAATATAGTCCCAACTAACGGAAATAAAACAAAGATAAGTTATGTAAGTTTTTAAGTAAACTTGAAATATATAATCATTAAATCATGATAGTTGCGACTTAATTTCTTTTTTTGTCTCTCTCCCTTGAACAGATAACTGCTGTTTTAGAAAATTTTGAATTATTTCCAAGGATAAATTTAAAAGTCTAATGACTTTTTTAAGCCATTGAACTATCAGACACTGTAAAAGACATTAGATAAAATTTGCTCATCCAGATACGATCAAGAAGCCATTAGACAAAATGTACTCATCTCTACACAATCAAGAAAACATATACCTCCTTATCATCTAACTTACAACGATTCTTCCGCTACTCAATACATATTTTTCTAAAGCAATTTTCGACGTAGGGATTGTAAAGACATCACAGAACGTCGGCCTTTCACATATCTAATGTACTCGTATCTTGCAAAATATTCATCTAAATAAAACCGAACGGAAAATTCATTTTCAATCTATTAATGTATTAAGGCTTCCCCATTGAAATTTCTGCATTTCTCGAATAATCCATACAGAGTGTTCTCGAGATCCTGTATTTCTCAGACTTTCATCGATTAATAGCCTCCCTGCTTTAAGTTCAAGTAAAAAGCCGTAATGGATGCTCGTAACTGAAGATGTTTCTCGATAACATACTCATTAAAAGATCATAACTTTTCCCAAGTTGCGTTTCAAATCGATACCTCGAATAATTATCACTCGTTCTCCACAATGAAACCTAATTATGCAATCTTAAGGAGAATAATGCTAATAACTAATGAAAACTCATGTCAGGTATGAGTTATTTATTTTTATGCCCTAGAATAGCTCCAATGAGTAGCTAATTTTTAGGCAAATTTAACAGTACAACTTATATATTAATGTTTACACATGCAAATTTTAGTCCTAGGTATTTTTCGATCATGGTTCATTTTCTTCAATTATTCTTGCCCTACTATGCATAAATTTTTTGTTGAAGGATAAGGTTAAGATCGTATAAAGCAGTGATTTCCAAACTTTTTTGACCCATGGACCTCTTTTTATAGTCAAAACTTGCTCATGGACCCCCAAGTGAAAAAGATTCATAAATGCATAGTATAAAAATTACAAATAAAAAAAACACCTTATGTTGAAGAAATATTTATTGAAATAATAACTTTTGCTTAAAATAAAAACAATTAGTGACTTTTGAATGAACTTTGAGATATTATGAGTGTATTTATGTCCTGCTCAATGTTTGTGTGAATAGCAACCGCAAATTTCTACTAGCACTGATTACTAGTAGGTTTCCTTGTGATTAGGTTTACAATGATACTAAATCCACGTTCTCCAAAACAGGAAGACGGAAAAGTAGACAACTATTGTACAATAACCCATAATGCAAGGTATAGAAATTTGATCTGTTTTTGTCACCAGAATTTATGATATCCTTGCGGTTTCATTTATTGTTTCTTTAAATTCCTTTAATAAAAATGGATCAGAATTTTATTTTATAATAAACCTTTCGTGGCCCCCTGGCGTTGCTTAGATACCACCAAATCAATCTTAATTTTTCACGCACCCCCTCAATATCAGTGTCCCCGGGGGTCAGAAGGGACCACTTTGGAAACCATTGGTGTAAAGCAAGCCTAACCCTACTTCATTGTCCCAAGGCTGTGTTAACCTAAAAAAAAATAGTTTTTCATTTTGGTCAATTAACCTTTTTATATATCGGCTTTTTATTGTTGGTTTTCGGTTTCAGAATTTCAGCTCTTTTTTTGATGCTCATGAGAATTAACAGGATGTATACTTCGTTAATTAATTCTCATGCATTTTTATTATACAAACTTTTCTTCTGTGATTAAATATTGAGAGAACATTCAAAGAAGTAATGTAAATTAAATAATTTACACACAAGTATTTATTTTAAACACATTCTTTTAATTGATTCTTTGAATAATTGATGTAATTGACTTGGCACTAGAAAAAATACCAGAGATGACCAACTGAAAGTGTTATTCAATAATAATTCAACAACAACAATAATAATAATTAGCCCTTTTACTATTTATTTTTCTCCATAAATATCTGTATAATATATATATTACCTTATTTTTAGTTTATTTTATTCTCTACCATTATCAGGAATTTTTAATTTAATGATAAACAGACAAATTTGGTATCATTATAGTTTTATTACAGTAAGTATGTAGGTACACTATCGCTGATAAACTATTATGATTTGTATGATAAAAATTTAGTTTTTCAACTGAATATTTATTGGATAATTCTATATGAGAATATTAGAATGATATTACACATAGTTATGTATAACCTAGCTTACGAAAGATTTATTGCAAAAATATATTAGAATCATTTCAATAAACCGGTGGGTGATAAGATTATGATTTATAAGATGGTGGTTCATACGATGGTGGTTCTATGTCTTTCATGCTTCATTGTAAATACACGGTGTTCAAATGGGAGTTATTTTGTTAATAAGTCTCAGAAAATTATAATCGAACACTGTTAAAATTATCCTGTGATACTTCGATTTTGAAATATCGATCTTAAACATATATCTTTACAGCCTTTCATTTTAAGTGACATCAGAAGTATATATTATTACGGTTAGAGAACAATGGAATATATACAAATTACCGAGCACATGAAATTAATTTCGTGCAGCACAAATCACTCTGAAATGACATTGATTCCTATTTACAAGCTGTATTTACGGCTGAATTCTGAAATGAAATCTACACAATTCAGCAAAATAATAATTAAGTCGGGCCAATTTGAATACCATCTTCATTATGAAATCCCTAGAGAAATTAATTTGGAAATACTATCAATGTTTGAAATATCAGAGAGAGAGAGAGAGGTCATAATACCCTTTTCGATAAATCCCCCTTTATGGACCGATATCATATATCTACCATAGAAGATATCTCGTGTTTGTTGAATAAACTGTGCTTTCTATTTTCAGTTACAAAGAATCAGTTTTAAAGAGCTTAAGTGGAATGTTGGCCTCCAGTTATTGAAAGCCGATAGGTTAATGGTGTGTTAAACAGTTTTCGGTGTACTTTTATTTAGCCCAAAAGAAAGAAACTGGAAGGATTGGAAATGCATTAATAATAACACACTCTGAAAACATAATGCAATTTCGCCTTTAGAATAGAAAAAAGTACAATAACAGAAGGGTCGAAACAAATTGCATCTTTCTACTTTTGTTCGGTTGAGTTTGAAATTTCACTAACACAACATATAAATTCATTAACAGAGGTTTATCACATTAACGAATATAATTTTTGTATTAAGTTATTCTATTAACTCTAAAGTTATAAATTATGAAGTATACATTATGGTTAATTAAGTATCATTATTAATGTACATACATTTTCTGATAGTTAATGTATTAACTTATGATAATCATAAACAAACGTTACTAACGTGATAGAAATGTAAAAATCATTATCCATAATTAAATGTTAACGGTAAAAGACAAAAAAAAAATCAACGAAGTTAAATTGAAATAACCAATTATGATCTGAGATTCTCTTGTTGATGAGTGGGAGACGCGCGAAACCTAATTTTTACTGGAACTTCTGATATTATTGTAAATTTTTCACAATATTATGCCTTTTGAATTAATGTATACGGTGATTTTTAACGGAAACTACTAAGTTTGCTGTCACAGTGCAATGATTTACAAAACAAATTGTAACCATTTTATCATTTTTTTTCACTAAGGCATAATGGAAAGATTATTACATTGTGCTAGCAATATGCTTGTATGGATCTATTGATTTACAATAAAAAAATGTGTTAATTTTCTTCAAAAAAAAACACATACACGTTTCTTACTAATTAAAATATTGCAATTTTCTTATTTTTTAAAAAAGAGGGGCATTCAACCTCTCAAGAAACAAGGCATTTATTCTTATACCTAATAGATACCATTCCAAATTTGATACATATCTGGTATAGGGACCTTTCCATTTCTCACTTCCACTTTTTCCAAATCCTAGAGCTTTAAGATGCATGCCACTTGCTTTCAGAAGATCAATTTTTAGATAGTACAGCACAAAAGCATCTACGAGTAAGCAATATGTATCTCTGCTACCGTTTCTTTTATTTTTAATTTTCTTTAGGGCCTGTGAACAAGGTACTTTCACAAGTTTTGGGACACAGGAAGTCTTTTTTTCCCTGAACTATACCCAAGAAAAACCTCAACATTCGCTTCTTTTTTTATCACCTTTCTTTTTTTGGCTTGAATTGCATTCAGTCATCCTTTAGCTTTATTTATTGGAAGAATGGAAGAAAAATATGAAATGTGTACTCTGTGCTGAATGTTAAGCATTCATAGAGCTAGATGACAGTGTGAAAAAATTTGGATTTATTCAAGTAATAGTTACATTGTTTCACGTCAAATTTAGTTAAAAGCACTACAGTTTCATTTTTTAGTACGCGATTTTGAAAGAAAAGCGGCAAATGCCTTTTTTTTTATCTTAAAAGATTTATTTGCGAAATGTACAAAATAAAAGAGTATAATACAGATGTTTGCGGACAAATTATTTCCAAACATTATAGAAAATTTAGCGAAATATTTTATTTTATACTTAATATTTATGAAGTTTTCAAAGAGAATGCAGAAGAAAGAAAAACCCCGAAGTGTATAGATTATCATCCTTTTAAAAACTATTTCTGTATAGTTTACCGTACTCCTATATTAGTTGAAATATTTTTATTGATGTACTTATTTAAAAAAATAACTATTTTTATTATATTATACAAGTGGTCCTAATAAAAAAAATAGTTTAATAAATAAAAAAACTTTTCACCATATAATCAGTTAGATTATATCGAATATATAGCCTCAAAGTGAGCAATTAAAAATATTATACTCTGGAATATCAGAAAAATATATACTTTGAATTGAGCTAGATGATTTAAATATTGAGATATTAATAGATTTTTGCTGAATAATTTAAGTATTTCAGTGGTGGAAAGGTACAGAATTCGGTTTATTATACTTTAAAGGGGAGATAATTTAACAAAATTTATTGGTGAAACTAATAGAAATTATTAGGATCTTAATATATTTAAGTGATTACTGAAAGCGAGCGGTCATATTCACGAGTTAAGCGCGCTGGCTTTGCTTTTGTAGAGTCGTAGTGCCACTAAAGAGGCACCTTATGAAGAGGCTGATACATATTAAATACGTAGAGGCTCAAATACCTTACTTTGGCGTAGTGTCGAAGCTTGAAGAGTGGGGTATTTCGGTTTCATATAAAAATCGGACTTATATTTGGAAAAATGAAGCGTCTTAAAAATTACTACTAAATTGATAGTATGATAATAATGGACTGAGATTGAATGAAATAATCTAAAAACCTTTGCTCCATTGCTTAGCAATAATCTTTACTGCATTTTTGAAGTTACGAGCGTTCATAAATCTAAATATCTTTCTACACTAAACTTCTCATTAACTTTTGACTGATTTACATTCACATTAATAATACTTCAGTGCTTTAAGATGCTTATGAGTGGTAAATTAATTTTTTAAAAAAGAGCTAATTTGGAGATGTTTCCAATTTTTTTTATTTCCCTACATTTTAAAAAAATAGCGCATGCTTTATTAAGTTAAAAATTAAATATCTAAGTTTCATTATATAATAATATAACAATACCCGAGTCCATTGATTTTTCTAAATACCTGAGGAATTTGGGAAAATCAATGGGCATTAATGTGTAATCAAATTCATTGATAACATCAGAATTAGCGTTATAGAATTCTTTTGGTAATGCATACAGTTTTAAGTCTAAGAACGTTGCCTCCAGCACGAGAAGAACTTGACATTCTATATCGCATGAATGTAAATGGAAAAGTGTTGGGGATGCTGGAAAGAGGAAATTTGAGAAACCACATGCATTACCACTTCTTTTACATCTTTTGCGAGTCGCGAACGAAGAAAAAAGGAAAATGATAACTTATTGTAGGAAAGAAAGCATTTTAAGCCCCACAGGCATGGCAAGGTATATTGTATCCGACCAATGTGAAGCACAAATGGTTTCTTAACTTCTATTTTTCTCTTTTGTGTACTCGAGAAGAAGTTCGAAAAATGAAAGAAATAATATAAGTGTTTCGTTTTCAGACAATCTGTATGCAGCTAGACATCTTTTGTTGTACTTTTTAAAGTGTTGTATCAAATTCAAGCAAAATGGGCACACATTTTACGCAAATATATCTTATTGAAGCTTGTGATAAATACATTAATTCGTTTTGTGTATGAATTTAATGTAATATGCTAAATAATACGGCGATAAAATTTTAAAGAGACTTTAATTCTTCAAACAGTAGACGTTTTGAAATATTAATTGAAAAATGGAACTTTATTCGAAAAATAATTCAAGGTTTCCTTTCGGTTAGCAATTTGCTTAGTACTTAATCGAATTCAATATTATACCTATTTAAAATTAAGGGATAAGAGAAGAGTTAGGAATTAGCAAGAGTGGAAATAAAAATAAAAACGAATTCAGGAAACTAAAATGCTTTGGAAAAAGAGTACAAAAGTCAAATTTTGCTTAACAGAAAGGGCATAAAATTATATTATCTTTAAATATATGGTGTAAAAAACATTGAACTTTCTTTTTACTCATAATTGTTCAAAATATGGTCTTAACAAAACCTTAGAGTTTTTATAGGGATTGAATTCTGATTTGATATATGTGGCAAGGAACTTCCGAAAATATCTCTTTTCCAAGATATTAAATAATAAATAATTCATAGCTTGGAAAAATTTTACAAGATAAATTTCAATCTCCACTGTTATATACTTACCTTGCAGGTGACTCGGAATTGCAAGGAACAAGTAAAATTTAAATCTTTTAGACAAAAAAGTTAATATTTTATCTTCATAAAGCTTGATTCAATGGCTTAAATTTAACTAATTTATCACTGCATTGAATACATAATTCTGTTATCTGGCTTTATTTAGAATAATGGAACACATTCATCCTTTTAAATTGGCAAATTGTCATTTTATACAAAACTACTGAGTGTAAAATCTCTCTTAAGCAATTATTTAATCATCGCATTTTGAATACAGTACTTCTAGATTCTTTTTGCTATCTTTTAGACTTATAAAATTTAGATAATGCAGCCCAAGCGAAGATGAAAATTACCAAAAGTTTCCAGGAATTGAAAACGACTGGAATGTATCAGTATATTTACTCTAGGCAGTTGCATAAATCTGTAATTCTATACAGAGCGGGGAAGGTTTTAAAATGCATGTTATACCGCTTCGAATGGTAAGGGATTTCAAGCTCTAAGTAGATTGATTTGGTTTGGGAGCCTTATTTTCTTTCCTTTACTGACTCTAACCCGATTCCTTTCGCTCCAATTCCATTGAGGTTAACAGAATTAAGTCATTTCTCTCCGTCTTCGGCTGTGCTATCAGCTAATTTTATTCCTTTGCTGTCCAACTGGACTCAAGAGTCTTTAAGCAACTATTTCGGAGAAGTTCTTAATTCATTGTACATTCATTAAATGGCTAACTTCTGGAATTTTAAAGCTTTAAATTTTTTATGAATCGCTTCTGTTGAGGAATTCAGCCGGCGTTCTGTGTAGTGTTATGTATCGTCAATGCATATTTGATTCACGAAGATATGCTTCATGGTTCGAAATTCTCTTTCAAGCAGCGTTTTGTGTAATTGTTAGAATCTCGTGGGAAAGGAATTAGGTTTTATCGAAATTAAATTCGAAATGAGATTGTTTCAACTACATAATTATCAACTTAATGAAAATTACCGATAGAATCTTGAAGATATTTTTGAAAAAAAATTGGGAACAAGTAATATAATTTTTTTTTAAAGTCCATTCCTACTTAGATCAAAAAAGAAAAATTTTATTTTAGCTACTTTTTATTAACTCGTTACAATTAATATAAAATATGTATATACATATGACAGAATCACAACATCAAGTGATAATTAATTTTTATTAATTATCTTTAAAGTATTGTATTGTCATCCAAAACAGTCGTGTATATAAAATTTCAGTACAACTGAATGCTTTAAAACGCGAGAAAAAAAATATTTTAGTCTTAACCCAAGTCGCTAAAAATGAACTTAACGTGGTGGTATCTGTAATTCTTTAAATAATTAGTTTCAGTCGATTAATTTTAATTAATTATAATTAAATTATCCTATTTTTACTCAAAATCATAGTGTATAGAAAATTTCAACTCAAATGGGGGCTTTAAAATGGAGAAAAATAACTTCAAGTTTTGACACAAGTCGCAAAAATGGTCGCTATGTCACCCAAAACGATGCCAACGTGGCTGTATTTGTAATTCTTTGAATAATCAGTTTTAGTCAATTAATTTTTATTACTTATAATTAAATTACTGTACTGTCATCCAAATTAATCATGTATATAAAATTTCAGCTCACTTGAGTGCTTTAAAATGTTTTTAACTGATTGAAAATTCCACCAAGATTAATATATAGAGAGTGTGAGCTAATAGTAGGAGTTGAAAAAGTTATAATAGAAGAGAAATTCAAAGACAAAATGAGCATTTTTTTATATCGAGAAAACAAAATACTTGTAACTTCTAATTTTCAAAAGAATTTCAAAAGAAAATTTCAGTCGATTGAAATTGAATCATGTGTTAGTGATAAAAAAAGTTGTAAGTTCAGTTTTTCAAATTCCTTTTTGGGATAGTTTTATACCTTAAGTTTCCCCAAACAGTTATTCTTTGACATCCAACAACTTAATAAATTAGGAATATATTTTTTTAATTTGCCTTTGAAAAAATTCTCTAACTTTGATCAAAGATGTTTTTTGATGCGTACATTAAACACTGAAAACATAAAACTAAGTATTTTCACATTATGTTTAATGTTAAAAACATTTAGGCGTAATAAATTACTTTTTATCGTAAAAATACTTTATCCATACTTTATATGAGCAATTTTTACAAGCGTATTGAGGTACGTTTCATAATTTCCATTTCAGGTTAAGATAACGTACATTATTAACTCAAAACATCATCTGTAGTTAGAAAAATGATTTAGTAGTAATTTCAAAAATTTATGAGAAGTGCAGGAAGTAATTTTGAAGCCTACTTAAAGAATTTTAAAATCATTATCATAAAGACAGAGCAAACCAAAATTATCTTAAAATAATTATATAAAGGGAAAAAAATGGAAAATCTTTGTTTGTTTCAAAATAAAGATACAAAAAATCCAGAATTCGTTGCAATACGTAAATATACTTGATATGGAAAAGGTAAAAATTAAAATAACTTTAACTACTAAAAAAATGTCAGTACGAATTCGTCCGAAAATACGAGAATTGTTACCAAATTACTTGATTTTGGCAAAAAGAAGCCAATTCAAAAAAAAAATAAAAAAAAATTAGGAATTGGGACAGTTGCCAATGAGGTTTTTCGATAGATTTTTAAACTTTCTTTTCCCACGTTTTAAAGCAAAAAGAAGCATTTTTTTACTAATTGCAAAGCTTTAGGAATGAATATCAGCAGCTATAATTTAAATATTAGCAAAGCTTTGTGAATGAATAAGCTTTATAGTACGTAAGTATTTAATCACTCTTAAGTTTCATATATTTTCATAGAGAATATTTAATTTTTTTGCTTTGTGGTTTGTAAAGTTAAAAAAAAGATTAGGAACCTGATTTACTGTAAACTAAAAACTTTTAAGACTCTCCTGAGGCTGTGAATCGCAATTTGAGAAATTATATGTGGAGAATCTTATAAGGAGAGTAGTTATTTGAGTTTACCTTATTTCATCCAATACTATACTTAAGTTCTCTTTTTCACGACTGAAAAAATATCAGTATGAATTCGTCATAAAAAAAATATGAGAATTGTAGCCTAAAAACTAGATTTTGGCAAAAAGATAATTAAAAAAATTAAGCAATTGGGACAATTGCCAACATGGTTCTTTTACATTTTTAAAATTTCTTTTGTTACGTTATAAAGCAAAAAGAGGCATTTTTTAATATTTACAAATCATTGTGAATGAATAATTGCAACACAATTAGTACATAAATAATTAATCATTCTTACAGTTTTATCTTGTTTCAAAAAAATATTTAATCTTGTAGGTTTGTAAAGTTAAAAATAAAAATATTAGGAAACGGATTTACCGTAAACTAAAACATTTAAGACTCTCCTGAGGGTGTGAATCGCAATTTGTAAAATAATATATGCAGAACTTAAAAGGAGAGTAATTATTTGTTTACCTTATTTCATCTAATAATTTACTTAAGTTCCCCTTTTTTTTTACGGTTTTTGCTTTTACTTATTTCTTTTGTCACTCAGTCTTGTTTTCAAATGTATAAATTTTAACTCAAAAGAGTAATAAAATAGCTTCAACGACTGAAAATAATATCAGTATGAATTTGTCAAAAAAATATGAGAATTGTCGTCAAAGAACTAGATTTTTGCAAAAAGAAGCCAATTCAAATAAATTAGGACAATTGCCAACGACGTTTTTGATATATTTTTAAAATTTCTTTTGCTACGCTATAAAGCAAAAAGAGACATTTTTTATTAATATTAGCAAAGCTTTGTGAATGAATTGCAACACAGCATATAAGTAATTAATCATTCTTACAGTTTCATCTAGTTTCAGTGAAAATATTTAATTTTGTGGCTTTGTAGTTGTAGATTTGTAAAGTTAAAATAAAAATATTGGCAAACGGATTTACCGTAAACTAAAAACCTTTTAAGGCCCTCTTGGGGCTTTGAATCTCAATTTGAGAAATAATATATGGAGAACCTTAAAAGTAGAGTAATTATTTGTGTGTTTACCTTATTTCTCTCATCCAATAATTTACTTAAGTTCCCTTTTTCATGAGTTTTGCTTTCCCGTGTTTCTTTTGTTACTCGGGTTTTCTTTTAAATGTACGATTTTTAACTCAAAAGAATTCAATGGGGAGGAGAAAAACATGTTTCCTAAGCTATAGACCGAAATTTTTCTCTTAAGATTACTTTCAACAAATGAATAGAGAATCGCTTTCGGTTTTCTCGTTTCTTTCCAACTTCTTTGAATGATTAACGTGGACAAGGAGACGCCTAGATCTCGTTTAATTTAAGCTAAATTAGAATGAAATGAATGTTCATTCATAATGACTACTTAGTTAATGAAATTAAAAGTGATGCAGAGAGAGAAAAAAATAAGTAAAAGGGGTAGAATTCTTAAACCTTATAGGAATAAGTATATATTCCTTTTATAAAATAAAGTATTCAATTAAATTGAATGCGTAATTTTTCAATTTTTTTTTCTTTTCTACGGTGTTATGTTGATGAGTAATTCAATTTCAACAGTCATAAATATTACCATAACATATTTAATGTACTATTAAATATTTGAATAAGAAATTTAGATTTTGCTTTTTTAAGTTGAAAAGTATATGTATAATTTCTTCATATTAGAAAATTAAGTACTCGTGAAACGAAAGCTGAGAGTGTCACGTTTTGATTTAATTCAATTAGTTCTATTCACAATTTTGCCATACTGCATAGTTAAAAGATGTATAACATATAGAACAAATTAAAATTTTACATCAAGTTTTAATAAGTAATAAAAAAAGTGTCTTTTTCTGCTCTTGGGGTTTAGTGAATCGGTAATAGTTCTTACTTTAAAATTACATTTTAATCCAGAATCGCATGTAAAGACTCAAAAATGTTAGTGTTACCTTTTTTCTGATCTCTAGATCTTCATGCATTTATAAAACTTTTTAAGTTCTTTGAAATATTTTTGTATATTATTTAAATATTAATACAGCTATACTTATAATTTGTTTCGCTCTTTTAGCCAATTTATTTAGTTCAATTAATAAAGCACTTTATGGACTCAAAAAATATGCTGAAGCCATAAATTTACTTTTGATTATAATGATTTGTTTTACGTATTCTAATTTAATTATTAGTCTTAAGAAAAAAATGAGGGCTTATCCTTATTCAATCACACGTGGCTTATAAATTTATGAGAAAGCAGTTGCTTTGCTGTCATTAAAAGAAATTTTATATTAAAATAATTTATTTCATGAGAAATTAAGTGTATTTTTAAATACTTCTGCAATTGTTTAGAATTTTCATTTAATTTTATTTCAAAATACATTAGACATTGCCTCAAAAATATTTCAATGCATAATTTATTTACCTAAGTAAACTACCTTTTTAGGTTTTCCTTTCTAAAATAATACTTTATTCAACTTGTCCTGTATTCACAATTCATAAGATTAAGTATTAGACGCCATTGCTAAAAATGTTTACCTTTATTTATAAAATAAGCACTAAGTAATAATTGAGAATGGAGGTGATAAGAAGAACAAGCTCTTTGAAAATTTTTTAGTTAAGTACTTGACTTGAAATTTTAAGTAAAGAAACTTTATTTTTCTGATAAATCTAGCTTGAAAATACCAAGACGTTGATCGTATCACAAGCGATTATTTTTAGAAAAATTATAATACAACCGTATCAGAAACTGTTGATTTTTACTATCGTAATCCATAAAATAAGTTAAATTGTCTTGTTTATTGAAGAAATTTAATTATACTTGTCAATAGGAATTTACTTTTATGCATTTAATAAATATATACTGTTTTAAAATATTTTGCTGCTTCGGTTTCTTTCAGTTTTTGGCTTACATCTATGAAATCTGTTTTAAATTGAAAAAGAAATTATTTCAATCACGAAATTATTTGGTGATTGAAATAATTCGAGAAAAATTCGTGTTACCTAATCAGATTTCTGTAATTTAAAAATAAACTTTGACGTGTATATTCATGAACTTCGAGAATAAAAAAAACAACTTATTGCATGTGTTGAAATACAGAAGTAGTGATGCATTATTTTACAGATGAATATTGTAAGCTATATAAGGGCAGTGTTCATAATTTGTCGATGTTCAGTCTTTCTTTTGAACTCTACAGCTATTTTCCCATCTCTCTTAATCTTTTTATCTGTATTTTTTTAAAACTTGATGCAAATAGTTGCTTTCTTTTTAAAGAAAATTCGTTTAAAATTTTATTTTTACCTTTACAACTGCAAAAAAAAAAAAATCACATGGACAACACGTATTCGGAAAGCAATTTAGAAAGACATCCAAAGCAAAGCTAAAAGGTGAAAAATTCAGCATTTTCCTTACGTGATACACGAAGAAAATCACCGTTATACCTTCAACTTGTTTATTTTTTTCGGAAAATTCCAATCTATCTATCTATATATATGTATGCTCTCGTATGTAGCAAAGTTGTTTTATTTTGCTCTGATTATATTTAAATCAAATGTTTATGTTAACTGTGTTTACTTAAAATATGGAAACATTGAAATTGATTCTTTCAAAAATATTTGCCTAAACTTTGAAAGGATTTATGAGATATTGCATGCAGCAAGATTTAAAAAGTAGCACAATTTCTTTTTAAAGCAAATGAATCCGTTTTTCTGAGAATATAACAGGAATAAAAAAAGTTAATTTTGAAAGCAAATAGTCAATTAAGTCAATGTTTTAAATATTTACTTCTTTGTAGGATTTATGATTGATATGACAAAAAAAGTTCTAATTATGGACAAAAGAAACGCATGTAATGATAAGTTTATAACTAAATCCTTTATTTAAAAAAATGTGCAAGAAGTATTTATTAAAATAGGCATACTAAGGTATAATATTCAAAGTTAATATTTTCATTATTTCCCATAATTATATAAAATATCACGGCTTTCTTTTATTTCTGCAAGTGGCTAATAGAAAAACTGTTTCAATGATTTTTTAAAGGATTTAGATATGTATGTATTTTTTATGTTCTTCTGTCAAATGTATTTGATAAATGACACATTTTTAAGAGAAATTTTTGTAACAGGGTAACTTTTAGATAGGGTAAAGATGACAATTTACTTAGTTAAATAAGTAGTTTTTCCATATTGATTGTCGAGGAGAATTAAATGTGTGTGTGGTAAACAGATTCGATAAAGAAATAGTAAAAAAAAGTTTTAAAATTACAATTTAAAATATTTTTTCAACATATTAAGCAGTAAAAATAAATTTCAGATGAGTGGCAAAAATCAAGTTTGGATGAAAAATTAAGTGGAATGAATTCAATTAATCTTTCAAAAAATAAATGAAATCATTTATAAGTATAGAATTAATCTTAAATAGTGATTTAAAAAAACTACTTTTATCTGGCCAGAAACTTTGTTATCTGACTGAATATTTACAGAATATTATTTTATATGTTATTTACATAAATATTTATGGATCTTTTCTAAACTTTTCCGAGATACTGCGATTCCTATCTGCATTCTTGCATTGTCTTCAGATGTGTAATTGAGTGGGCAAGGTTCCAATCGAGGTATTATTCTTACAACGCCCTTAAAACAATTAATTTTGCTCTAGCATGAAAGCTTTCATTAGCATTAGATGTAACATGTTTCCTTTTGTATTCGTAACACAGATCACCTACAGGGAATCCAGTCTGTAAACGAATCTGAATAATTCATTTGGAATGGTATTATGGTTTGAAATTACAATTGAGACACTTGTTGTGATACTTACTTTTATGTGATGATTTATAGAGTGCATAATCTTATTTAAAGATTGTCTGTTCAACACTATCTGTAGCTTTAATTTATATGTAATTGAGAAGATTAAAGGAAAGTAAAAACTGATATTTGCTAATTTTTCTCAGAACTAGTTAACAAGATACATGAAGGTTTTTTCACACACACACACACACAATCAAAAGTGTTTTTCAAAAAACATTTGTAACATTGCAGATTAAAATTATGCAATAATAATCTTTAACATCTATTTTGGGTGGTGATCATATAGTTCTTGTAACGAAATTTGTTACAGTTTACTCGTTTATATATCTTCAGAGAAATTAAATGGATTTTTATATTGAATAAAGTTTAAAACCAAAAAGTATTCTTAAATTATTAAAATCCCTTCTCAGCTAGAGATACGATTATATCAGAGTTGCAAAAGGCATATAAATAATATTATATGAGTAATAAAATCTATAGTATAAAATTGTAATTAGGATATAAATGTAGAAGAGAATTATTGCAATTAGATTTAAAATTGTAATATGTAATGAAGTATAAAAGAGTAATATATATAATGTCCCTATAATATTTTTTTATTAAGTATCTTTTTACTTGTTTCCCAGTTTTATTTATTACTTTAGTATTATTTATCCTTTAATTAGATAATTTGAAGCATTATGTGCATGCATATATATGTAATTTAACTAAGAATTCATTTTGAATAGTCTTGACAATTAAAAATTGGGATAAACATCAAATCATTCTTTATTTTAACATCAAATAAGAAAATTGTGCATCTTCTATTTTGAAGTGCTGGGCAAAAAAAAAGAAAGAGTAGGAATTATTAATTCTTATAAATTTAAATACAAGGACAAATATAACGGTAAAAATATCACATGTTCCATTGAAGGAATGTATTAGTTACTTTTAGAAATGACATGTGTTCCAGGGAAAAGTTTCAACTGCTCAGTAGGGCACGAGCAAACTATAATGCTATTCTTTTACTATGAATCGCAAATAAATGAGTCAAAAGTTAAAGGTCTAATCCTTTTAACGAAGAATCACGAAAAAATCTCTCAAAATATACGATGAAATGAGATGTTAGTTGAAATAAGACGCGTTTCGCGCAAAATATGGTATTCATAATTAGGAATTAAATAAAAGAAATCTTATATATATCTATATATAACATAATGCACTTGCCGCTAATGTCGGAAATAATTATTCCCTACGTGGACAAAGTTCAAGGGGATTCAGAAACATGATAAATATTGTTTCATTGAAGGCTTATGTCTATCAGAATCCAGCCAAGCATTTTCCGTGTTTAAAATTACACAACATTACCTTACTAGTTTACTTATATAAGAGTTAAAAATATTATATAATTCAAAGTGATCTAATATATATATATATATATATATATATATATATATATATATATATATATATATATATATATATATATATAATAAGTCAATTTACACTAGTATAAGAAATTAAGAGAATTTTCAGACTTGATCGAATATTTCTTAAACTACTGGACCGATTTTAATGAAATTTGGTATGTACATACATTGATACAATAGAAAACAAATAACCAATCAACAATTGCAATACACACTCATGATCGTACGTAACACTCGTTGGAGTACAAATGTATGAAACAGCGGTTGCAGAATAAACAAAGGAAATGGGTTAATAGGGGGAATGGCCCCCTCTTACAGCTATACAGGCCTCGCAGCGTAATGACATACTTAGAATAAGGCAGTTTTATAAGTTCTTGTCACAATTGGATCCACTCGTTCAGCAACGTTGTTTTCATTTCCGGGATGGTTCTCGGAGAGGGGTTGCGAGTTGCAATTGCCCTCCCTAGAGCGTTCCAGACCTATTCTATAGAGTTGAGGTCTAGAGACCTGGCTGGCCAAGCCATATGGTGAATATCCTCTCTCGAGAAATTCGCCAACCAAAAGAGCTCTGTGACCTCGCGTTATCGTCAATTAAAATGAACTCGGGAAAATATGCACCTCTAAAAAGGCAAACATAATGCGTCAATACCTCCTCTCTATACACCACATCTGTCACAGAACCTCTTTCAAAGACATTGAGACTTGTACGACCATCGAACATGCCTGTCCAGACCATTAAACCTCCACCATAATTGTCGATTTCGTGGACATTGGAGGATAAGTAGCGGGTCCCTGGTTCTCTCCATGTGAATGTACGGCGAGAATCTGTGTTTAGGCTGAAACGGACTCATCGGTTAACAGAACGGTCTCCCATTGATTCCTCTACTCCAATCTCTATGCTGTCCACACCATGCTAAATGGACTCTGTTAGTAGACGCGAGCGGGACGCAAACATCATTTCTTCTGGCAAACAACCCTCTCTCAAAGTCTTTTTGAGACCAGTCACCCTTGAAACACGGGTTCCTATGGCTGCATACGAGTAACGAGAAAGTTCAGAAGCTGTAGCCCCTCCATTACGCCTCGCTGTAATCGGCAAATGGCGATCTTCTCTGGCCATCGTGGGTCTTGGACGACCTTTCCCAGGCTTTTCCTCGATGGATCCAGTATCCTGGAACTGTTTCCATAAGTAAGACATGGTGCGGGGCGTTAAATTTAACTCTACAAATTTGAACTTGACATTGGCCTGCTTCTAGCCTCCCCACAATTTCGCCACCTTATTCCTCCATCTAAACCATTTGGGAGTTTCTCATTTTTTTACTGTTACAATTTGAATTGAACCGATTGCTTCAAAATAACATCGAAACATTCGCCGAAGCGTGCTGGCGAACGAAATACGTGTTAACTTACACGAGCTTATTAAGCCTGTTTCTCTGCTGGCTCCGCCTTCGCACACGTGCATTTGCCGTATAAGATATGCATTTTTATCCAGAATCAGTAACTTTTCCTTCAGTTCAGTTCTTTTCATGCAATTCGATAAAATATGCAAATTATCTTGATTTATTTCATTAGCATATTTCACGACGCAGTAAATAATCTTGAAACCAATCTTGTTTTATTCTATATTTAGAAGTTTATATTTTATTTTATTATTATACATGTAGTAAGAACGGGTTCTAATTGTCAGTTAATGTAAATAGCTGAATGAAATTTTTAATTCGTGTCTTTCCTAAACTCCGTAATGAGAACCAGTTGTCACCAGTAAGTATGTAGAATTTCGGAAGTTCGCAGATACTTCGCATTTTTACGATTAATTATGCTTCTAAGCGGATTTTGGGTATTTACATATAAACGGGTAATCCATGCATATTTTTCTCTCAATCATTAGATAAGCCCTTCAACTTTTAGCTATAATTTTAGCTATACTCTGAAGACAATATTTAATAATTTAGCAATAACTGATTAAATGTAAAATGGGCAAAGCACCTAATCTTATTAAAGCAGTCTTTATTTTTACTGCGTAGTGTTTACACAAATGTGTATTCAAACGAATTGATTACATATTATTTGAACGATTTTAAGGATTTATTCAAATACGAAAAACTTTCAAAAATGAAGGAAAATGATGTATACAAAAAGCCTTATTTCTTTATATTATTTATTGTTTTTTGAGAATTTTCAAAGCATTGGAATGAGCATTTGTGCAGTAACACGAACATAACATTTTATCAAGTAAGCAGTACACAGTTTCTTACTATTCTCACAAATAATATTTTTTGACTATAATATATTTCTTCATTAACTCATTAGTAAGTGAACATAACCCTATGATACATCTTTTAATTACAAATTGTTGTTAAGATCACATTTTTATTAGAAAAAAATGCTTTGTATTTATAATATAAATTTATCTTTAAGAAATATGTAAATACAAAATCATAATATTTACTATTTTTATGACTAAAATATTGCCTTTCTTTGAAAAACTTCAATTCGTTAACAGAACTCACACAAGTTTTTAAATCCATAAGCGCAAATGTATTTTCTGAAGTAAAAATTTAGAATAAGTTTCCTTACTAAATTATATCTTAACGGAAACAAAAATTTATTCAGTTAGACTGAGAAATGCTTCTTATCTAAGAACAAGTATCTTTTTTCCCAAATTTTATTTTTAAAAGTGGAATAAAAAAAACCTTAGGAATTATAATTGGTAGAAACATTCTGTTAGCATCTGCAAAAAGAGAAGGCTAAAATGAAGGAATGATGCAGCTTAAATGATGTACTTTCAAAGCGTTAAGTAAAAAGACAGATAAAGGAAGGAAAAAGAAAATGGAAAAGGTAAAAAGGTAAAAAAAAGACAAAAAGGAAAAGGAACTAAGGCGTTCATCGACGTTACTGTGATCCGTGATTCTTTTCTGCTTTCATTTTAATGAGCCAGGCTGTGAGCAGCAAAATATCGCTGATAAAACTAATGCAAAAGTTGAAATGGACTCTACTTTTCTTTTTTTTTTTTTTAGAAAAAGAAAAAAAGAGGAACTTTTACTAAACGCAAATCGCTATTTTTGAAGAAAGATATCTTAACCATGGAATCACTTTCTCATATCAAATTTTTTCACATATAATTCTTTTTTTTAATATCGTTAGTAATTTTTCGCACAACTGTCATCATGTTCCTTTTTTATTTCAATGTTTTGCTTTTGGCATGGTTAAAAAAGGACTTATAAACGCATAAAAACGTACATATCGAGTTTTACAAATAAATTAAATTGATAATCATTGAAGTTGTTCAGTTTTAATTTTCAATAATTTTTTCAGAAATGAGCAGGGGAGTTATAGCTTATGTTCAAAATAAAGTAAAATCTCCATTGATAATGATGTACATTTCAGCAATATATTTGTCTCTCAGCATTGATATTTAACAACATCTGGTTTTATCTTTTACCTGTTCGGCAGAAAAGGTTATTCATAATTATCTTGCTTCTTCAGAAGATGTAAATTGGGATATTGAAATTACATGTAAGGATAATCAGGATTAGAGACCTATTTTGAATTGCTAATTGCGCTAAGGTTAATACCTACGATTTAATGCGTAGTTGTAAAAGAGGAAATATGTACACTATTCAGACTTATTCAGGAATTCGACACGTTTCACTAGGGTATTCAACTTATAAAACACATTAAAAGGAGCCTTTATTTTTTCCATTTCTTTCATATGAAGTTGTCTCAAATATACTAAAATCCACTATTTATGTTTAGATAATGCTCGGTCATAAATTAAATCATTTAAAAACTATTTTTATACCTTATCAAAATACCGAACCTCATTCCTTTGAAAAGATGCTAAACCACTGCTATGAGGAAAGTTAATACGATTTAAAATATATATTCCACAGTATTAAATATTGAGTATTTGGTGGTGTTTACTATTATACATCAAGTGGTTATTGAACCCTGTCTATAGCATTTCAAATATTCTTAAGGTATCTGACTATATTTGAAACCCTTATTTCTAAAAAAGCGTATAAATGAATAATTTTTCTTTATTTAAAGTAAGTTATTTTATAATGCACAGATAAAATCGTTTTAAGAATATTATTACAAAAAAATATTTAAATGCAATTTCTTAGAAAAAAGGAAAAAAAAAATAATGGCATATTTTCAAAATTTTATATTTTTTATGAAAGACGCTTATGAATATATAGTAACAATATTTTGTCTATATATACTAGACCTTAAGAAATATATAATTTAGAAGAGTATTTATTCATATTTTAATGTATCAGAGTAGAGAAACTTTTTAACAAAAAAACACCGGCTATTATTTCGATTGAAAATAACGTGAATGTTTCAAAAATCATAATTCAAGCTATGTACAGCTATATATCAGCAAAATATTATTATAGAAGCATTTTGAATGTTTTGAATATCGTAATTACTTTTAATTTTTTTGCCAAAAAGCTTACATTTAAATAATTTTTTATTGTAATTATATTCTTAAACAATTTTACATGTATATTCTAACTAAATTGACACTAAATTAAATTATTCATTTAATTTATTTTGCAAAATTATTGTTCCGAACGTATCAGATACTTTTTCTAGTAATGTTTCTTCAAGTCAAATGATTATTTTTTTACTTTGAATGAACATTTACTTTAAACACAATATCCTTCCTTCCTTATCAAATGAGAATGTTATTTATATATACTTAAATCAATAAATTAAACGTTGTTTTCTTTGGGATGTTGATACCAACTTGTGTTTTTGTATAAATATACAGTAATTTTTGTAGAACTTATTATGTCATTTGTTTGTAGCTAAAACAAATTATTATCTCCTTTACATAACATTCAAAGTCAAATCATTATGGAGGATTTCTATATCATAAGAATTTTGCGAAATCCTGGAAGGAAATTCATTGAAATACATTTTAATATAATAGAGAACGTGTCTTTTCCTAGAAATTAATATCAGTCGATTGGAACAAAACAATGTTCTCCTTAACTATACATTATATAATGCTATATATTATTTAGACTAATTCTTGGGAAATAAAATCCAAGAAAAAAATTCGCTATATTCTGGCAAAGACTAACGCCTCTGTCAAAATCTCTCAGATTTCATGGCCAGGTCACCATCTCCTTTTACTTAAGAATTTATATACGACTTGGGCATAGAAATCTTGTCTTTAACTTTCTGTTCCAACCAGAAAATTCTCGGAAAAGATCCATTCTATCATCACCCAAGACAATAAATTTAATATGGGATAACCGACTAAATTATCGCAGACTGTTAAACTTATCTTCTGTCTTGGATGATGGATGCGAAAGTGAAAGAAGCAGAAAAAATGCTTTAACCGTTCCCTTTTTTCCTAGAATGCGTCTTAGAAACAATTAGAATGCTTTTTAGGGTGTTATAACATTCTAGCTGCAATACCTGTCTTCAGAATATTGTCTGAAGTTTTAAAATGCTCTGGAGTATAATTTGTAAAAAAATGCGTTATTTATGTATTCGGAAGAATGTCATTTCTTCCTTTTTCTGAAGATATTGGATAATTTATTTGTCTGAAATGAGGCAGCTTGATTGTAAATAATTCAGTCAAAGTTTGTCAATTTGTATATTATTGTAATAATAGTTGACTAGTATAAGAATCTATAATTGGTATAATATTACTTTAATTTTTATTTTAAACTTCGAGGGTCATTCATTGTTATAATTTTAATGTGGGGATTGATTATGCATCATGTACAAAATTTATTTAAGAGTAGTCGGTAGGGCCTATACCTATGGATAAAATGATTCTTTTAAGAAGCGCATCAAGTTGTAAGCGACATTAAAATTCTTAAAATTAATACACTTTTTGTGTTTATCACAACTGAATTTTTAGTTTTATTTTTAGTAGCTAATATAAACACACCAAGTAGTTTTTAGATACTTAGAAAGACGAGTATTGCTTTAACTGCTTAAAATGAAAGTTCTCGCATTTGATAACTTAAAATGAAACTTCTGAAAACTTGCATTATTAATACATGGCTATTCATTTAAGCACACACACACATTGATAACTCATATTTAATTTAACTTACTTTAAAAATATTTAAAGGGAAAAAAGTTGTATAGAATAATGGCCATTTGAAACTGAAAACAAAATGAACCATAAAGAATCAAACTTTTAAAAATTAATGATTTTTTTAAGTATTCTTTTTTATGTACTAAGATAAAAAATCACATAAGAAATAAGCCATTGTAAAAATAAGAGCTTAAGGTTCAAATTATGAAACGTAACGTAACGAAATATAAGTTAAATAAAAATATGAACTTATAATTCTTAAAATTCGAATAGTTAAGAAATATAATGCTTTACTACAACACACCTTTTGAAAATCATCCGCCATTTTTAAATAGATAATATTAGTAAAATAATACATTTAAAATAAAACATTCCCACAAATAAAAAGAAACATTTATTGTTTCGCTCTTGTTAAAACTAAGAAATGAAATGAAATCACTGAATTTTATTAAAAGAATGGTTGCGGTGTTGCAGATGCGTTAAGCAACATCCACGAAATTCACCATTTATCAAATCACGAGTTATTAATCTCGGTAACCTATGACATTCAAGTAATAATAATGTTGCTCTTAACTTTACATTTAATTTAAAGATTCAGCTGTCATAATTATGTTAAAATGAAAAATTCCATTCGTTATTCCCCATGATATTTGCTTTACGAAGGATTAAAAATTGGAGTAATGTACACTGTCGAGGAAGTTTTAAATATTTCCCACGCTGAAAATAATTATAGAGTGTAAAAGAAATATTAATTAAAGAATTAAATTTATAATTACGTACATCTGCACTGGGAATTCAAATGGATTCATTCATTTTTAATTTTCAGGTATGAGATTAATTTCCGATACGACAAAATTATATATTTCGTTTTAAAATAATAGATTTGTTTTGATTGTTACTTATATATTGAAAAAAATACTTTAATTTGCTGTTAGTAAGTCAGAATATTTGAAAAGCTACACGTAGTTCATTTATAATTACAAGTGGAATATTTTATGAATGTCTATAGTTACGTGTCAAGAATATATAGAGAAAATAATTTCATATTTAATACTCTACCACAAAAGTTCTTATACATGAGGAAGTCAATCATTTTGAAACAAACATTAAACATTGTTATTCGGAGCTAACTGATAGTGCATTATATTTTCTTATTAAGAGATATCATATATAATAACGTAGCTTTATATTTCTTTTTTCATCCTATTCCTTCAACTTGCCGTAGAAAGTTGAATATTCTGCGATAATTTGGGGAGAGTTCAGATATCTTGAATGTTTTTCAAACTATTAATATAAATTATACAATATTTATTTAAAATGTATTCGTTTACAACCCTTTTTTATCGAAAGCTACATTTTAATTAAATTTATCAAAATTGGGGGTTTTCATAAAAAGGCAAAAATGCCTATAATAATAATGATTTTATTTTTAAAACCTATAAAGCCGTAACTTGAAAAAAAGCTCTAATACTTTTTAGTATTTTTCTGCCTTAATGTTTAACTTTTTTTGCTATTAAATATAATGTACTACTCCTTAAAATATAGTGCAGCCTGTATGCGTTATTCTTCAGTCGAAATTCTAATGTTAATGCATATTTTTCAAAGTTATGAAAATGTAAATATTTGCATGTTGCTGAAAGCTCTTTTAAAAATTGCTCTTGTTTTTGTGTCTAACTTTATATGATTTTATTCAGTTTCATTGTCTGTTTTCTTTTAGAGTTCTGACGTTTATTCTTCGAAATTTATGGAAATGATCAACAACTGAAACAAAGTGCATATTCTAGTTTTTACGTATATGCTTGCCCGGTAAGCAATTGAAAGAAAAGTGACAATATCGCGAGAAGAAAGGAAAAATTAAAGATTTCTATTTAATTATTATTCGCTTACGTTGACAAATGAAGTCTAGATGTAGGCTAAATTTTGTAGCAGTTGCAACTGTCCCGCATCTCAAACTCTTTATTTGAAATTAAATTATTCTGTTAACTTCAAGTTAAAGCCGATTCTTGTTAGGCCGAAAGCTGTAATTATGCTGATGACTTAAGTGACAGAGTTTTAATCTAATTTTCCTTGTGAATCTCTATTCAAGAATGGATATTTTTGGAAGAAACTAAGTGATTCCATTGGGTTATACAACCGCATTTAATCGTAAAAGGAATTATAGTAAAATCAAATAACAGAATAGAACTGCTTTTTTTGTTGTTGATATTTCTGTCGCCTTACAAGAGATATAAATAATAGTTTTATCTAAACCCAAAGCATTTATTTAAAATATCGTTGCATAATTAACACTAGATTGCCTAAGGAAGTCATTTTGATAGCTTTTTAATTTCAATTAGAAAAACAATTACATATGCAATGCACAATTTTTAGAATTTTTTAGAATCTATATTTTTTCCAAGTTATAAGTAATTTTTTATTGTTAATATTTACTAATAACTTATTATATGGCTGTAAAACATAAAAAGCAATATTAAAAGTTAATTTTAAACAAATTTTCTTTACACATTAACCATTCTTTCACAATGTAGTCATTTTGACTGTTTTTGTGCAATATAGGTATATACAAAAAAAGTTTCAGTCTTTCTAGTGTTAAAGATTCTAAAAAATTACCGGCAAGAAACAATTATTACAATGAATTTTTATCCAGCAAAAGAAACATACGAAAAATAGTTTTTAAAAATATCTATGTACTTTTGACTGAAATGTTTGAATAATTTGTGTATACTTCTCAAAAATAATGTACAGATTCTCTAATATCTTGAGAAAAATATGTCTACTATCTGAACTCATTTACATGTTTTACATCAATTAGCTTTCATAAGTTTCCCCTTTGCAATACTACATGACACAATGTGTGTGTATATACATAATTTTTACACACACACACACTATATATATATATATATGTGTGTGTGTGTGTAATGTCACAAAAATCTAATAAAGCAGAACAATGAATAGAAATATAACAAGAAAACATACAGCAAAAACAAGATAGCCTCAGTAGTATAATAGCAAATTCCCGTCGCCAACTAACATCGTGTTGTTTCACAGTGCTAAGTAAATTAAAATAAAAACAAATCATACATATATATATATATATAAATATTATTAGTAAATCACGAAAGTATATTCTTTTTTAAAGAAAACAAAATATGAGGTTTTTCTTTCGTAAGAAATTAACCCTCCCCCTTCCTAGAAAGATTACATAAATTCAATTTGTTGCTGCTCCCCAGCAGTATGTTGCGTAATCCACGCCACCTAATTACAAGAATCACTGAGAACAGAGGTCCCAGGAAAAGCGACGAGGGATACGAGTCTGTCATCACATCGAAGAAAAGAACACAAGTTCCTTTCGCGAGCGAATAGAGAAATCTGTGCACCTCGGAACATTTTCAAAGCGCTAGATTTTATTCCGGAAAATGATATCAGAGTAGAATGACCTTATTCAAATCTCGCACGCAAAGGGAATTACTTTGAAATATTTGTAATTAAATGCAAATCTCAATGTTTCTTTACAGCCTTTTTTAATGTTAGGAAAAGAGATTGAAAAACAAAGGGACGTTTTTGAAATTGAGGTATTTTTTCTAGAAATATTGCAATAATTAAAATAAAATAGATTTTCTAAATCAATTTGACGATGTGAAGGAAAATTATGCTAGCCGAGTAATGTGTACAAGTAATTTGTCTTTGGTATGACTTCGAATTAATATATATGTACCATTCTAAACCTTTCATTTTCTTCAAAGTTATTTTCCCTGTCAGGAAATCGTGAAGAGAATTTAAAATTCAGAATAAGGTTCCATAAGAAGTATTTCTAGAACATATTGGTGTTATTGTGATTTGGACTCCTAAAATATATTCAGTGTAAAAATATTTCTGTATTTGAGTTTTTGTTCCACACATGCCATTACCAGACATTGAATGCGATGTATATGTATAGCTGTCGGGAACCTTTACTTCATAATGTCACAAAACTACAGGGGCATGACCAGAAAAGAAAGATGCAATTGGAGTCAATATAAATTTCTGAAAGGGAGGATTTATATAATGTAAAACGAAGGACAAAATTTTATAATATATTTTAACAATCAAGATTAAATGCATATGAATTTAAATACATTAAGGTCAAAAATATACGTTACGGTATGCAATGCAAAAAAAAGTGTTAACAGTATAAAACAAAACATAGTAAACAAAGTGAACAGTCTAATGTACACATTGGCAACAGTTAAAAGTAAACGTAAAAAGAAGGGGCGTTAGTAAACAGTGCAGTGCATAAATGGAATACAACTGGAATAAACGCATTATACAATGCAAATGATTAAATTTTTGGAAGAAAGGGCTATGTCACTTGCTTCGTGTTTCATGCAACTTAGTCACGTGAGATAAAACATTTTTGCGAACATTGAAGGATAGAAATCATACTTAATAAAATGTTATACGTAGTTTGATGTTTGAAATCTGTATACATATTAAATAACTTTATATGATTAAAAGGACAAAAACTAATTTTAAACACCAAGATTCTTTATAAAATCAAAAATAATTGTATTCAAAATAATACCGTCAGTTAAATTTTGTGTTTTTAAAATAAATAATCCAAGAAAAATTAAGCATTTTTATATATTTATATAATATAAAATAATGATTTAACGTAAACGCTCAAAATATCAAATATTCTGAGCTATTATCTTCTCACATTTTTAAAAAATAATGCACACTTAAGTATGGGAAAATACTTTAATATATAGATTGAATCTTATTTGAAACATTTTTGTACATTAAATTTTATTTGTGAAACATACAAAACCTGTTGAAAAAAGTTTTATATACTTCACATTCCTGAATAAAAATTTCTCATAAAAACCAGTAGCATTCCCAATATCATAAACAATATCCCATTTTTTATCATGATTTTTTAAAAAACTATTAAAAGATACTGAACATCGAAACCAATTTCCATTTCTTACATTCAAAAAAGAGGAAAACGCTATTTCCCCAAAATAAAATTCTGAAGATTTTCACTCATACTAACGATTGAGAAAATAAGTGCTTTTTACGAGAGACGTATTTACTTGATAAGCCAATGAGTGGTAAAAGTAATAACTTTTTTTACTGCATATTTCATGTGGATGAATTCTCATTTCTTATGTATTTTTTTCAAAGAAAGATTTACTTCAAATATAGGTTTTAAATGCACATGCAAGTATCCATTCTTATTTCAAGTTTGTCAACACGTTTGTAAGAAGCTTAAATTGAAACTTTATAAACATTTTATTCGTTATCTGGATTTTTATGAAGAAAATAAAAATGTCATTTCGAAGATTTTATTTAATACATTTTTATCTTGACCCCTCTAATGCATTTTGAAAAATAAAAAAAATATAACATTTTAAGTTACTAAGTTTTTTATTATTAAATTTCACAACAAATTTATTGTAAATAGATGTAATGTATCTGTTTTGCTCATATTGTTACTATTAAAACATATTCCGGTCCGGAAAGATTAACTTCGTACTTAAAAAAGCAATTTTGTTTATTTGTTAATAACCTCCTAATTTTGAACCTCAGTCAAGTAGCAAGGACAATACCTTAGCAGCACTCTACTCAGCCAAGATAAACCGATTGAGGTGTATCAGCCTCACTCACCACGGGGCTTTAGTGACCACTATGTTGTGACTATGACCATTCAGGTACTGCAGACACTTTTTTTTTAAATGAAATAATTCTTTTTTTCATTTCTGACTTCAGTATTTTTGTAAATATAAGGAATTATTTTGTTTTCTGTTTGACTAAGACTTTAAGAGAATTCAATACTATTATCTTAGCAAATGTTATATTATACATCATCATAATGATATGTTATATTTTCTCGTATTGGCAATGCCGATGAACCCCAAGAATATTTTGATGAATTTAAAGGGAAATTAGGGTAAAAAACAAAGTAGCTTAAAGATATATTTCCAACTAAGGTTTTTTTTAATTATATATATATATATATATATATTTAAATTCTTATTGAAAGATTGAAATGACTTGAATACTTAAGATAAAAAATGCCAATGATATTTTAGAAATTATAAACAAGTACTATACTATACATAGTATATATAAATATCATATGTGTGTTTACTCTATACATTTTTATCTATATATCTATCTATATACTTATATACATACTGATAGAGAGAACACTTTTTTTAATTAGTAAAAGTTTTTACTTTCATACAGTTCAAATTCTGTCTTTTTTTGCGAGAATTTCGGTAAGATATGGTTTTGCATATAATCTGTAAACTGATGAAACACTAATAAAACTTCAATAGGTAAAAATTATGCATAATTTTAAATTACCAGAGTAGTACATATTTTTCACTCTGTGTACTAGTTTTTCTGGAATAGTTCCAAAGCGAATAAAATTTTCAGTTCTAACGTTATGTACTTCATAATAAATGCATATGCATGGCACATTTTCTCAACACGTGACCTAAAAATGAATCGGAAGACAAAGCAGCAATTTGTTGTAAACATTCAACAATGTTAAGAAAAAAAATAATTGTGAGGGAAAAACAATTATACTGGAACATAAGAAATAAATTCTATCATTTTACGTCATCATATTTTTCTATAACAGTTAGAATCATATCCTAGCAACTGTATCTCTGAAGATCAAATTTTGTGAAAAAATTACGATCTTTTTTTCGAGTCACGCTTTTTTATGAAATTGATAACTTTTTATTCTACGTTGATTGAGAACCATTTTTCCAACCTTCAATTTTTTTTTAAATGAGAACCTATCTTTGTAAATTTTTCATTTACTATGATATAATTAATAATATCAAGATAGCAAAATACTTGAGATAAAAATGCGTATGTTAAACAATTGCATTTTCATACGAAGTTAATGAAAAAATTTTCAATAAGGAAGGTTATTCGAATTTTTAGAAAACTGACAGCACTTCAGTGTTTTCTTTTTAAATTTGATAGGACAAGACACTTACAATGAAGTTAAAACTGGGAAACAAATACAAATGTTTTAATCATAGACATTATACATATATATATACATATATAAACAAAATTAAAATGATAACTAAAAAAATCCAAAACAAATAGGAGCTAAACTCATAAAGAGCTATCATTCGTCGATCTTCAAAAGAAGATCTCAATAATTTGAAGTCTCTTGTGTTAGAAGGTTTAAGGATGTTTTAAGTATTTTTTTCAAAATACTTCTTCTAAAAACTTTTTTTTTCTTTTTCTGTGTGTGTTCAAAATGCCGCTAACGATACACATTGTTTAAAAAGCGCATAATTTACAATTTATATAATGTTTTTCTATTCCATTAAGAAAGTTTCAAAGTTGAAAGTGTTTGAGTTTTTAAGAAATGTCATGTTGTAAAGTTCAATTTTCTTTTCATTTTACTTATAGTATAATTGACAAATCCCGTGTAAAAGTATTTTCATAATATTTGAAAAGAAATTTCATAAAAGTATTTTGAAATTAGAATGGATACTTTAAAATTATACATAAAAACTACTTTTAAAATAGCTGTATAGAATAAACATACTAAAAATCATACCTACTTAGATTCATGATATTTAACTCAGATTATAATTTTTATTTTGACCGTCGTCTTCTTTTCTAAATGACTTGCAAATATTCTGTCATTAAAGCATATTTCAGATTAGTCTTTATCTTTGCAATTTCTCTTATTTTTCAAACTAGTATAGCTTACTCAGACCCCCTTTTCATTTTTATATCATGATATTTCATTCACATAAAAAATGAATAAAAAATGAAATCATTTAATAAAGACAAGTGAGAAATTTAGTTAATTTGATAAATTAATAAAAGCTCATAGGAGGAGTTGTTTATCAATTTAAAGAGGTACAGTAATTACATCCTTTTTTAAAATCAAAATGTTGTGTCAACTTCAAAATGTTTCTAATTAACAGAATTCAGTATTCAGAAAGAAAAAAAAATAAGTCCCCTCTCGTTTCGAAACCAACAATTCATTTACTGTAAGAACTTATTCAAAGAAAAAACTCTCCGGTGAGTAAGCTGGGTTTTTTTTCAAATGGACAAATGTAAAAAAAAAAAAAAAAAAAATTCCCTCCAAGAATATATCCCTCCCAGATTAATGATACAACTAACGTAACACGAGTAATGAGAAAATTAGTACCTTTTCTCAGACAGCAAATAGTACGGGAAATATTTGAAAGCAAAGCATATTTATATCCATCTTAAGCAGTATATGGTTGGGGTAAGTGTGAACCACCCAAAAGTTTCTTGGGAATTCAGAACAATTGAAAATTAAAAAAGTACGTCTTTGGTGGGCGACTGTCCCCTACATAATCTCTAATTACTCAGAGTTGAGCCACTTGTCCGTAGGAAAAGCTAATTAGCATAGAGCCACAGCAGACCAATTAGCTGCTTCATTCGTAACGACATGAGTATAAATCACTTGCAGTTATTTTCCACACGTCACATGTAAGGACAGGTACTTCAATTAGAGGGTTATAAATTGAACTCTGATTTCGTCGCAGCGTGGATCGCTCATAGATATCCTAATTAGGTACACTACTTTGGGGTTTAAGTTAACCGCTGGGACTGATCGTAATTAGAAATGAGAGCTGTCCTCACATGCATGGAGGGATGGGCATCAAATGATTTTGAATAAGCGAAAATTCGCGCTCACTGATCATACAGTGGGGTCTCAGGACAAAAATGTATCAGCTTCATTGATAATTAAATGCCAGTGGAAAATTTTACAAGTATGTGTGCTCATTTCTAGTTTTACACGCTCCTTTTAAGAATATTATGAGTTAACACGATACATATATGTATATATATAGTTAATATTATCTACTATAAGGCATGGATCATTATTATAATACTGTAGTTGAAGCATACACACAAAAATAAAAATTGTAATTTTAACCAAATAGAATTTATATAAAAATAATGCAATTTATATAAAAATAATGCAATTTATATAAAAATAATGCAATTTATATAAAAATAATGCAATTTATATAAAAATAATGCAATTTATATAAAAATAATGCAATTTATATAAAAATAATGCAATTTATATAAAAATAATGCAATTTATAAAAATCTAATTTATAAAAATTATGGAATTTAATAAATATATACATGGATGCTGCAGTATTATAAACCTTGCTGACTTAGGACAGCTCTTATATAAATAAATAATTTGCATAAAATTGGGGTTTTAGCATGTTTTCTAGCTAGCCGACCTTCCCTCTTTCTGTTAATAATACTGAGCGAAATCCAATTGAAAATAATTGATAGAGTATTTAAATTCATAAGAAAACTTCAGCTTACCTAAGATTGCATAGCCTGCGCTGAATATGAGTAAAGTTAACAAGTTATTAGATTCTAGACCCAAATACAAATTCAAAGTATGGAATTAACGGAATATTAGCACTTAGCTGAAATACGAAATTAATGGAACTAAAATAATTAAATATACATTGTATAAATGCTACTGTTACTTGAAGGATGTTAGGATTATACATATACATATCACTGTTCAATCTTATACTTTTATTTTCCAAACTTATTTCACACAGTGTCCGCCAGAGACTTATGTTTTTCGTTAGCATTCTCGTTAATAATTAAACGGGATTGAGAATTTTACATGTAAACTCAATTATATTTTTTATGTAAAACTTATTAATTCGTTTTAAATCCAAACAATATAAAAAAATAAGTACACTTTTTTATTGACCGGATATTTTTTAAATTATGCGAAAAATCAAAATTTCAGGAAGAAACCAATTTTTACGGTGAAATATTTCTCACATTTTCAAAACTTTTCCACAAACTTGTTGAATATATGTTACTGGAATTAGGAATATTCTTTTTAATGGAAAATTTATTTTATCATATTACATATATACTATTATTACAGTAAAAAAAATATCCAATTGCAAATTTTTACATGGTTAGTTTTTAAAAGATGTCGGTTGCCTTTAAATAAGTTGTGCCAATTTGCAAGACCTCGGAGTCGGTCTTCTTTCAATGGTTACGATGTATTGTCTAATACGGATTCTTCGTGAATGTATTAGTCGAGTCAAAGCAAAAATGGGGGTGCAACAGTTCTTCTCAAACTCAATGTTTGCGACCGAATTTTCAATCATAATTTTCATGCACCCCCCCACCCTCCATACATCTGTATTGAATTTAATAATAGTGTATTTTGACGCTAAAGCTAAAGCTAAAAAGCGCCTTTAATTAGTAACTACAAATTATTAAAATAAGTATTAAATTTTGTATATAATTTTGTAATTGACAAGCCTATGGGGTCAATAGTAATGTTTAAATTCGCTCTTAACTTACTATTGATGAATTAATGATCAAATATATTGTGCAATACTGACCCATTTATATTATATCATTGTAAATGTATATTTTTTTATTATCTCAGAAATTATTTTACATTGATTCCATTCAATAAAATTAATAAGTTATATAAATCTTTTATTTTCGACTTTTCGAAATGCTGGCACCTCCTGGCAGGATTATCACGCCCCCTAGGGGGACGACCCCACAGTTTGGGAAACGCTGGCGTACAAGTTTGAACGTTGAAGCAGAAATATATTTTTATATTTAAAAGGAGCTTCCTGAAATCTTATAGCATCCTGCCGATGAATCTTAATTTTTGCCTTATGGTATTTAAATATATTTGTAAAGGGGTAAACTGAATAATTCAAAAATATGGAAGCCTTAGCAGTAGAATTCAACATGCTTTCCCGTTAAATAATGGCTAAGAAAGAAAATGTTTAATTGTTATATTATCTGTGATAAGAAGTACCTTGAATAATGCTTTAAAACAAAATGGTTGTCACATTCTTTAAAAAAATTGTTTGACAAAGTGGGCAGTTAACATCGATTATATATATATATATATATATGTATATATATTTAAGGGAAGCATTCCTGAAAAAATTTTAATTATAGTATAAAAAATTCATTAATCGTGAAGTACATAAGTTTAAGATAAAAATTAGTAACTAAAATGTGAAAAAAATACATTTTTCTAATTGGTGGAAATATTTTAGATAGTTATAATACGATTTCTTCAAAATTTTATTTATAGTAGAAAGAAAAAGAACTATACGCGTAGGGACATATCAAAATAATATGGATAAGAAAAAAAAATCGTAGAATGCTGCAAATTTAAAAAAAAATATATCAGATTTAATGCCATATTGACAGTAAGGGCTTCAAATCTTTATCAACGTTGAATAATTTTTTTTTCAATTTAATACAAAACTAAATTTAGGAGTCTTTTCTTTAACGTGTGTGAATGAAATTTACTATAAAGTTCGAATATATTATAAAAGTAAGAATATGCTTCGGTACCCATCGGTGTCAACATTACGGTATGTCATAACGGCACATTTACATCTGTGATTATATATTACATACTTTTTTAAAAAAAGCTTAACCTATGTAATAAGTAAAACGGTTGAGATTGTGAATATCAATCTTCTTAAGGGAAAAAGCCGAAAATTTGAATCTATTAAATCTCAAGGGAAAATTTCGTGAATTGATATACAACATTTGAGCATACGAAGAGGAATGAGATTTGTAATAAATTAAGGAGGATAACCACTAAATATCCTAATAAACCGTACTAATTCGGGATTAAAGTTAACCACTAAGACTAGCAATTAGAAAAGAGCAATCCGCAAATGTATCAAACTGATGAGTGCCATAAACAACCTTAAGATTAGTTCGATTACCATTTATTATGAAATGTTCATTATAAAAGGGAAAACCGAAAATTTCAGATTGTATATGAAATGAAAATATTACACAGAAACAAAATTAAATACTTTACATTTGTTTGCAGGATTGAGACACTAATTGCTTGAAAAATATGAAAAATATAAATCTTGAGAGACTTCTAAATTTCTTAAATAATTGACGGAAAAATAAATGATCAGACGCTTTGTGGTGACCCTAAAAGATAAATAATATAATTTTGATCGAATCTAAAATTTATCTAAGAATTTCAAGAAAAAAAATAAGGACTCATAAATTTGTTTTTATTTTTTATCTAGTATTTTTAAATGTAAATATATTGTTCGGAGTAATTTGAGCACCTCTTATCTAGCTGTTTAAAGCCAAATAATAGCTTCTGTGGTTGTAGAAAGCTCCGTTGCTTCTTCAGTTTTGGCAGGGTGTCAAGTTAACGGTCAACTAAACCCACATACAAGCTATATGTAAATTTTCCTATCGTGTTTCTTTTGTCAATTTAATTTTTTCTTAACTCCAAATAAACACGCATTTTTACGTAATGCCGCATTGGATACCTTAGGAGGTTATAAGATCAAAAATTTGTTTTTATTACATAATGCAAGAATATAAATTCAATGACTATTTAAATTTGAACGTCTAAAATTATCCTGAAATGAAATATTTTACTGAAATGAGAACTTTCCAAGCTTTTCCAAGCGAAAAAATAGTTTAAATTACTTTATTGCTCTTCAAATAATTTCTTAATCTCAAAATTTAAAGAAACATTTTTCTTGCTTCATTATTTTTGTCCACTATAAACTAACAACTTTCCTTTCAATCTAAATTTACTGCGTATTGGATAAACTTACTTATAAATAATCTGATTTCAGTTGATTATTGGACGTGTTGAACAAATGTTCCCTAAATATGTACATTATCTTGAGCAAAAAAAAAAAAAAAAAAAAAAAAAAAGAGGAATTACTGATGATCGTTTCATTTTGAGAGAGAGAGAAAGTTATATTAACGTCACACAAAACACACACAACACACACAACACGTGGTCTATTAATGTGAAGGACACCTCAGTTAATGTATCAAATCTCCTAAATACCCCACCCCACCAACGGGAGGACATTGACCCTTGATGATTCTTTAATTCAAGAATGTTTGAAAAAAGTCACTATACAACTGAACATTATTCACAAAAAATGCGTATTCAATTTTTTACTAACCGAAATAAATGAGATTTCTCAAGTAACACGCAGAGTTGTTAAGCTATTAGTAATAAAATATACACAGTTTCTGCATATCAGGGGTGGGCATTAAGTCAATCGCGATCGACCAGTGGACCTTCAAGATATTTTTAGGTGACCACGTGAAAATTAGCAGTTAGTAATTATGTACCGAAATAGTCTGCATACTGTTAGCTAATCTTGAATAAGTCTTCTACTGACCATATCTACTAAAACTAACTTTAGATTAAATGTTTATTTTTTAATGTATTTTCAATTGTTTGATAATAAACGCATCATTTGATAGTATATTTGTGGCTATTATTATTATGCCTGTATCTTGCGTTTTGCTTTAAACGTGGTTTTAAAAGCTAGTTTTTTTCATTTTAGGTATGTAGGCAAGTACATATTCTGTGTTTATTATTAAGTTATAATAAATATTGTAGACTTTTTTCTTACCTCACCGCACCTACACCAATGAATGAACCGCAGCACCTCGAAACAATTAGAAGCAGCCCGTACCCTGGAAAAATCTGTTCACCCCTGCTGTATATATTGGCGTTATTAAGTTTAAATAATCTTTTTGAAGCATCAGAGCTTTTACTTTTTCTTACCAGTTTTAGATAAGAATTATTTTCTGTATATTCTTTCGGATTAATAGTAAAAAGAAATCGAAGCTACCACACAATTTTTCCGTTTTAAGATCTATAGTTAAGCCTATATTTGTTTTTGAGATGGGAGCGTTCGACTCGATAAAACCCAATATTAAAAGCCCCTATTTTGGAACATACTGCAAAGGCGTACGTTTTATAGAAAAGAATAAAATCAAGATACACTTCTCCAGAAGCCTGAAGATCAATACAGCCAGGAAAGCCATTGAAGGTAAGATCAGGTTCAAAAGGAAACTTCACAAAGAAGCACCGGTCTTTATCCAATATATCGAGTAAAAATTTTCTATTGGAACAATATCTTACTTATCCTCCAATTCGAGATTTATAAAACATTTACAAAAACAAAAAAGGCAGCAGAAATTCCATACAAAGCCAAATCTTCAGCTCTGGTTGGAGCATAAAAAACCTTTCTAGCTTTAAAACAATCTTGGAAAAAAATATGAATAAAAAAATTCCATCAAAACGTTTTGTTTCCTGAGATAGAAACGACAGTTTGCACTACGCAGGACAATGAGATGGAAGCAACTGAGAAACGGAAAGACTCAATTTAAGCTTAGATGCACACACACACACAAGAATTTTTTGTTCTTTGAAGGAATACTTTTTGCGCAGGAAAAAGATAAAAGGTGCAATTAAAGTGAGCACAAGCCCTTTTTCTGCCCTTTAAAATAGTTTAGAATTTCAATGTGGTTTAGAAGCATAGAGGAATTTTTAGTCCCCTTTTTTAAGTGTATTGTTAGTGTTTTTCCATAAAATGCTTTGAAACCAAAAAAGTTGTTTCTTGCTTCGTTCGTTTTATTCTAACCTTTTTTCTCCGTAAATTGAGTTAGTTTTTTTCCCTTTAAACTACTGGTACTAAAGAAATTATTTCATTCTATTTTCAGGTATGTATCTAGGAATTTTTTGAAAAATGATATAGTCGTGGTTTAGCTAAATCATTTTAATATGTATGATATAGGCTTGATTTATAAGTTTGTAGTGTTTTTAGTATTACATGTAATACCCTTTACTATGAATTAAAATTTAAGAGTACCTAAAAATGCAAGAGCTTAATTTACATAAAGATAAATTTAGAGCAAATTGGATGTATTTAATTATAACATTTGGTAGATATTTTGACCAGAATATTTGTGTTGTGTATTTATTATCACGGAACACACACATACAGAAAGTGTTCATTAACGTAGCCTTATAAAGAACACGAGTACTGTGGGGACGAACCTCTTACATTTTTTAACCTCGGTCAAGTGACAAGGACACCTGAGCCGGCACCCTCTCTCCAAACAACCACATCAAGCCAACGAGAGGACTTTGAACCACTACAGATTTAACGTGCAGCAGCCCTTCTACAGGGTGGATCTTAAGTGGCATTAGGGCTCGATTACATTCGCCGATACCGAACTTGTGACCATAACACAAAAGCTACCCTACTCTCATACAGTATACTTCATAAATACATAACGCATTTTATTTTTCAATTGCCTAATAATTGCATAAATTATATCTGTAAATAAATAAGTTTATGTTAGTGTCAATACTATGATGCTATCTCCATTTTTAATTCTTGATTATTTTCCACAGAAAAAAAGATTCTTAAAGAATTTTCTAACATGATTTTTGAAATGTTTTTTCCTCCAAGCAAAGCAGAACAATCTATAATTATTTTCCCTGTTCTTCTTTATAAAAAAATCGTGAGGGGTTTCAGAATGACGTTTTTTGAACACCTAACTAAATTCTATATGTTTTGTCAGTTTTTGCCAAAAGGTGAATTCATAGTTAATTTTAGAACGAAAACAATTATGTGAGATTTACCGAAATTTTAACTTTTTTTTACTCATTAACTATTTAAAATTGAAATGTCAATTGGTAGCTAAAAGAAAAAAGGCACTTAAGATAACCTAACTGAAAACAGCAAGTTAAAATTTCAATGCAAAATTCTTAAAATGTCAGTAACTTTGCTTCAAAAGACGTCTCGAGATCCAACAACGGTCGGGACATTTTATTCCGTATTTGAAACGTGTCACCGATTTTCATCCACCAGTGTACGCTGAAAGAAACTGAATGATTACTTTTTCTCTCCGAAGTTTTATTTCAAGTTCCACTTATTTCTTGAAGTAAGTGGAAAAGGAACTGTACCGCCTGCAGCAATACAGCAGGGAAGAACTCAAACTTTTAAGTTCTTGTTAATTCTGTTTCGGTTGCGTTTGCCGAGGGCTTTAGGCGCGTCAGGTGGAAAAGATGACAGACCGCCTTGTTTAAGACCCGGAAAAAGAAAGAATATGGATAACTAGATGCTTTGTTACAAATAAAATGAAAACCTTCAAAATATTAAATAGAAACAGCTTTTGTAATTATCATAATTAACTTTTTGTCTCTTTGCGGAACAATACAAAGTATTTCCAACACACACAAAAAAAGACGTAGATCATCGTCTGGAGAGCCGTATTTAATTAAAGTTTCATTGTATTTCCTAGATTTCATTTCATTCAATTTTTTAAAAAAAATTAAAAGTTGAGCATAAATATTCAGATTCTCATAAAAAAAATATCTTCAATTGCTTTAGAAGTGTGTTGTTTATATATGAACATTTACAAATTATTCGTAAGTATTCTTTTTTTTAACTATTAAATGTGTCCTTAAACGTTGATTTGTAGTAGACAGCCTTAACTTCTCTATTTCAAATAACTTTGTGGCCACGGTAACCTAGTGGTAATGGTTACGAAATCGTGACCTGCATTTTTGAGACATGGGATCGAGCCCAGAAGCCACTGAAGTCCCACCGTGTAGAGGAACTGATGCATGATGAAATTGTAATGCCTCAAGGTCCTCACGTTTGTGTGGAAGTTCAGAGAGGCTGAGATAACGCCTTCGATATTTGACCGTAGATTTGACGTAGATTAAGACGTCACACATATCAACCGCTCTCATGTTGTTTATAGCTCGACTATAATTAACACGCTCATTTATTCAACTAACTTTAATCTTATGTTGGATTTACCATTAAGTTGCTTCTTGTACTGTAGACGCATACAAAGTACTTGCATTAAATAAACAGTAAACAAAATAAAGCTGAAGGATCTTATTAAAATATATTCATATTAATAAAAAGGATAAAATGTTTAATTATATAGTTTGGAAATGAGTCACGCTTGCTAGTTGAAGTGAATCGTAAGTACGACTTAATGTCAAAATTCCCGTTGAAAAAATTTGACGTATTCATATTAAAGAGAGGAAAATATTTTATTTGCATTTATATTTATGTAATACACGAATCAGCCGAAGGCATCTAATACCCATTTGATGCCGAAACCCATTTGAGATGATAAACGATGTTATATAAAATGCCTCTCAAACTGTCCCCAATGATTGATTAGATCATTTGTGAAACTATCGGAATTACAATTTAACCACATACTATTAAACAGACTATTAAATGTAATGTCAAAATTAATAAACATATATATTTCGTATTGATTACCATCATTCAAAGCGAAACACCTTTTTAACGAGCTTTTTAATATATTTTATTGATTAAGCGATACATCATTAACATAAGAAAATACCTTTAATTTTTATCATTGATATTGAATGATTTTTTTGCAATGAATAATATTTGTTTCTTCATTCAAGAAAATGTATAAAATTTACAATATTTCTCCGTTTTAAACCTGAATATGCAAAACACATTGCGAGAAAAACTTTCTAATAACGTGTATTTGATATAATGTTAACATAATTTATGAGAGATAAATTTGACTAGTTTTTATTTAACTGATCTCAATGGCGCAACAGCCAATGAGGGCCGAGGCCTACTGTGCCTATCTCAGTTCACGTGACCTTAGGCGCTGGGGTGCATGTGCAGATATTTCCATCAAGTGGTCAGTCTGATGCGAAACTCCCCAGTATTCAATTCCCAAGCAAGTTTGGTACTCATTTATCGAAAATATTGCATATTTCTATTTCTTAGACTAAAAATTTATTCAAACTAATATAAAAAAAGTTTTATAATTTATTCAGGGAAAGTCATATCTTGTTAAAAATACCTCTTTTTACTGTTCTGAATTCTAATAAAATTTCGAAAAACCTTTAACAATAATCTTTGGAATGGATTACTTTTCGGTGACAAAATTTTCTTAATTGCTTTATTTAAAAAAAAAAACTCATATCTATGATAATGCTATATAAAAGTGCTATTACCCCTTAACCTCTCTACGGGCGCTGATTATTTTTTTCTAGCATTGATTTGAGCCAAATATAAATTCTTATGGTTATATTATTTAGTGCTAGTGTTTTAACAAAAGTGATACAATTTAACTTTGGTGCTGAAATGCTTTTCATCCGGCATTTCTTTGTTGGGAAGACGGAGATTTTTCTCTGATGAAGGCAGAAATTTAGATCCTTAAAACTTGTGTTCTATTGTTTGCAATGCTTTTGCATTCAGATCGATGACTTTTGAAATTACGAATAACTCAAACGACAAAAACTTTTTTTGTGAAAGGATGAATTAAATTTGGATACATATTCAGAGCTGTCAGCTGATCATTTGGATAGTTCTTCAGAGGAACACACGCATACAAACTTCTTCATACACAAACACACAAATCCCTCAACCTTTTGAAAATGTGTGTATTAACACAAAATTTTTTTCTAAGGTATATGAAAATTTCCTCATAGCGTACAGAGCGTACTTACACAAAGCAAACATTAAAGGATTTGAGTTAAGCAAATGTAAAATAAAAAATGTAAAAGCTTCAAAATTTAAAATTAAAGTAAAATTCTTCTATTTTCTACATCTATTAAGCAGTGTCTTTAGTTAGTTATACAAAATAAAAGAATGTGCTTTTTTTTCCAACATTTTGGGTAAAAAAAACTGACCAGTTAAATGGCTAAATATGAATTTCTTTGAATGATGAATAAAGTATAATATTAATAAAGTAATTTCTGCAACAATATTAGTTGCCAATCATGCAAAATAGTTTATGCGATGAGTTACAGATAATTACATGATGATGCTGAGGACTAAGCAATGTCATAAAAATTGCAAAAAAAAAAAAAAATTAAGCCGAACAAAATATTTTGAAATATGTATTTCACATTCATTTCAACAGAAAAGTCTATCATATCAAGAATAATTTTTTTTATAAAATAAAAGATAGGTGATGGCTCAAACTGGGGCCATTAATTCATAACAGCTTTGAAAAGAAATACAAGAAAAGCACTTCGATTGATCCCGCTTCTAATCAGTAAGCCTGGTGGAAAAAATTCAGAAATAAAATCTCAGTAAATGTATTTGCTCTTAATCTCCTAATTAGCATATTAAGCGATCTCTTAGAAATTCAAAACCGTTAGAAAATGGCGTTTTAAAACCTCATTAGCTGGGCGAAGTATCTGAAACCTCGTCCATTAAAAGACATTTTAGCGGTTACCGACTTTACTCAAAAGGGTAAAAGGACTTGGGGTACGTGATAATGGAACTTGGCTATTATTCGTGAAGGCTCAGCAAATGTAACGAATAGAAAAGCAAGTGTTAATTCTTAAGAAACATCACTTTGCTTAATCCATCAAATTCAAATGACTATTTTCTGTATCAAGACTTCAGAAAAGTATTGTGAGAATTCTAAAAATTAATACTACCTTACCAGTCTTACTTTTCAAATTTTTTCCTCTGTATAATGAAAATGAAGGTAATAATTATCTTAAGAAAAAGAATTTTAAGAAAGTATATTTCAAATTTCCGAATATTAATCACAATGCATGAATATAATTGGATCTAAAGTATTTGCCAATAAATATATCTCGAATTATTTTACCAATAATATGAAGCGAAGATTCTTGAGAATAGAATAAATGCACATTTGTTTTTTAATAATTTTAATTAGTCTCTATTATTTCAGTCATAATTAAAAAAATATATTTTCCGCTGGTAATTACGTTATGAAAAAGTTTGATTTTCACGTGATAAGTATAGTACTAAACTTTTTTAACATAGATTTATATAATCGATTATGATTAAAATTTCACGCATTTAATTTCTTATGATGAATTTCTTGCATGAATAAATTAATGCGATAGTTGTTTTCTTTGTTGGTTCGTATATATCTTGAAATTTAAAACTACTGACTGTTTACAAAATTATTGTAGTAATATACAATAAAAAGCAATAATTAAATATAAATTTGTATAGTTTCCGCTTTAAGTAACTATATTGTTCAAAGTTTGGTTAATTAAAATGGTGAATTCAATGCGATTCCAAGCTCAAATTCTTATTAATAGTAACTATATATAAGTAGGTGGAAGAGTGTTTTGTTTTAACATGAATTTGTAGTGAACAATACAAAACTGATAATAGTTATCTTGGTAATACCATTACCTGCATTTGCATTTTATTTTTGCTTAATTTTGCACTTTTATTGTTTTGTTTATACTTATTTAATAGTGTTTCACTCTAAAACTAAAGAGAGAGAGAGAGGTCGTAGTCTTTTAAATGAATGTTACCTTAAGTTGAAATAAAATATTTGAAAAATTAATCAAAGACTTTTTGAAACTTATAAATAATACAAAGAGACTAACCATAAGCAAATAAATTATGTATTTAAACTTAATTTGTATCCAGAAAAATAGTGGGCTCTTTTTACATCAATAGATTTGAATAGATAAGAAAACAGAAATATTTTAGTTATGCTAGAGCTACTTGTGGAACTACTGGTGATGAGTTTAAGAAGAGTTTAATATGACATAAATAGGGGACTAGGTCCTGGGTTACCATTACATAAATGTTTGAATTTATATAGTACGGGCGGCAACTATAAAATTTCAGTTTAAGAAATGAGTCATTATGTTAAATGCTTTAAATATTTTTTTAAAAAATCTTTAAAAAATTACGACTTTTATGTGAGCCGCCAAATTTAAACATTTTAAAAAAATTATCCTAGTTAAAATTAAATATAGTGTAAGAATTACTTATTCAAGTTGTTAAATCAATTTCATTTAAAAAATTGCTAGTATGCGAGTATGCATTTTACCTTTTAAAATGTAGTTAAAAACAGCCGGTTAAACAATTAATTTAAGGCAAATTTAATGCCTAATTTAATCACCTTTAACATATTCCGAAAGCTTCCACCAGTCAAAATAGAAATTCTAAACATCTTCATTCTATGATGTAAAATGTCACTTTTTCAATTCCCACCATCCCGTTGCTTCCCAACGTGTTCATCGCCTAAACGATGTAATTTTTTCAAATAAAAGGGAAAAAGAACTCATGTACAGATACAGTGGATAAATGAACCTTTGGTAAAGTGCTCCTCTGAGGCAACAGCAGGAGTTCACCCTCGGAACCAAATGGACCTCTGCCACCGTCGTGGATTCGTCAATTACAGTTACGCGCAACGATTAAAAGTGGCGCCTGTAATGATGATGCATTAGAACAATTGCCACAGGAGACGCTTCATTTGTGATAGAACCGAGTGGGGGCGTGCTCTCTCCCAGGTAGAACCACAGACACTGACATTTAAGTAGGGAACTGTATCAATGACGAATGGGGGAAGGGGGCTTAATGATTGGTGTTTAGCAAAAGGAACGATTATTGGCGGACCGAGACGGGTTATGTTATTTACGAGGCCTAAATGGGTTTTGTAGCAACTATAGGAAATGTGGCCCAAAGTACTCTGGATGCTAAACGTGTGATCCGGATACAAATGAAAAGTTGGCTGTAGATTGGCAGTCTTCTGCCGTACTGTAGTAGATGGTGTTTAATTCCTGGGAGTGTACTAAATTTTCTACAAATTTCGACGCTTAAGAAAAGTAACAATAAATGATAATGGAAATACCTTGTAAGATATAAAAGCAGATAGTTTTCAATTTTAGTAATTACTTTGGTTGGATATTTGCAAAATTGCCACATGCAATTTATAAGTTCTTGTTTTGAAATGGTCATAAATTCTGAATACAAATTATAATTGGTAAATGGGTTTCATAACCAACTATAAAAATGCTAAAAGATGCAATCAAAGTAATTTTATAAATTTATATTTAATTTCGATTTAAGTAAAAATTTCAGAAATATTTCAAATTTTACCACATTTAAAACTTTTTACATATATATACTTTTAACTTGTAAAATTTATTTTCAGATTCACGAATTATACAGGGCATTTATGTTTGTAGATAACTAAAACAATTAAACCTAAGCTTCCTAAACCTAAATAAATTGGAATTATTCCTAATCAATTATAAAAAAGTATTATACAGAATCAACGTGATCCAATAAATTTCATTAACGTTAATCTCAAATCAATGCAAATATTTCAGTGCACAGTTTAAACATGTCACACACATTCATTTACTTTAAATAAAACGGGGACAAAGTTAAAGTTATTCTATACATTTATAACAAGGTCAAAAAAGTTTATTCTTACGAAGAATAAAACAATATCCAGAGAAAAGATTGAATAAATAATCAGTTCTAACAAACACTTTGATTAGCTTTCATTTTCAAAAAAGTTTCTTCTTTAGCCCAATTTATTTAAAAAAAAGGAAGAAAACTTGTGTAAATTAAAAATAATCTTTCACTAACAAGGCAGTTCTTTCCATCTTGAATCTTGGATGCAAATAATGATGTGATACTTGATGTTTCTGGTTACCATAACAATTGTTCAGTAAAATTCAAAAAAATATCTCATTAAAAACACAAAATAAGATTAAATGAAAAGGTTAGAAAAGAAACTTTTGGAAATCATGGCTTTTGATGAATTAAATCCTCAGTCAGAAATTATCCACATTTTCACCATTGAAACTTTAACCGAGAAAAATAATTTTAAATTATTTATTGCAATAATTATGCATATGACCATGATATGCCTCTAAAATATTTTAAAAATAATATTAAATACTCAATATTTGTTTTCAAAGTATTCAAATAAAATTTTGTTACTCCAAGAAAAATAGACAGTTAAAATTAAAAATGTTAATGGAAAGTAAGCTTTTTGCGTCTCTGAAAGTAATTTTTACTCTTAAAATAGTATTTATACACGGAGAATATTATTTATAGGACGACAGCTATGTAATGAAATATAAGCAAATTAACGATTTTGTATTGAACCATTTAAGTTACTAAAAAAAAAAAAAAAAAAAAAAAAAAAAAACAGGAAATTTATTTCGATAAAGTTTATAATTTTTTAAGTCTAAGAAAGGCACTGATCGTTAACACTTTTTCCTCAATTAATATTAAACGCATATGAAATATTTTTAATTCTTTTAATAATGCTAAGATTAGTTTTACGTGCCTAAGAGAGTGAAACAGTTTAAGGTATGTAAAATACACAATGTTCATGCGTTGTATTACAATCAGTGTGTTGGTGTATTTCATTATTTACACATGATACGAAATTTTTATATGCAGCTGTAAAAAAAAATCATTCAGAAAGCGTATCTATATTTCGTTTTAAGTATCACTTTGATAACGTTATAGCAAAGAAACAGATTTTGAATTTGAAAAAAATTATGACCAGTTGCCTTTTCCCTCTCATTTCAGTACATTAAAATTAAAAATTATTAGTAAGCCAATAAATTTTAAGTATTCATGATAACTTAATTTTAAACATTTAATTTACATGATATTTAACTAATCCTTCCAGTTTTATTCAAAATAAGAAAAAAAAAATAGAATTGTCCTTTATATATATATATATACCGGGTGGGCAAAAAGTCCGTAAAAATTTTAAAAAATCATAAAATCCGAAGAAATGAACGAAAAAAAAAGACTTTGCAGGATAAGCATTAGTATATCACGGGATTTTTTTTTAAGCTAGAAAAAAAATAATTAGAGAATTATCCGGTAGGTGGCACTGATGTACGCAAATAAAAGAAACAATGCATAAATAATTAACAGAAAACTTTCACAACTTGACTACACCAGAATATGTTCCACATGACCACCACCACAGGGGAGAAGACATTCCACACAAATCCAGCAACGGCAGAGTGCAACATGTCCGGATGTAAGGAGGATACTTCTCTGCGGATCGCATCTTTCAGTTCCGACAGACTTGATGGACCGGATAGATACACGCGAGATTTCAAATATCCCACAACCAGAAGTCTGCCGGTGTTAAATCGGGAGACTGAGGAGGCTATGGGTACCTGCAGCGCCTGCTAACGATTCTGTCTTCCCCGAACGTCTGTATCAGGAATGCCTTAACCGGGTTATCAGTGTGACTGGTTGCTCCATCCTGCATGAACGTGACATTCGAAATCTGACCTCGTTGAATTAAACATGGCACGTCAGTTTCCCGCAGAAGCATTCGATAACGCAGAGCATTTACAGTTTCCGTTATCCATCCATTTACTGCGCACTGCGTTTCATAGAAGGGTCCTATGATAAATGAACCCGTGAAACCACACCACGCTGTCACTTTTGGGGAATGCAATGGCTTCTGTGTGTACTCACGTGGATTAGAGGTCGCCCAAATGTGACAGTTATGGTTGTTAACGTCACCATGAAGCGAGAAATGAGCTTCATCTGTCCACAAGATGTTAAAAACCCAGGTGGGATCCTGTTCCATTTTAGAGAAGGCCCACTTCACAAATGCTTCCCTCTGTGTGGTATCTGCTGGCAAAAGTTCATGGCACGATTGCAATTTGTATGGGTACAGCTGGAGGATTCGACGAAGAATATTGCGGACAGATGATGGTAAGCCCAATCGTCTGGCAGCTTCACGAACACTGCTGGTCCCTGAAGCTGCTTCGGTCGCAATCGCTTCCATTTCGACAGCAATGCAGGGTGCACGTGCTTCTTTCAAGTAGGGTCGTCAGGCTCGTGCTCGATCCTCCAACTTTCCAGTTTCCTCAAAACGTTTAACAAGCTTTAAGAGACCTGAAGGTGTTAAAGGGCCTTTTCCACTCTTCACATTTTTCTGAACTCAGAATTTACGCAAGGCAATGGTCGCTGATTCCTCGTTCATGTAAAATAACTTCACCAACAAAGCTTTATCCGGCGCACTGAGCATCCTTGTTCACATTCACTGTTTGTAATGGTGAAATGAATGTGGATTCATTGAGAGCAAAGATTTTTTATAGCCGTCTAATTTGCATATTTCCACCACAGACGCTTGTAACAGCGCCACCTACCGGATGATTTTCGAATTTTTTTTCCTAGCTTAAAAAAATCCCGTGACATACTAATGCTGATCCTGCAAACAGTTTTTTTTTCGTTCATTTCTCCGGATTTTATGAATTTTTAAAGTTTTTACGGACTTTTTGTCCACGCGGTATATAATTATAATAATAATAAAATGCATCAATAAGATTTATTCCAAATTGGCCATACAAGCTGTTTTATCATCAAATAACAATTCATTCCCTCTGATAAGATTTTCATTAGCCTTTTTATCTAAGAATAATGTCATCAAAGTTACACCAGGATAAAAGAAAGAAAGAAAATGTATTGAGATAAGATATTTTTATCAACCATTAAAGTGGAAGTTTTGTATGATAGGTATGAAAGTAAATTATTTCATTAAATCTTTTTCCGTAATACATAGGAATTACATTAATTAAAAACATATATCAGTAAACTAAAACTAAGTTAGATTTCTGTCTTATTTTGTGTGCTGTTTTTAAACATTATGTTTATGCTAATATGCAACAGGAAAATAATTATCAGATATAAATTGATCTAGGAGTATAAAACGTAAGCGATCTTCAAATTAAAATGTTTCAAAGTAGACCTCTGACATCTACTTCTCACCATCAATTAAAAGTTCAATTTCTTTTTAAATATTTTAATTGGAAGAATTTGTATAAACTCACTCATAACGCAGTTAAAAATTCAAAATGTTACTTTTAGAAACACGTATCTCTACAATAACTGTACAAATAGCACGTTTTATAAAAAAAATATTTAAATTACGCATTAGTTAGTGTATAATTTTATTTAAATAGTTTCTTCGAAATCTACATAAGATACTTAGACCGTTTAATGCTATTTTATATTGCATTTCATTACAAATAAGACTGATTTTTGTTTTAAAAAGGATCAAATATGTACATAGGTTACAATATGAATTTAAAAAATGAGGTTTTTCCCTTACAAAATACATAACAGTATTTTTTAAAATGATTTAATATGCGAGTGCTAGCAAAATATCGATTTTCATATTGGTACTGCTTGACTATTGAAACAAATGTTACATTTTTTGCTGAGCATAAATAAAAAAGGAATGATGGATATTTAATATAAAATTCATTGCTTTGAGCATATTAAATAATCTGAAAAAGAAATATATAATTGCAGAATGTTACATTTGAATCGCATGCTGATATAGATAAAATGATATTATATAAAATGATATTATATAAAAAGATTTTATAAATGAATATGCTGTAATAAATATTATAAAATGTATTTCCTTGAATTTTAGCCCTTTTTAAAAGGTCATAATAGATAACATAACTTCATGGTTATTGATTGGTATCTTTTACATGTGTTATGCAATCTCAAATAAACGAAAAATTCCCGAGTTTTGTATGGGTTCTACCTGAAGGTCTTTCTTGTGGTAAATATAAACGTACAGAAGAAACCAAATAAAGCATTGTATACATAAAAGAATATAATCTTTTCTCTTTTATTCTAAGAAAATAATTCACATTGATATTTTAGAATTCGAATATATTCTGCTCGGGTAACTTAAGAGGAAGTTTAATCGGAAATATCTGATATTTGTTTTGATGTTTTCCTTAAAAAAATATTACAAACATATATAAATTTGAAATCGAAAAATCGAGAAATAAGATCTGACCAAGAATTCTTCTCAGAAACATAATGCTATGAATGTGGATCGATTGTGAATCTATATCTGCCTTCTTGCATGAATTTCAAATCTTTTAAATGTCGTGTTTTATTCTTTCTAATAAAAAAAAACTATACATAAACAAAACAAAAAAATGTCAATAGATTTTGTCCATGAAGCATTTCAAAGTTAAAATAAAACGAAAAGCATAGGCTCCTTATGCGTTTTATAATTCAATCGTATGATTTAAAGATAATAATATGTATAGAAATGTATTGAAATATAACAGAGAAAATTTTATCTTTGTTTATTTTAAAATTTATTTGCAAAAGTAAAAATAATAAAACTTATCAGGCGAAATACGGGAAAAATATAAAATGATATGTAACCTAAATATAATTGATGAAAAAAAAAAATTTAATGTTTCATTTTTGTTCAGTTTCCATGGCTATCAAATGAATTAATATTAATTGGAATAAAAGGTGGAAAAAAATTCTATGTATCCAAAATAAATTTCATAACATTTTCTCGTTTTCTTAAAAGTATTTAAAACATTTTCAAATCATTTTGTAAATGATGTGATAAGTCATTTCAAATCTTTCTTATTAAAATTTAAAATTCTAAAATACCTAATTTGAAGCATGTTAAAATTTTAATTTTTTCCATTTCTTTGAATCTAGATACCTCACTCGCATATATATATATATATATATATATATATATATATATATATATATATATATATATATATATATATATATATATATATATATATATATATATATAATAAACCAAGGAGAGAACTTTCACATTAGAGAAGTTTTCACATTATTTATTGGAACATAACATTGTGCGTGTTTCAATTATTGGAAAATAAATATTTATAAAATATGTGAAATCAAGAGTATTCACAAACACACCCACTACTTTTTTTTCCAAGTCACTATATTAGATGTGTATATGTAGATATTCATATTCTTTATATTCATTTTAATATGCTGCATTTCCTTTAAAGTTGTAGTATTATTAAAGTTTAGTTTTTTCAATTTTAAACATAATATAGTTTTCTTTTTTGAACACAAAGTCTCATTTTACTGCCTGCAACATTCAGGTCAAAGGAAATAATCTTAAAATAAAACAATGCTATCAATGTAAAATAGAAAGAAAAAAAATAGATTTTAACATTCATTTTTTAAACAAAAAATAATTTGTTTTATAATTTAATATTTATCAAGTAATCAAGTTTTATGTATCACCTGGAAATTGTTATAATCCCTGTTCAAAAATAATGATATTCTACTAGAAATGCGTTAAAAATATATTCAACAAATTAAACTGTGTGCCTCTAGGGTTTATCCTCAGTTCTCTTCCAAACTGAGGTCGTGTCTAAATGTCAGCAGGTTTCAATTTCAAATTCCTTTTAGAAATTATTCTGTTCTACAAACTGCCTCGGGGTCCTCTCCTAACAGATGCATAGTATTTAGTTCAATCAAAATTATGCTTAAATCTCTATTTTTCGATAAATTGTACTTAAAGCTAGAGACCCAACAGATTCCATCCCATATAACAAAATGTAATTATAACAACGATAACGTTTAGTTAAAAGCAAATTGTTCTTCCTTATAAGTTTTAAGCACTTCATCGATTTAATATCCCAATAAAATATTATTTATTAAAAAAAATAGTTAAAAAGTATTCTTAGGTAGAATCACACGCACATTATATATATGTGCGGGTGTGTGTGTTATACATACATACATTATACATATAATTTTCTTCTAAAAACTCTTATTCAAAGTATTATTCGAACACACATAAGTTTTTATATGCTATTCAGTACCCTTAAAATTTATTTTTTAACATAAATCATGTGCAGAAAGATGTATACAGATCTTTTCCACAAATGAACATTACAATGTGATAATCATCTTGTGCATGCTTCGTAGATAGTGGTCAATTTCCTATAAAAATGTATCAGTACTGTTTAATCTGGCGTACAATATCATGGATAGAATTACATCGTGACCATTCTGGGCAATAAAACTACTTATATAATTATGTATTATTTACAATATCATTGACGACAAAAAACGACGACGACTAAATTCAGATATCTAGACATAGTAAGTATAAATAAATAAAATATAAATAAAATAAAAATAAAAATACTAGTTCGAATAGCACAAATAATTCAAGAAAGTGCAAAAAAATGTACTTTTAAATGTACATTTTTTATTGTTAACGTTAAAAAGTAATAATGATTAATTGAAGTTATATTAGTGACATTGCGTATAATGCTAATGTGCCACAATATGTGAGGTAAGAGTAGCTCTGACAGATAACCAATTACCCATGAGAATTAAGTATTAAATTCCCTACCTAGAAAGGTTAGACGACCGCATCAATGCTTCGTTAACAAAAAATAAAATCTTTGTTAGAAGACGGAAGTATTGACAGAAAATTCATTAGCAATTGAAGTTACAACGTGTGATGACATTTTGCGGTGTGTGTGACTAAAAAAACTTTATGGTTGAAATTCAAAGCAACACGTTGAAGTGTACGGAGTGAATGAGAACAGGCGTTTCAGGGCTTGAAATTCAAAAAAAAAAAGGCATAACAGATGTGAGAAACTAGCAATATTTAAGAGGGTGTCGCAAGTTCACAGTTAACAAATTGTGTCCTGTGGAAACTTTGATTCAAGCCGATCGCTGCATTCACCTGTGCAAAATTACACATCGACTCCTTTGACTGTACACAATATCGTTAAGGAAGTTCGACTACCGGAAGATATGTATTCACTCATTAGTTACAAAAATTTTTTTACAGCTATACGAATGGGGCACTTGATTCTGTTTCAGAGGAGGACATTCCATTCCTGTACTGTGCGTTACATGACACTTGAGACGAAGCAAGCAATAATGTCACAAGAATGCATTGCGTCTCCCCTCAGAAGAGTTTCCAATCAACACGGTTAGCAAAAACAACCACTGGGATCATGTGAGCAAGTAATATGTACCAGTATTTTTATATTGTATATCTCTTTGAATTCATGGATAGATATTTGCCCTCAGAGGGACTGTTACCTTACTTTTTGGCCTGTTATAAAAATATATATATACTTGCCATTACGATAGTAATAAAGAATGTGTGTTAGTGTTTATAGTAGGGCAAGTTAAATGTTAATGAAGAAAAAACTTGCTAAAAAGACATTTAAAAAAAGAGAAATTGAAACTTGATTTTGCTTTAATATTAATAAAATGTACGTTCCCGTTTTATTTTATAATCTAGATAATTTTTAATATCGCTAATTATTCAGTTAATAATTAATAATTTATTATTCACCTAAAATGTATTATTAATAAAAAAAATATGATATTGACCATACAAAATGCTATACCTTGAGAGATATCGAAATGAAATTTAATGCACACATAACATGAAATACAAGAGAAAAATTATGGAAATAGCAACCCCATTTGTTTTATGAGAAACAAAGAAATAAAAATTTAATGCAGCTGTCATGATCGAAAGCAAATATGTTGCGTCAAGCTTAGGCATTGTAAGAAATATATTTTAAATATGTTATTGGAGTATATCAGACCTTGCTGCTTCACACGCTGCCAAAGTTCATCTGGAATGCAGCGAGTGGTGTATGATGCACCTGCAGTTTGAAATTAATATGATACAGATGGTCGTTGGGTTATACATAAAAACAGGTAGGCTAAGGCAGCAGTCTTTATTGGTTAGCTACTAAAAATAGTTTATCTTTGTGTGTTTCTGTATGGTCTTGAATTGTCCAATGGAAACCTGACAGCAGATAAACATTGAAAGTAGTAGACTACAAGAAATTGATACTTTTGAGATGTAGGGGTTGCTGATGATTACACCGACCCTGCATATTAGTAAGTGTGAGAGTAAATAGCAATAACACTTGAGACCATAATATTAAATGGAGCATGGAAGTGTCATGCAATCTCTCAACAACAATGGGGGGGAGCAGACAACAATAAGACCATTGGAATGTTGTTGGGAGAATTTTAATTCATCTATAAAAACAATGCAATGATATTTGTCTAGTCTATGCCTGGCATTTAACAAACCATTACATTTGTGGTGGTCTCCACCAAAGGACCGGTTTTCTTTTAGGCAAATAATGATTTCTCAATGGACAGGATAATACCAACGCAAAAGTTTCAGGGCAAGCCATACTTTGACCTCCTTTTGGTTAAATTGACAGAAGTAACCGGTGTAGTTCTTACACCAATTTCCGGTTTTAAAGTCCTCCCCACGAGGGGTGAAAGGCACTGAAGGCCGAATGTCAATCTCGGCTACGCCAAAAGAAATGATTCTGTATCACGTGTCTCTTTTGAATGCGTGACATATTCCTCATTTAAAGAAGCACGACAAGGAGAAACTCACGCACTCTCAGAGGCACTCCTAGATTAACTCTCAGACTCGAATCCGGATTTGCTTGTAAGTTCTAGAACCAACTATAACCTCTCATAGCTCCAGATAATGAGCACCACAATGTGTCTTATGCAGCCTTCACATAAGTAATCCGGCCTGTAACCACCACGGCACAGCAGAGGGTTGTAGAACATTTATATATACCCATGGTGTCCACTCAAATGTCAGCGTATCAATGGAAACATGAAATTAGTCTCTGCTAAAAATGCCGTCAAATGATATGGTATAACGAAGATTATTATGCAACAGATACTTATTCTTGTCCAAGGATTATATATATGTTACAGTGCGAACTGTCATTGACATTCCTATTATCACACTTGATGAATTCAATCATACTAAGGCAAATCTTGCAATGACTTAATCCGTCCCTCATACATTCACTGATTCTACGATCATAATACTGCAGCTTGATTTCAAACAACATGATCACAAATGTTTCCGAAATCAACAATTTGCTGAAATCTGTTTTCTTTGATAAAACGTACTAAAGCTTTTCCACGTAAAACAAATAATTAAATACACTATAATGAAATTTATATTTATAGAGTTTTAAAACATAAATTTGTGTATTTATACTTTAATTCCATAAGAAAGAAATATGAAACACTTTCTAAAAGTATGAAAAAAAAAGATTGATCCGAACAGAAAATGAGATTTTTGATTAAAAAGTTATATTTTTTTATGTTAGTATACTCAAAGTATAACTATTGCTTAAACTATTTTTCTGTTTGAATGTTTTCTGATTTCAGATTTTTTTTTAACAGTCTATATAAATATAACCATCTAGTCACATTTCCATGATTTGCAGATTTAGATAAACAATAATATTAACTACCATTTTCATTTTATTAAAAATATTTTTTTTATTTTTGCAAAAGCTATCAATGTATTATTCCCCCTGATTATTAATGCTTTAATTAAAACACAATTGTTGAAAGTTTTTAAAATCATTTACCAGCATTTTATGTTTTGTGTAGCCTTATTTTAATAAAGATACTTGAAGGTATACAAGATTATAAACAAAAATGAAGTTATATAACTTTATATAAACCTTATGTTAAAATGAAAAACTACGAATATATGTCTAAAAAGTTTTTTGCATTGACTCATGTTACAGTTTTTCTCGTCTAACGCATGGATAAAAATATTTGATTTATGATTAATGCAATTCCTGAGATACCTCCCATCCATGATAAAATACGCCACATTAAGCAGCAAATAAAGGATTTTTACTTACCGATGACTGTACAACAAAACTTACGTACAGCATTTCTGCAACTTGTACTTACCTATAGTGCTTCAGCAGCATGCACCAAACCCCATGTACTTACGCTTTTGATGGGCCCACAACCAGGTTCTTTCAGTACTTTCTTCGAATACTGCTGTGACTTATTTACGGACTTACCTGCTCTAAAATTTACACTCTGTGCGATAATAAATCAAAGAAAAAAGAAAATAGCATTTGTTTCCTATTAAAAATATTCATTTTTGAATAAGAGACATTTTTTCAATTTATTCCTAGGAAATAGTTTTGTCATGTATATATATGAATGAATATAACTTTTTTTTCTTCAAAATTTTCTAATAAAATAAATATTTGTCTTAAGTAAATAACTCAAGAGTTTGTTAATATAGATTGTACTTATATTAATACGGCTTGCGATGTTTTATTCTAATTTTCTTTATTTTTAATAAAAAATGAGAATGGTAGTTCAAATATTTTAAAAAACATTTTTTTACTAAATTGTATTTCTTTCCTACTTTTAGATTTAATTTTGAATGTACATTAATTATCTTGAAATTAATCATTTAATACGACATAGCAATAAATAAACTAAAGTTAAGCAATACTGGAAGAAAATAAAAATAATTTTAATTTGTAAGGAGTATCTTATATTTTGTATAACATTCAATTAGATAATCAAATAAAAACTCACTGTTTGTCTGTTTTGTAACAAACAGAAAGACATAATTTTAAAACAAATAAATTATTAAGTAAATATTTCACCAGCGTCTCTACATATTAATTTTTAACAAAATAATGAATATCTTTTCTAAAAAAATAATAATTCTCTGTTTAAAAGAGCGTTTTAGTATATTTTATTAATTAAATATGTTTACAGTGGTGGAGAAAAAAGATAAGGGCATATTGTTGTTTACTAATATTGAATCTTACTTGATTTGTTTCAATTGTAATGAATTTTTGTGCTGAAACAACATTTTTATTACATTTAAAAAGGAACTCAGTTTAGCAATATTACATATTTTTTTTTGAATATAATTGGTTTTATTTTTTTTAAAGTTAGTGTTTTTTAAAAGTTTTGAAGCATCAATGCTAAAAATATTCGGAAGCGTTAAATCTCTTTTCCAATAAGATCAATGTTTAAAATTTCAGATATTGTTATCTTTTTTAACTATTAATGTTGTCACAAAACTATGTAAATCCGTTCACAATACACAGGAATGAATAAAATCAAATTTACAAAAAAAAAAAAACTCACACACACATATAACTGAACTCAGCAAATCGATATCATTTTTGAATTAATCAGGATATTTACGAATGTAAACTATCAAATTCATTAGCAATATTTCTACAGAACTAAAAAATTATTAAATAATCACAGGAATTTGAAAGAACTATTCTGTATCCATAGTTTAATATAAGCATATACGAATGTATAAACATTGTAACTATAGACGAAAAAAATGTTTCGATTAAGAAAATTTGATAAATTTATCATAAAAAAATATGTTTAACAGCTTGGGGAAAAGAGGGTTTATTTTTATGTAAATTAAAATTTATCACGAACTTTTTTTTTTCTGGGGAAATTATATATATATAATAACTTGGGCTTCAGATGCATATTCTCTTTTTAGCAAATTTATAATTTATAAGATTGACTAAATTGATTTCTTTTAAATAAACCTCTCTTGAATTTAGGAATTTAATAGTGAAGTGAAGTCTCTTATTACGTTCAATAAAAACATAATTTTATTTTATTTATAAATTGCTTTAAGTACTACAATTTATTATATACTGAAAAAATATTAACGTTTTGTTAAAGATATACACATATCTTAACGACACATACATTATTACTAATTATCAATCAATAACAGAAGGTTAGGTATTGGATAAGATTTATAAATTATGTATTTTTACCAATATTTTTTGTGATATACCCTGCAAATGATTAACAATGCACACCATTATGGATTTGAAAAAAATGTCTTATCTAAATTTCTTCAACAAAAACAAATTAAACACAAGGAAATGATTAGAATTTGTTCGATTTCTGGAACACAAATACATCAACATTTTGTGCAGCCATTGTGTCTGAAGATAAATACCGCGTCAAGCCTCGGTCATTGACTGAAATAAACTTTGGATATGTCCTTGAGATATGCAGGTACATGTGGTTTCCACACACTGCTAAAGTTCATCTGGCGTTGAAGTTAATGGTGCGTACTGAATATGTTGTTTGCCAATTATCGACCCAAAGTATTTGATTGTCAACAGACTAGGAGAATGCCCAGGCCAAGGCAACATTGCAACCTTGTCGACAGTGAATAGTTTTGGAGAGTTGTTTTCTGTGAAGGACCTAACACGGTCATATTGAAGCGCAGCAGCAAACAAATATTGAAAAGGGACAACAGGCTCAAAACAGAGACTTTGGGATGGCTGACGAATATAACGACTATGTGTGTTAGGATGCGTGACGCTATAAGCCAATGTCACCTCAAACAACACTTAGAGAAGGACTGGTATAATAATGCATATTGCAAGTGCCAAGCAATTTCTTGTCACCAGTCTGCTAGATTCAGAGACGTTCAGCGGAGGTTTGTAGACAAAATCTTTATTCTTGTCTGAAAAGACAATGTTGTACCATTATGTTTTTCCATGTCGGATGCTCAGCACAACATTGCAATTACAAAACGTCTATGATGTACTATAAAAATATAATTACATCACTGTACCAATGAAACTATGCTGTAATTTATTTAAGCTTCAGGCGATGCCAAATAGTTTTGAGCTGTTACAAATTGTTGTTCAACAGACTTACAGTTCTTCAGCTAAGGTTCTGAATAAGTTATTTTCTATCTAGCGTTTGGAGGTGGCGCAACCAGCGCGAATGATTAACATGTGTTCTGCAAAGCTGTTTTCATGTCTTATTCAGAGGTCTACACAGCCTGAAGTCTATGCAAATTTCACGTCTCTCTATCAAATGCTTCCTTTATGGTGTTGCACTTTGAATTGGAAGCTAAATGTTTATATTTTTATTAACTTTCAATTAATTTTCCTTGTATTTTCAAATACATTCCTGATTGTGAAAACAAGTCCTTTTCTTTTTTTAAAACCATATTTGTATTTTGTTCTCTATTTTGCAATTAAAAATGTTTCGAAATTAACTGTGAAAAGCTTATAAATAACTTATATTTGCGAGTAAAACACAGAAAAGTGTAAGATACGTGCTTTGCTGCTTCCAAAAATATTGTTTCATTTCTATGTGCTTTTTCTTGTAAAATAATTAATACATGTAATAATAAAATCAGCCTTTCACAGCTGTTTTTTTTAAAATTTAGCTGACCTTAGCTTTTTCCAAACCACTGTATATCATAATCAATTTCTTATTCGTATTTTTAAAAATGCCGGAAATCATGAATATTAATTATTTTTTTTACATGCGACCAGTTTTTAAAAAACAAAAATTGAACAGTATAAATATCAATATTAAACAAAATCTCTTACCTATAAATTGCAGCTTCGCCTCAAAAGTCCTCTTACGCTTTACCCGCCTTGAAGACAGGGCGATGGCTTCAAATCTACTACTTCGTAATCAGGAACAGAGACCTAAGCAAAAACAAGAAATTTTAGTTATTACTCTGCATCTGGCACATCATTAATGTTGCGAAAAGCAAAATTAGTTGCATACGATTCTTATAATGTGTGATTCCATATACAGTACATTTAAAAAAAAATATAGGAGTAATTTTTAATACTAATTCATTCATCAGTATCATACTATTATAAAGTGATATTACATGTGTGTAATATAAAGGTAATATAAGTAAACTTACTGCAATATTTATACTAAACTACGCTTATTATTGTGTTGAACTATTATATTAAACACTAGAAAGATTGAAACTTAGTATATAGCTATATTCGCAAAAATCAGTCAAAATGACTGCATTGGGAAATAATAACTAATGTGTAAATAAATTTGATTGAGATTAAATTTTTAATATTTTTTGTATTATTTACAGTTAAATAACAAGTTATTAGATATTAACTATAAAAAATATACTTGGCAAAAAAAAAATGGCAAAAAAACATTCTAAAATTTTCTAAGAAATTGCGTCATTATATACGTAATTGCTTTTCTAAATGAAGTTAAAAAGCAGTCAAAATGACTTTCTTGGGTAATCTAGTATTAAACTAATATAAATTGTTTCAAATCTTCCGTAGAATTTAAGCGTAAAGATTTTATCACAATTTATCTGTTTTTTATACTTTAAGGAATTACAAAAATTTCGAATTAAAATGTTCATCTATTTAAATTCAGTCAAAGCTACATTGTGGAATAACAATGTTAAGGGAAGTTGCAGCTTTTTTTTTATCAATGATTACTTTCATATAAAATATATTTCATGGGTATTTTGCCTAATACTATATGAAAAACTAGATATTATTTGAAATGTTTGACAGAATATATCTTTAAAGTTATTCTTCAAAATAGCACTTTAACTGTCACCTCTCTAGTAATGTAAAACGGAGATTCATAATTATTTATTTTTAATCAGCTTATTAATGTAGCGCTTCAAAAAGTAGGCAAATTCTGGGGAACATCTCGTTCTTGTCTATAATGCGTAAAACTTTTCATGCATGCATCGATATAAAAATAAAAACATTTTTTATGCCAAAGTTTTCAAAAGTATGGGCAATATGTATATAAATCAATCATCACTCGAATTGTTGCCTTTTTCAAACATCTGAGGTGAACATTTACGCATCACACCTTCGATTTTTCTCACATTCCTTGCTGCGAAGCTTAAGGGGACTTGGCACCCTTTGAGCAAACTTCTTTATTTACGTATTTAAAAATTATATTTTAACATTTTATACAATGTTTCTATTCAAGAAAATGTTACCAGATGAAAATTTTCATATATTATTCACACAATTTTAAAAATTTAAATTTTTTGAAGAAAATTGGGAAAATTTTAAAATCCTACTCCTTTTGTAAAAATTAATTTTTTGACCTGAAATTTTTTTTATAATGTTCTTATGGATGTTATTAACAACTTTAGGGATCGATTTTAAAATAACTTCATTCGTTTTCGAGAAAAAAAATAAAATGTTGATATACAGGCTAAAAATCAACGAAAAATCCAACATGTCTTACATTTTATTTTTTTTTAAAAAAAGTATTCAGTTTATAGCAAAACGGATCCCTAATTTTATTACATGCTTTATTTTTAACACGCAGGAAAAAAATTGAAGTGATTTGTAAATAATTGTCGAAGGAGTAGCATTTTGAATGCACTAAGGTTTCGAAAAACACAAACTGAGAAAAACCACTTTAAAGTTTATAATTCTGAAAAAATAATTATTATAAGCTTAATTAAACTTAAAATATCACTTTAAGATATTACTTATGCGTTTTTCTTTAAAATAATTGCATTTTCATATGTTTTCAACCCACACATTTTTATAAATGATCAACTTTTAGAGAGTACTAATTGCACAAGAAAACTGAAGAAAAACTTAAAAAAATTTTTTTTTCTGTCACGACAGAAATTTTAGCTGTTTTTTTTCTTATAATATTAAAGTATTACATTTGTATGAAAAATATATCAGGAATAACTGAAATTATAAAATTATTAACATAAAATGCCTTAATTTAAAAATTTTACATGCACACATTTCACAAGGAAGAAAAATTACATTATTGTATTGCCTCGGAAATATTCTGCTTTTAATACTACACATTCTTTTTTATAGTTATTATTTCTATTTATAAAATAGATTTTTTTTTATCATAACGCATTTTTTAGCTTTTTTTTTCTAAAAAGGCGGTGTGGCTGAATTGCCTAATTTGTTTTCAAATGAAGTTTTAGTCAACTTCTAACTTTCCGGCATGCACAAGTGATATATCAATCGAAAGATAATAATGCAAAGAATAAGATTAAATGAAAATAAAAAAAAACGATAGGTTTGTGATTTTTAGGGTACCAAGTCCCCTTAAAAGCGTAGACACATTCTGTCAAAGATCATCATGTCGCCTGACCGTCGATCAAACACCCTTTTCGTCCATGTTTACGTTTCCTCATTGACATCAAAGTGTAACAAAAAATAGGCTTTGAAAGCAATGGCAAGCGCAATGAGTGTGCCAGACACTCCGCCCACATCTAAATGATGGATTATCGCTCTCTTCCATACCAAGAGGGATTAATAGATCTACGCCTCATCGCGTGTCTCCGAGAACTTACCACGTGAAATAGCGATTTGTCTACCTCACAAATCAATTTGCACTTGCTACAGTCGCTTCTTTGGAAGGCGTTTGTTTCCTTTTTGGCTCTCAAAAGCCTTCTTTATACCGCTACCAAATGATGTATGTGGGATTCGGGAAGTTTAAAACAAAGGGCTAAGATTGAAAATATTAAGGTACTTTCCCAGTCACTTTGTTCAGAAGGGCAAAACATTTTTACTTTCGTCTATGGCAGGGGTCGACAGCCTGTGGCACGCGGAACAACTTTTATAGAGTGGCACTTTGCACTCATAATAGATTGGTCAATTTTTGAGTGGATGGAAGTTGATAAATTTAGAATAAGCCTTATTTGACAAACATCTTCGGAATTATGGACAATTACGGAATTACGAAAAAATCTGAAAGATAACTATAAAGATAAATTTACAGCTGTTTTGTAAATTATTGAATATCATTGCTGGAGAAATTTAATTATTTGAAGAGAGAAAATTGCATGTACTCTGCTTTACGCTTTTGGTTCTACACATTAAAGTTAAAGTATCTTTCCTCACATGAAAAATATTTTGAGTACGCAAAGAAATTGTTTAACCGAATGTTAAGAATCATGCCAAATTGAAATCTACAAACTGTACCCCTGATTTTGTGATATGAAAGTAAAGAGGTGAAAGCACTGAAAAAATTTATCTATTTAAGTATATTGAAGGAAAAGGCTTATATGTTACTCGTTTGTGGCGTCTATATTTCTATTACTAATAAATATGTTTAAAACTACATAAGATATGTATAATTAAATTATTTTTTCATTTTTGTTTAAGAAAGTCACGTTTTTTTTATTTTGCTAAGAAATATCTTTGAAATTGTGCAATTAATGCATGATAAAACTCTAAATCTGTATTTTTGACCTCTATCCTCTACATGCATTATCGTGGGAATATAATTGTTTCAAAAATGTCCTACAGTGTGGCAGTGAATCATATTGGTAGATTGGTTTGGCTCACAACAGCTAAAAGGTTGCCGACTCCTGGTCTGTGGGGTGCTTGTTATGACCAGTGTTAGTGCGACTAGAAATTCACACACACACACACACACACACACACACACACACACACACACACACACACACACACACACACACACACACACACACACACACACACACACACACACACACACACACACACACACACACACATCGTGTAAAACAGAATTTGTATTCATTGTGTGTGTGTGTGTGTGTATTTCTCCGATTCAGTATACTAAATGGATATTTCCTACAACTTCCAATAGATTATTTGATTTTATAGGACATTTTATTCTATCGGATCCTTGGCCTTGCGCCACTGAAGACCCACCATGTAAAGGGGCTCGATGCAGTTTAAACCTGTCGAGACTCAATATTCTCCAGTTGGTGTGGTAGTTAGAAGAGAGAGAGATGTCATCTGAGGTGCCGTGTTCGTCACTTAACCTGGGCTCAAAATTACGATGTCCTTCACCCATACACCTCTTGTGTTGCTTTATAGGGAGAAGTTCATATAAATCTTAGTTCATTCTATAGGTTCTTATAAATTAACTGCTATATTCGATGCGAAATTATATTTCAGTTGTAATCTTTTTGAAGTATATTTCTAATTCTCGTATTCCATTTATGACCTTATTAATTGTATACAATCATCACAATAAAGGTATTAGAAGCAAAAAAATAAAATATCTCAGTAAATAACTAAAACTATCTGCTGAAACAATGTTCTACAAGTGTTCATTTTTTTCATCGCTTAAAATCGGATCCAGTTTAATGCACTTTTCCATTTTTAGAGTCACAATTAAACATATATTTCAAAATATTATTTTGAAAATGGTATTTAAAGGTATTCATTTAATTTTTTATATGAAGAAATAAAAGGGATTCAAATATAATTTAAGATTTAATATTCTTATGTATATCTACATAATACTACACAAGTATGGAAAAATAATTGCTTTTAATAAAAGAAAATATTGTGAATTGTGAATTTTACTTTAATAGTATAGCTGAGTAAAATTAATATACATTTTTTTAATTTCAAACTTCTATTGATTCGATTTTAATTTACTCGTACTTCGATTCATGTTTCATCAGAATTTCTTCTCGATTTGAAAGTCAAGATTATACAATATATTTTTAATGCAAATTTTATAAAAAAATGAATATAACTATTCCATTATATGCTTACAAAAATTCTTATTTTCTAAGAATCTAAAAAAATGTGATAGCTGAAGTTTTTCCTAAAGATATATTTTTTTTGTATTTGTTATTACGATTCCTCTTTTTATCAAATTTATTTCTGCTGAGAATAATATTGTTTAGTATATATGCATATTAAATTCAATAACTATGGAGTTAAAGTGAATATAATTGAAGGCTATCACGTAGAAAGCTATTAGAGATAAATAAATACTAACTAAGAATCGAAAATTAGACGTTACGCAATACGTGAATGTTGTATTATTGACTCGTTAATTACGCGAGAATTATTTATTGGGCTCTGTAGTGGAAGAAAAACTCATTGAATACAAATATATCTGTAACGTGATTCGTAAATAAATTATCTGCAGATTCTTGATGCTAGCATCTAGTATCATCGAGATCTTACTGTCTCTCCAATGCTATATTTTTTCGTTATTTGCAAGAAGCAGGACAGATTAATATTGTAAATAAATATCATGTATCTTAAATTCCTTTTAAAATTAGATATTCCTTCAAATGAGTTTCCATATCACACATGAAACATGATGAACTATACCACAACTCATGAAACTTACCACACGAGGCATCATTTATCATATGGTGTGTCTCAAGTGGGATGTACTAATACACATGTATGTCATGTGTTTCTGTGTTTATTTTTGTACGAGTTAATACGAAATATAATCACATAAGTTTTTAAAAACGTATGCAATCTTTGGATTTCTGAGATATTCCCCATATTTTAATAAAAAAAATTTACTGCTTCATTTTATCAAGCTAAGCAGTAATTTATTTAAAATGATTTCAAACTATATTATTAATGAACTATTGAGGCAAATAATGAAGGTAAAATTGAAAAATAACCCGCATTTTAAAAATAATCTGGCAAGTAAATATTTCCCAATATACTCAAGGACAATAAATGCAAATATAAAGGCAGTTAATTTCCAATACCGAAATAACAGCCTATTTTCTTTTGAAGTAGTTATCAAAGCTAAACATTACCCGACAAAAATGTCTCGATTGTTATTTGGTTTTCTACCTGAATGGAACAATGGCACAATACAGTATTTAAACTTTTAAAACAAAAATAAACATATACCACTTTGTTTAAAAAGTTTTCACTTCGCTGAATAATAAGATATAATCATACGGATGTATGCATTTAAACTCATCTACATAAAATGAAGCTTTGAGTTACTGTTGTCTGTATCCACACCCTGGAAGTTCATTTTCCTTACTTAGCAACACATTTACATTGCCCTTTTTACCTTATGATATTTTAAACATAACAAATCCTTTGCGTTCCGCTAAGTTTTTGGAAGAAATAAAGTTTCTCTCGCAAGCAACACTTATTTCATTTCAACAGTAGAATTTTCCTACTAAACTACCATGTGTTTATTTCTATAGCTTGCGTCAAAATATTTCCTGCTGCAACACAAAAGAAATTGAATTTATTCTAATAGACCAAGTAGTAGATACACAATGAGCGTCCAGATCCTTGAGTGAGCATTACACCCCAACCCTATTCATAAGACAATGTGTAAAGTGCTTGTGGGGGAAAGTTTGAACAATAAGCAGATAGCAAACAATACAGACGACGTGAGCAAGTAGGGAAGTAGAGTTTCCAGGCGATGCCTGTTGACAAAAGATACCGAGCTTATAAGACTGCTTCTGGAGATACTATGGAAGCGCATGAGTGAGTTGTCAGGGGGCCAAATGCTCAATGCACGTTAGTCATTTGCCTTTCTGTTAAGCGGAAATAGGAGTCTAGCGAGGGCAAGACTGCGTTAATTATTTACCCTCAGATGCTGGAAGCTATCAGTAAAAAACAAATCTATTCCAATTATAGATGAGAGATAGAATGTTTTGTATAAAATACCACAGTTTTGTCAATATTTCAACTTGAGAATGATTTTAAAATATAAACACCCAAGCTTTGCCAGTCTGTACTTTAATAAAAAAAGACGGCGAGTATGTAAAAGGTTTTGTAGATTCGTATCTTTTGAAGATAAAAATTGATAAAAAAAATTTAATAAAGTTAATTTTGTGTGACATATTACATAAAATGTTGTTTTAATATTCAGCAGTGTCCACTCTGTTTATCTAAAATACCACACACACACACACACAAAGAGATTATTGTACATTTCCAAATATAAGCCCGAGATTTCGTTTTTTCATCAAAAAATGCCCTAAATGTGAAACCCGCATATAAGCCGAACTGGAAAAAAAGGCCCTGTACTTTTAAAATATGACTTTATGGAAGTGAAAATGTTGCCAAACGGGTGAAAATGTGGGTATTTTTCAAATAAAATTACAAGTAAAAGGACAACGACGCTATTTTAAAAAAATGATAAACCTATCGGAAAGAAACATTTTTATTCATTTGTTATCTTGCACAATAACTGAGCTAATCATATTTCTTGTGCCATTTTTGTTTGCTTTAAAAATGAGCAGGAAGATAAATTCGAATACAGCAATTGATCGTCGACTTATGTGTCAAGCTCTGGAGGAAAAGATCGTATGATAATCATGTACATTCAGAAATCCCAATAAGTATATGCGAATTTTACGAGCTATTCAAAAACTAACACAAAAATTATGTGCACGAGAAACATAAGGGTCAGCATTTTATTTTATTCTTATTGTATTTCCAACGTTCTGCTATAAAAAATATGTTTATTCTCTCATTCAATTCATAATATGAAAAAAAATAAAAGCCTGATACTTATTTAATATTTAAATATATATTCTATATGACAGAGTAAAATCTTTTAGGTTAGAGTAAATATATTTTTTTAGTAAAATGCAAGGATTTTACAAAAAAAAAAGTAAACTAAAATAAATTATTTAAAGGATAAAAGTGATTTCACATTACTCTCGTCCCATATCAAACGAATGAAGACATTTTGTTGATTCATTCAACTTTAAATTGTGAATGTTGTAAAGATAAATAACCTAAAAGAACATTCCTTTCTAATTACGTGAAAGTGTCCATTTAGACATTCGGGCGTATCTGTTTCTATAAACATTACTTTCATTCTTGATTCTAAATACAAACTAACATTTAAACTGTAACATTGAGAAAATTATTTTGATTTAAAAATGTGCTCTCGAAACTTAATTTGATTTTGATTTTCTTCATAAATATAGAAAACTTGGCAGCAAATTACATTACTATAAAACGCTTAGACGAAAAATAAATAAATCGTTGATCCTCTTATTTTCCTTTCATAAAATTTGAATAAATGCCGGATTACCAGCGCTTTTGCCATTGCGTATAGGAAACCCTTACGATAAATTCAAGTTTTGGATTGTAGGGATCTGTAGTGATATCTCTGGATTCCAGATGGGGATTTTGGAATGGGTTCAGTGTAATGTCTCTAATCCATAGAGAAGGGACGAGGCGGAGATGTAATCCATGTTTCTTAACGAAATTCAAAATCGATATCAACGAAAAAGAGCCCCCTATTATATTCCAGTATACAAAATAAGTATTTCAGCGAGATTCACAAGTTAAAATTTACGAATGCGTAATTTGTAACAAATCTATAAGATGCCTGAACGAAAAATTAGATCTCGAGGACATGTTCATTTTTATAATCTTTTTGTAGAGTTTGATTATTTTTATTTAATTTCCTGTGTGTGTGTGTTATTTTAATTAAAGCATGTAATCAACAAAGTTAGAAAGTTGCTCTAAGATTACCTTTAAGAACACATTTTTCTTATGTTCTAATGTACTTTTCACTGAGCAAATGGTAGAATGTATGTCATAAATTTTCAACTCTTTCTTTATATAAGGAGGCCTTGCATACCCTCTATGAATATGAATTACTTTACTAAACAACTTTTGAAACATTTTATCCAAGTAGTCTATTTTAACGAAGAATATTCTGCTCCAGATATTCAAATAGTGGGTTATATTTTATTAAAATAATTGGCCAGTGGGCTGACTTAATGACCACTATCACGAAAGAAGCTAGTACTGTACAATAAAACTTTCATTTGTTGAAGCAAAATTGTGTAACTTTTGAAACCATATAAAATATGTCAATTTTTATAAACAAGTGTATGCTTTTAAGTCATCAAGTTGAGAATAATCTTTTTTGAATGAAGCCTATTTGTCTGCATGTTCAAAAATTCATTTTATTAGTTAAATGTATTTTATTATTATTCTAGTGTAAAGTTTCTTGCTGATTGTCACAGCTCTTTTGAACCTAATTACAGTTTTTAGAGTTCTTTATGATAAATCTCCCAAGGCTTTTAAAACAATATTTACAATAATAAATGTAATGTTTCTAATTTCTTATGAATTTTGGAATATTTATTCAAATTTCATGATATGTGTAATATTTTTTTGGAGAATACCTTACTTCTTATGTTACGAAGTTAGATGAATAGAAAAATAAAAAATAGTTCTGTCTAATGTGATCTTAGTGTTTTTATATATATCATTATCTCATTTATTGTACAGTTATTTCTTTTAAAACTTTAAACACTTCGCATTTCATTAATACAAAAGAATCGTTATATACGTGCTTTTGTTTTTAGTTAAAAGTAAAGTTAATTGTGGACTATACAATTTTAAATAAACGTGAAAATTATATTAAGTTGAAAAATTTTATTAAGTTTTACATAGAAAAAATATTGACCAGCTCAAACAAATAAAGTTTATAACACTAATTACCCAGTTATAATTAGGTTCTCTTAGCTGCTTTGGACAAAATATCGATATGAAACTATGACAAATATTTAAAAGCTGAAGACTCAGCATAATGTGCAGAGATAGCATTGTATACAGTTAAAATAGCAAAGATTATTGATATAGTATTGAATACTTTCACTAATTTTTAACTAAAAAAAATCCCATTCTAAAATTAATTATAAAGCTCATTAACAGCTCCAAAATTACTTGACACACAAAACAGCTATTGATTAAGTTTATAAAAACCACCAACTCTTGAAATGAATGTTTCACCAAATTTAACTAACTCGTCCACAAATCCTGTAGTAGAAATCTCACAAAAGCAGAGTTTGAACCAACTAATTTTATCAAAGTTTTCCCAATGATAGGTTTCTGTCGTCCGATCATTTGTCATATTTAATAAAACACGCTTCACAACATTTGTCATTTCCAACTGCGCAGTTGTTTATGGGCGTGATGTGGCGACTCTTCAAATAAATGTAGAAAGTTGGACGGTGGAAATTTTCTGTTCATTTGTGCATATAATTCATGTGGGTTTACCGGCAGAAGAATTGTACCGGATAAATGCATTGTGGTGGGCTGCTGTAATGTTCCTCTCTTTAATGGGAGCAGGGAATCGCTGAAGTAAAGATATGCTTTATGGGGCGGCGCAACAAAACACTAAACAGGTTAAGAGTGTAGGATTCTAGAAATGCTTTCTTTGTTTGTTTGAATTGTATTTAACGCTAAAAAGTCTGCATTTGTGCGGATTTCTAAAGTATTTATCAAATATTTTAAAATGTTGAATATTACCACATTCTTCATCTGTTTGATACTGATGAGAAATAATGAAATATAGCTTAAAATGTAACTAAATATTAAACTAAAAAGTTCTTAATGTGTATTTGACATTACTTTTTTATATGAGTAACACACTAGAGTTAAACGTTCTCAAAGCTAAGGACCTCAAGATTTATTTGAGTGACGGATTATTAACGTCACACTTAACACCAAAACGACTGCCGTGTAGGGGAGAGATGCACACTAAATCTGTCGAGAGCTCACACGTCTCCCCGTTGGTGTGGTGTGGTAGTTAGGAGAAGGGACACCAGCTCATGTGTCGTCCTCGTCACTTGACCATGATTAAAAATTACGAGGTCTGTCGCCAAAAGCCCTCGTGTAGCTAAACAGTGAGACGTTAATATTCACTCACTCACTACAGCAAAACGAGGGTTATTAGCAACTTACATCGCAATTTTGTACCACGGTCAAATCACGAAGACTACACCTTTGATGCTCCTTCCTCCTCACTAAATCACGAAAACATACCAACTATAAGCCACGACAAAATTAACGCGCATCAGCACCTCTACACGACAAGTATTCAGAGGCACTACGTTTACACACTCTATCCATGAGCTCATTACCAGTATCATTAGACTACCGTGTCCACGACTATGATTCTGATTGAATATTAACGTCGCACTGTTCAGTTACACGAGGGCTTTTGGCGACGGACCACGTAATTTTGAACCATGGTCAAGTGATGTGGACGACACCTGAGCTGGTCCCCCGCTCTTCTAACTACCACACCACACCAACGGGGAGGACATTTCAGCTCTCGACAGATTTAGCGTGCATCACTGCCCTACACGGCGGGTGTTTAGTGGTACTGGGCTCGAACTCATGACATGCTTGCCATGAACTGATACCTTGACCAATGGGCTACCGCAGCCCCGACTATGATTCTGAACTTATTGTCTTAGTCTAGAAACGTTTACAAAACTCATTTAAATATTTCTATTTAATTAAAATTAACTGAATTTGAACGGATTTTTTTTAAAAAAAAATTCCTATCTTTCTAATTTTTTTTTAAAAACATTTTTTTTAATTTCATTTCATTATTGTATGAAGTAAATTTCTCGCGAATTGAATCACCCTCCCTCCCATCTACCCTTTTATTCGTATTTCAAGTTCTTACCAATAGACTACCAGAACTTTTCAGTTCTTAGAAAACAAAAAATGATTAAAAAGTATAAAAAGATTAAGTCTATTAGTGGTTTTATTTGAAGAGTTATGCACTTAATAAAAGTAGAATTACGTTCATGAAGAGAATGAATTTGCTTGTTATTATTCAGAAGAGCTCATTTTAAAAGGAATTTAAGATTACATTAGAATTACAATATAATTAATTTTTTTGCTTATCTAAAAGTCGAAATTTAGGTCTTACAATAATGAACTGAGATAAAGGAAGAAAATTTCGAATTTTTTTTTTTTTATATAATTAGATGAAAATAAGAAACTGTTTAGATAAAATATCCATGACTAATAAATTGCTGATAGCATTTCATTAACAATTTCGTTAATAATTAATCAATATGAATTTATTTTATATAGTATATATATGTATATATATGTGTGTGTGTGTTTTATACAAATATGTATTCTATATACATATAGTAATTTTCAAAGCATTAAAGCTTGTGTGTGTGTGTGTGTGTGTCAAAAACATAATACATATAAAGTAACTCTTTAAAATGCATGAAAATTAGATAAGTTATAACTAAGTTTATAAAAAATTAATCGTTTTTAAAGAAACATGAGCATGAACAAAAGAAAGCTGAAGGAAAATTTAAGTCAAATTCAACAAATATGTTACAAAACTGAATATTCTCATAATCTGAAGCAATAATTAATTAGAAATAAAAAAAATGTATGCAAAATAATGGTAGCAGAACACAAAAACCTGTCCTCTGAAATCAATTATAGTTCGAAATTAAATCCCATTTAAAACCTGAATTCAATGCTATCTCCTATTTTAAGCTCTGCTCAATATTTTTGCTATCTGAGAAGATTCATAATTACCTAAAGATACCACATTTAATTCATGCACACTCCAATTAAAACAATCCGATACGGAAATGATGAGAGCATGATCCACCAAATAATGTGAATACCTCAGAGAAATACAACTGAATAGATTTTTAATGCTAAAAAATAAAGTCTCATACTAATGTGATACGGTCTACCTCAATGCTCATTTTTCTGGAAAAGAATACCTTCAATAACCGAGACTTAGTCAAGAGATAATTTAACCACATTTTTTAAACCTTATAACTGTTTGCTGAAGGTAGCTACTTGCCGAAAAGCAAAACTCTTTTGTCTTTGTGTTTATTCAGTTAACATACACATTGGCCACCAATCTTAATCCTTAAAGCGCAAATCAGGATGGCTGAAAAGTATTGTTTTCTCGAAATTACTTTAGTTATTCTATATATAATTTGTTTTCTGAAATATGAAGTGATTAAAAAGACTGTGGGTAAGATTCTTTGCTCAAGGTAAAGTAATCAAGAGCGTAGACAAGTTATTAAAAATCTAAATCAGTCGTTTATAATGACGTTAATTTGACTTTAAACATTTTATCCAAGGTATTTTCACTGCTTTTTTGCTTAAATGGTGATTGTTAATCAATTCTGGATGATTTGAATGAGCAGTTGGTTGACTCATTTGTGTGTTTAGAAAAATTAAGAATTGGATTTTGATTTAATTTGTGTGACAAAATATTTAATTATTTTTTAATCTTGTACTTCATTAATTAGAAAAGTTAGTCAAATACTGTTTCAACATTTTTTTTAAAAAAAAATCAAGAGTGAAATATAATATATATAAATGCATTAAATAAAAACATACATTTCCAAATAAAATGCGATATTCCACGTACTACTATAGTAAATATTTTAGAGTTCAAAAAACTTCGCAAATAATGAATAAATGATAATTTCTTATATTTTTAATATGCTTTCTAGAATTACATACCTCTAAAGATTCAGTGCTTGATTATAGTTTATTTAACATTAATTTTTAAAAAAAGATTTAAAGTTATAGTTCAAAGAATTCTAAACTTTCTGCGGTTCTAACAGAAATTACATTTTGAAATTGATATTTTCTTACACACTTTGCGTCAGCAGTAATATGGTGCCTATTTTACTGCAACTACAAGATACATCTCGTGTTATGTTCTCAGAACGGTGGATCAAAAACTTTTTTCAGAATTTCCAAATTTACTTGTACGGAAAAGATATACTTTGGTATATAAATATAAGGAAAAAGAAAAAAATATATGCTGAATTTTTATGCAATGGGAATGAAGGTACATCAGATACATTTAACAGTTTTTTCTATTTTTTCGATAATCCAAAAACTTTGTAGCAACATTTAAAAAATGTTGAAAGAGAAATTTTTTTTTATTTTCTCTTAATATTCCTACCATATGTTATGTTTTCTGCGTAGGTAGGTTAACATTAATAATAATTTTTACTCTTCCATATAAATACTACCCACACTAGCGTACAGTCTATGAATGTAATGAAATATTTGGAATATAGGGATTTTTCTTTATTAATAATTAATTCAAATCATTTATATTTTTTTGTACCCATTTTTATTTTGAACCATGTTAAATTAGGTTTTTACCTTTGATTGCAATTTTTTACCTTAAGCTAAAAATTATTAATCAGACGTATATATATTTCGGAGTATCTTCTTTTCTTCTCAATTTACTACATTTAATATTTTAATTAATTACATTTTTGCAATGAAAAATTATTTTACATAACACAGCTTTGTCTTAGAACTAGAAATAGTTAGGCAATGAATAATTCAGATTTTAAGCTTCTATTTTACTCAGAAGTTTAAACATAATTAAAAAGCAGTATTTCCCTAGGTGACGTCGAAAAAACGAGAAAATGGCTTCAGTTACCATAATAAGCAAAACTTTTAAATTAAATAACGGTTTCAATTTGCATAAGGTTTCGTATTATTTTTTAATCAAATGACTAAGAAAGAGCATTGATTTAAATTTTTTTATACAGTTAATTATTATTTCGGATTACATGAGCATTACAATTTAATTGAATTTGTCTGGTATGTACTTTTTGAATCAAATGTAACGTACTTTTAAATTAATTTTTCCTGTCTTATTTGATATTACAAAGATTTGATTTTTATCACTTTTTTTAAATTGCTGATTATGTAAAAATGTTAAAGTATTACTAATTTTCAATACTTCGAAATATTTTAATACCGCCCATAGCGTTTCTTTACAAAAGGTTTTATAAAATAAAATTAAAATTACAGTTTATTAATTGTGTGAAGTTTCAGGTAATTTGAATCTTACAGAAATTTAGTCAACATAATTTAATCCCCCCCCCCGAAAATTTTAAATCTAATAAAAGAATACTTCAATAATGGTACATAAAGTAAACGTCTTTTGAAATATAAACTCGGTATTTAAATTTAAAATACAGGTCACGCTGAATAAATTTAAGATCATTGTTAAAATACTGAATTCGTTTAATGGTTTAAGCATACATACTGGTTTTTAAAACCCCCTAAGGTATTGAGCTATTTACACATTCAATGTAGAAATATTTTCCGGGCATATTCATGATATAATGCATGATTTGTTCAGAATTCCAGTTTCACATGGTCGAAAATTTAGATTATCCAAACTTTTGGGAATAAACTTTCAGGACGGGAAATAAGTATGATTTTTTGACACGAGAATGAAGCAGACATAAAAGGAATGTTAATTAATATGAATTATTGTTTTATATTTTTAGAAATCTTAACCAAGAAATTAAGTTTCTGAGAATTAATTTAAGAGGACTTTCTCCATCTTAATTATAGGGACGTTGAATAAAAACTTAGTAATATTGATACCATGTCCAAAAATGACTGTAGAAAGACTAAAGTATATTTTACTAAAAGTACTGCTTTGTAATCAAACTTAATTTTTAGGAACCATGATAAGTGCATGTTTCATACCTTAAAAATCATGATATTGTAGAGAAAATTGCTGCAAATTGTTTAAGCTAACAATTTTGTGTTGTGTTCTGTCAATTGTGAATTAATTGAGGATTTTTTCCAAAATCTTTTCGAGTTCTTTGAAAAATTTTGGGCTCATTTATGCGAAGAAATAAAATTTATATTAAATTATCTGTAAAATTTGTTACATATATTTAAATTATTGATGAATAATTCAGACATACGTGGATTTTAAATGTTCTTTGTATAAGCAAACGTAGTTTTAAGGCCTTTTTAGTGAAGTATTCTCTCTATTTAAAATGTGTATTTATATTTGATTTTTAAAATACTTAGAATCAAATGCATTTATTGCACTAGAGATAAATGAACTTAATAAAATTACTGGAGATAAATCACTAGAGATAAATGAATATATGTATTAATATGGTACGCTTTATTTAAAAAAGGGAAGCACAATTCCCATGTTTAAAATTTAAATCATTTTAATGTGAATTTTTTTGCAAGAGGAAGCTGACGTATTTTTTATGGAATGAGTTGCTTAGGTATAAGAAAGTAGTTATTCTTTGAACTAACTGATAATATGGAATTAAGGTTACCGAGACTATGCTTGGAATCATGAATTTGCAAAAACGTATATGTATATAATTTTTTTGGTACTTAGTGTCCCTTGAAACAAAATATGCATATAAAATAGCCATTTTCATAAATGGAGAATATTTTGAAAATATGTCCTTCCTTCATTTTTGCCAAAAAATTGAATCTAAATTATTTTTTGCTATAATAATAGTAAAATAATTTTATATGCATATTCTAATTCAAGTGACACTAAATAAAAAACATATTACTCATTCATACACTTTTTCAAAGTCATAGTTCGAAACTAGACAAACTTCGACATTTTTTAAAATTCTATCAGTAGGGTGATAAATAAGACTCCAAAATAATAAATTTTCACTCTTTTTAATAATGTAAAATTCCATCAGAAAACTTATGTTCCAGTACGACTTTCTTGGTTATGAAACAATTGTCTGCAACCAAAATTGAAGAAATAATTACATATTCTTAAGTATTCAAATTATTTAATGCTTATAGCAACACGGAAAAGTTTTTCGTGAGGCTTAAGGTCATAACACATTAAGTTCTTATTTTAAAGTTTTAATTCTAGTAACGATAAACTCTTGTGTGTGTGTGTGTGTGTGTGTGTGTGTGTAAGGGTTCCCCCCCAAAAAATTTAATTTGAAAGAAAACGTGTTCTCCCTCAGTCGCGAATAACTTATGACTATACGAGACATACGACTTCGAAAAGGGTTACGCTGGCTTGTCTCTCATGAAGCTGACTGCTATCCTCGATCTAAAACCTTAGCCCTATTAAATTTTACGCTTCAAGAAGCTGTTGCTACGATATAGGAACTGAAGCGTACTTGGTTAATTAGTTGGGGAACTAATTATGTAACATCCTGCAACAATAGATGCTGCGCGACGTTTAGCCAAGCAACTTAAATGAAATGAAACATGCATACATGTACCATCATTTCGCAATGTATTAGATTCGGTTTAATTTTAATAACGAATTCGTAATTTGCTTCTGGAACATTTGCTTATTTTGAAGCTTTTAGCCACGTGATTAGAAAGACCGTATGCATTCAGGTAGATTAATCATACAAAATGTTTAAATTGTCGGCCAATAATAGCCATTCAAAACGGCTGGGAGAAACAGGCAATGGCACACTCTGGAATTATCATGATAGAATCTAATACCCAATTCACTATTTTACTTTTACGATATATTTAAGTTAAAGTTTCTTATGTAAATGTATTGAAATTCTGTGTTGCAAAGAGTCAGATATATATTTTATTCGTTCAAAAATAATACATTATACATATAAAAAATTCTACTTTAAAATAAATGAACTTTTTTGAATACCCAATTTTATAGGTAACCAAGATACTCTTACACGTAATGTTTAAAGTCAATTTTTAAATAAAAAGACTAAGCCTAAAATTAAATGCCAAATAAAAACATGAAACAAGATACAATTGGAACGTTTAATGAGTTATAACTATGTTTTGCTTCGATGTAATAAACTCATTTTTATATCTATTTTCTTTCAGTGCTATTACCATTATTTGTGATAGAAAATGGGGATGTTGGTGGACGAAATTAGACTAAAAAACCAATAGAATGAATTTGAATAAATTTATCGCTTGTGTATCATTAAGGCTATTTTAGATTTTATGAAAAATATCTATGTGAACTTGTAGCAAACTAAATTTATTATTCATTCTATGAAAAGTATTTAGAATATTTAAGCAACAATTCGTAATGTAATGAGAAATTTCAAAGTTCAGTAGTATAAATTGAAGTTCTCTGTACTTCAGTTTGGCAATTACAGAGTGAAATGGAATTTAAATTATATACAACACACTCAAAAGCATCATTGAATGTAGTTTAAATTGCGTATACCAATCAGCCTTCGCAAAACTATCAGTGCATACATGCTAAGAATATTTCTTGAATAGAAGTGGAATTTTTATATATCTATGAAATTACTCTACTTCTCTTTAGCTTCAAGGGAAGAAAGATAATTTTGAGATAATTTAATTTTGTTTTAAATTAAATATCTAATCAATAGGAATACATTTATAACATTTGAAAAATTCGCATTCTGTTAATTGGGATATTCATGTTATGCGCGAATTTGAATATATATTGTTCTCTGGAAGTGAATTAATTTTAAAATAGCAAAATGTTTGATTCATAAAAATGCAATATGTGTTTAATCTTTTTTTCTTCCTTTTTAAAAATAGGCAAGAAAATTTGCGTACTTAAAATTGACTTCGAAAATAAAACTTTAATTAATAATACATAATCAATTATAAAACAAATTATAATAAATATATAATTAATGTAAGTAAAGCATTCATTTTTTATCTCATTGATCAAATTTTAGATCATTAAAAGACATTGACCATAATGTATAATTTTATATCATATAGTAATATTTTTATTTTATATTTCATGAAGATTAACTCTGATTTTTTAATATTTAAAAGTATATAATACAATGCCAGAGTAAATTTTTTTTAGGATGTAATTTCTAACAGTAGACGAAATTGCTTAAAGTTAAAGCAAAACTACAATAAACATTTAGATAATTTTCAAAATTTTCAAAAGTTAAATAAATAAAGACGCAGGAAGCATAACATTATTTCCGAATTCTTTGAAAAAAAGCATTTTTAAGAATATATATATATATATATATATATATATATATATATATATATATATATATATATATATATATATATATATATATATATATAACGATTTCTATTTCTTCAAAAAACAACAAGAAAAATAGTATTAGTATTTAAATATTTTTTTTTCTCTGCTCTTGATACGTTAGTGGTTTTTCTTGTCTTTTTCTATACACTTGTATACAAACGCAGTTCACTTTTAGTTAATATAGCAACTTTGAATAGTGGACAAAATTTGTAAAAATTTTCCTTTTATCATGAACCAAATTATTGGAATAACATCTTGTAATCAACTACACAGGTAACGCAGATAAAAGAAAAAAAATTACTCTATTTTAACTGTGTTGTTCAACATCATCAACAGACGTCATCAGAGCCAAATATATTCTGTCATATGGATACAAATATAACATAGTTGAGAAAATCAGAAAACAATTACAGTGTTTAAATGACAGCTAACTGTAGAAATATAGGTTAGCGGCAGGACTTAAGAAAGACGTTTCGTTTCATATGCTGTCTGAGAACGGAAACAAAATGGAATTTAAGCTGGAAACTGTTTAATTTTGAAATTCGGATTTCTGAACGACTTTAATAATCAACGACAGGTTACATGTCTATAGACTTCATAATCAAATATAGGTTCTGATAGTTATAGACTTGGAAAGGTCTACCTTTTTGTAACGTTATGCACATAGAAACAGACGTATTATATTACATAATAAACATGCCACAAAAACTTGGGGCAGCAAATATTAAACTTTACATGGATTACCACTTACGTTGTATGCCTCTGCAACAAGGGAAAATATATTAAAGAAAAAATTCAACACAAGAGACAGGAAAGAAAGATAAATAAATGTGTTTATAATACTATGGTAGACAACCTTCTTTTAAGAAATACATGAACTTTTCAAAGTAGTAACATTAGAAATATTATTATGGTAAAAAACGCGTGGAAGCACAATAAAGCTGGAAACAATTTATGAATGGTAGAAATAACAGATAATTTGAAGGTCACATTAATATTAAGAAACTCAACATCAATACACTAAATATATTAATATTGGTACAAAGTTTAACAAAACAAAGGGAAAAAAGAAGTCAATTTATGGTCTACATTATCACTTACATAGTTAGAAACTGTTACGGAAGCTGAAAGTAATGTCAGCAGAAGTAAATTCCAAAGTTATTCATCGTCATCAAACTCACATACACATAATAAATCCTAATATATATATACCCTCCTATATATATTGCCCAATTGAAAGTAAATAGTGTATACAAGGCATAAAAACTATGGCCTAGTAAGAAAAGTATAGGCATATAATATAGACATATTGAATATATTGCCTTCAAAAGATATACCAAAAAAGGTAAAATTGTGTATAATTTGCGTACATGCATTTTTCAAAAGCTCTTAAAAATACTTCACAGAATAAAGATAAATACATTTCGTTGAAGATAAACAAAAGAAGAAAATATTTATTCACTGACAGAATTGTATATGGTATAAGGAGAATGGAAACATTAATATCTACTCAATGAAGATGAACTCACAGTATACAAACCTATTGTCACAAAGGATGAATATAACGTAAAATAAAAAAAAAATAAATATTTATTCGCAAAAAACAGGGTCAAAAAGCCCTAAGAAAAAGTATTGGGATTGAGATATGCGTTGAAAAAGAATTTTCTTTTGGATGAGAAAAACGCATAAAGAGATTCTTTTTTGCAAAGAGTTATGGAAAGATGATACTTGCCGTATTAAAAATATATGTCGATGCTTGAATTTGTAACTGATCTCGAGGACAGTTTTTCAAAAAGGGGAACATATTCAAACACTCTTTTGGAAACCACATTTCAAAATAATTTTGAACAAGGCATTTTAAATTCATTTAGAAAATATTTTCAAATCTAGTGTGTATTTCTATTTAGTATATTATGCGTGTTTCTAATTTTGTTTGGTTGTAATTTTTAAGGATTTACACACACACTGAATAAAATATTTTAAAAAAAAAAAGATCCGTTAAAACGTTGTTTTATTTCATATTTGAACAGTCTATGGAGTCAAATGTGGAAGTAAAGAAAGTGCGTTGCCTAATAAATTGTATATGTATGTAATCCAAATAAATTTTCAAAAAAATTGTTTTGATTTTCATATTTCCCTAACTATAACTTTAATTTTTTTTGATAGTATTTTTATCTTTTTTTCGGAATTTTGCTGCACTATTATATTGTATTCTTAAAAAAAACTTTTTCGATTTTTGGCTTTTCTACTAGGTATACATAACAATGAATTATTTTACATTGTATTTGGCATTGTGTGTGGGCACTAAATTATAGTATTTTTATAGTTAATCTTTTAGAATTTTTAGTATCTTATCCTTACACTATTTGTTCTTTCTTCCCGTTCAGTTGTACAAGGAAATGTAAAGTTAAGTACGCTAGACTTAAAACTATGTATAATCCTCCAATCTTAGTTCCTAAGAAAAAGAGTAGCATTGTATTGAGAAAGCAGTTTAACTTGAACCTATCCTATTTTTTTTTTGTGACTACACTTTTACTTATATAAGCGTTGCCCTAATGAAGAGTAGGCACATACGATTGCGGCAGAATGAGTGCAGTTGTAGCAGAGCCACCAAATAGTGACATGAAGGATGGTATGTTATGTACACTGCATACCATGTTTAACAGCAAAACTTGATAGAGGTAGAAGAAATTAATCAAAAGTGAAGTCGTGCCATATATGGGACCATATATCATACCAAAACATGCTGTAGTACAATTTCTGATTGAAGGATGCGAGTTTAGTGCGAACAGCTATCGACGGATAGTGGTAATCTGTGATGAACACAATTTAGGTCAGACGTTTTGAAACAACAAGTGTAAAAGTTTTCAAGAAGGTCAGCAAACGAAATATGATCTCCATGACAATATCCGTCCACACGTCTCTTATGAAACCAAGACAACTTTAAAAAAAAAGCCGATGGGAAATGTTAGAACACCCACCGTATGGTCCAGATTTGTCACTCTGTAACTTCTAGGCCTTTAAGCCTCTTAAGACTGTACTACATTTGTATTTGTACGATGAAGTGAAGGAAATTGGACAGGACTTCCTCAAGAATTAACCTTGTTCTTTCCAGAGCGAAGACATAGAACTGCAGTATAAGCGACGGAATGTGCGTTACAACTCTCTGGGCGAATTCTTTTGATTTCCAATAAAATAGTTCTTTCCATTGAACATGCCCACTTTTCATTTGGACAACCCTTATAATATAGTTCTAAATCAGATTTATAGAAATTTAGTAGATATTTTATATAAATCTTCTCTCGAGGGATTTTATTTCATAATGGTCTTGAGCTATTCAAGACTTCACGTGATAATCTTTTTTTTTTTGGTTTACCCACCTGACGGGAAATAACCTCAACTTTTTTCCCCTAAGAAACTGCCATGTTTGCGTTTTTAAAACAAAATGACGCAACCTTGCATCATCCGCGTATTATGATCAATCACAGGTAAGCATGTGATTCTAAAGGCTTCGAGTTGACGAAACCTATAAAAGCCGAAATCTTCAGAGTGAAAAAAAATTATTTGCTCATTGTATTGCTTGTGTATACTTAAGTATATATATACATACATATGTGTGTGTGTGTGTGTGTTCAGACTTGTGTGCTACCAATGATTTTTTAAGTTGTATATGACTTGAATTTTCAAAACAGCTGAGTACGTTAACACTTAGCATTTTTGGAAGGCTTTGACAAATTTAGATAGAACTTTTTCTTAAGTGATAATGATTTTATTATTAATAAAATGGTTTTAAAATCATAATTATTTTAAAAAGTATACTCTTTACTAATTCTTTAAAACAAACTATTTTATAATTTTACTAAAAAGACTATGGGTTAGGCATATTTTAAATACTTTTAACTGATTTTTTTTTTTTACACAAAGCAAAATTGTTAAAAAGCTTTTGCGATATCAGTGCAATCCTTAGTATATTTTATCTTTATTGCTTTGATATTTTGAAAAGTTATAGATCGTTCTTTCATAACTTTAGATATATAAAATACATAATTAAGTTCTCTGAAACATTGAAAAGAGCTCTTTGAATGACTGTAAAGATTTATAGCAAACTTGTGAAGCAAAAGTAACGACACTACTTCTGACTGAACTATAATGAGTCTGCAAACTTAGAAAAGTTTTCAGAGACAGAAAAGTCCATTGACTAACTAATTGATCAACTTGATAATTAGTTGAGGAACAGACAGTAAATTCTTTTATGTACATTTAGAGACGTATCAAATTATTTTTTTCAGAAATTCTTATACTTACTTAACTACATTAGTAGAAAGAGTAATATAATAACCATTAGTTGAGTATATAGCAATTGCAAACATAACTATTTGTTATGTATGGTTACCTTCACTGAGTTTTGCCATTATTTACTTATAAATATAATGTAGTAAGCATATTTAATTAAATCTGTGATATAGTGTTAAAAATGTTTGAAGGAATATTTCTTCCTTAACTAAGATTTATAATTAACTAATATAAAATATATACAATGTAGTAATATGTTTCGAAACCTATTTTCTTGCGCTTTTTTTATTGATAACTCACGCTTAAAAGGAAATGTGTAGCTTGATTAAAATAGTGATTGTTATCAGATTAAAAAGAATGATAATTTTCGCTGTAATGCAAAGAGTTAGAAGGAGGTTATTCTTAAAAAATATTTTGCCATAGCTGCCGTGTGTGTGTGAACACTGAAATATACTGAGTGTCTGATATTTGTAAGTATGATAATATTTACTGTTGTTTGTTCTGCTGTTATAACTATCCAAATGTGTTATTTTTTAAACCAATTTTTTTAATATAGCTTAGAACTAAATGTACCCTATATTAAATCAGCATCATGGAGTGTTAGATATTATAATGTTCGTTTTAACTTTAACAATGTTCTGCAATGGCAAAATATTAATTATAGTTTTAAAAAACTATAGGAAGACTTCAAATGTATAATATATATTTAAAAAGTGTTCATTAAATATCAAAGATTGTATTATTGTTTTGTATAAGAGGATAAGTCAATGGATAAGAATATTGATCAACAGTACTTGATATAGTGAATAAGATACCAATACATATCGTTTTCCAACTCTTTAACATAAGACAATTAATTTAAAATTGCTGAAACAGAAAATAGATGTATTGTATGTCTTGTCAAACTTATGATACATTTTTTTTAAATGATGTAAAATTCTTAACACTAAAAAGACAAACTTAATATATGCCTATATTGCCCCCAAACAATCAAAATGACTGCATTGTGAAAACATTTACTTAAAATTAACTTTTAATATTTTTTTATATGTACAGTCATATAGAAAGTTATTAGTAAATATTAATAAAAGAAACGTTACTTCACTTGGAAAAATATATTCTAAGAAATTCTACGAAATTGTGCATTATATATGTCATTGTTTTTCTAATTGAAACTAAAAAGCAGTCAAAATGTCTTCCTCGGGAAATCTGGTGTTAATCTGTGCTAAGTATCTGAGCTTTGGTATACATGTGATAATCTGTGCTAAGTATCTGAGCTTTGGTATACATGTGATAATCTGTGCTAAGTATCTGAGCTTTGGTATACATGTGATAATCTGTGCTAAGTATTTGAGCTTTGGTATACATGTGATAATCTGTGCTAAGTATCTGAGCTTTGGTATACATGCGATACTTATTATCATTCAAAGTTTATTACTGTTTTCTTTTGCTACGAGGGAGGGGGGGAGTGACTGATTGCTTTATAAACGTCTGACTCAAAAGCAACCCTAGGGCAATGAAACTTTCAATTTTGAACGACGTAATTTTAACATAAAATTTGAAGGAGGATATCTAAACTGGCACCCGTTTGCTAACAATTACACTATGTAAGCATGAGTAATACTTGAACCATGACAAATTTAACATTTATCAAACTCTGCAGTAGTTAAATCTCAAGTGACACTTGTACAGGTGGGAGTGAAATATTATATCTTCCCATATTCTATGTTTTAAGTATTTACATTTATACCAATCTAGTGTCCTTCCTTATGAATTATGTATCACTCTTTTGATTAACTGTATTGCTGAAATGACTAGGGGGTTCTCTAGTTTTTTTAATGAATCATTCATAGTTTTAACCAAATCAGTTGGCAAGATTGTACAATTTGATGAGTACATCAATGGATTTTAGATTCTCGAGTTGAATGAGATGTGTGTATATACTGCACATTAAATACACGCAATGCAGAAATCTATTAGCACTAATGCGTGTTATTTTGAAGATTAAAATAGAAATCGTATATGGGGATCAATCACTTGATCATTGCTAAATATTCTAAAATCTGACGCTGATGACTCATTGTTAAGCTGTAAATCAGATTCTGATAAGCAACAATCCAACAAGCTTAAAATTAAGGACATACAAAACAAAAATTTTATAGAATGTTTTGCACTTTTGTTAATTGTATTAACTGTAGGATTCCTAATTGGAAAAACCTCAAAACATTAGGTAGAAATAATGAGGGTCTGGTTAAGCTTATTTTTCATGCGAAAATCAATGTTGAAGTCACGAGTAAAATTTGTGGAATGATTGCCGTCTCATAGAATGATGAATATTAAAAAAAAACTGAGGATTAAATAATCAATTTACATCAATATTGTAAATAAGGAGAAAAGAGAGCAGGAAAACACTGGCATAACTTTAGTATGCCACACGCGTGGGGATAGAGAAAACTTATTTTCAATTCTAAAATAGTATAAGTTTTCTGAGTAATTGAATTTTTGAAGAATATGTCAGAAAAATCATGTGCAATTTATTTTCGTTACATGTATACACATCCGTTTCATGTGATTAAATTCCACAAGATACTCTGGGTGAGTGAGTGAATGTTTATCAACGTCGCCATCAAAAGCAACACAAGAGCTATTGACGACAGGCCTTGTGATTTTGAACCAAGGTCAATTGACGAGTGCGGCATTGGAGCTGGTACCACACACCACGCCATTTTGTAGACTGTAAGACACTACACATTTAACGTGCATCTCTTCCTCTACACGGCGGGTATTTAGTGACCCGTGACTCGACAAAGTCAGCCTCTTGTTCATGGCCATGACTACTGGGCTACCGTGACCAAACTTTGGGTACGTTAGATAATTTTAATTATTACACAAACACACACGTACATACATATATAAATGTGTGTGTAAATGCATATATAAATGTGTGTGTAAATGCATATATAAATGTGTGTGTAAATGCATATATAAATGTGTGTGTAAATGCATATATAAATGTGTGTGTAAATGCATATATAAATGTGTGTGTAAATGCATATATAAATGTGTGTGTAAATGCATATATAAATGTGTGTGTAAATGCATATATAAATGTGTGTGTAAATGCATATATAAATGTGTGTGTAAATGCATATATAAATGTGTGTGTAAATGCATATATAAATGTGTGTGTAAATGCATATATATAAATGTGTGTGTAAATGCATATATAAATGTGTGTGTAAATGCATATATAAATGTGTGTGTAAATGCATATATAAATGTGTGTGTAAATGCATATATAAATGTGTGTGTAAATGCATATATAAATGTGTGTGTAAATGCATATATAAATGTGTGTGTAAATGCATATATAAATGTGTGTGTAAATGCATATTTAATTTATTAAAAACATTTGGAGGCATCAAATAGTCTACATACGTATTGCATGTCTATAGTGTAGTATGTATACATCTCTGAAGAGTATTCATATTGTACAATTACATTTTACATAGCAGAAATTTTTCTGAATTTTTTTTATGAAAGGAGATTATAGAAAGCCTGAATTATTTCTACATACTATCATTGGGGAAACAGTTGAATACCTGCTTTCCAAAATGTTTAATGGTTAAAAACTTGATTACTTTGCGATGACAATCATTTTTAGAATTTTTGTATACTTTTGTTTGTAATTCGTACAAAAAAATTCATTGTGAGATACGCTTTGAGAAAATTTTGAGATATCTCTTTTATATTTAAGTTAAGGAAGTGAACAGTTGTAATTAGCATAAAATTAACTCTGTCCCTGAAGAAAACTATCCTCCAGGGTCTTATCTTCCTTATATGAATGTGGAATCTGCGATCTTGTGATATTCCAGTGACATGCTTTTCCGTAGGGGACTTCTGTCTCTGGCAAATGACGGGTCTTCGAGATGCTTCAACAATTCCATTTGTTTTTCTTTTATTCTGTAGTTCCTTTATTTAAATATTATTTTGATTTTTATCTCTAGATTTTGTCGTAAATAAATTTGAAATATCCATTCTATTTAATTTTTTTAGAAATATTCATGCATTTAGAAATCCTAATTTTTAATATTTATAAAATTATAATCTCTTAACAGTTACAATTTATGAAGCTAAACTTTTTACGCTGTCTTTCATAATTATTACTATTTTTGTCACTGCTGATTTTTTTAAGACCATTAATATTCTGCTTAGTCAGTGAACTTATAGTTAATCTCTAGTCAGTGAACTTATAGTTAATCTCTAGTCAGTGAACTTATAGTTAATCTCTAGTCAGTGAACTTATAGTTAATCTCTAGTCAGTGAACTTATAGTTAATCTCTAGTCAGTGAACTTATAGTTAATCTCTAGTCAGTGAACTTATAGTTAATCTCTAGTCAGTGAACTTATAGTTAATCTCTAGTCAGTGAACTTATAGTTAATCTCTAGTCAGTGAACTTATAGTTAATCTCTAGTCAGTGAACTTATAGTTAATCTCTAGTCAGTGAACTTATAGTTAATCTCTAGTCAGTGAACTTATAGTTAATCTCTAGTCAGTGAACTTATAGTTAATCTCTAGTCAGTGAACTTATAGTTAATCTCTAGTCAGTGAACTTATAGTTAATCTCTAGTCAGTGAACTTATAGTTAATCTCTAGTCAGTGAACTTATAGTTAATCTCTAGTCAGTGAACTTATAGTTAATCTCTAGTCAGTGAACTTATAGTTAATCTCTAGTCAGTGAACTTATAGTTAATCTCTAGTCAGTGAACTTATAGTTAATCTCTAGTCAGTGAACTTATAGTTAAGTTAATCTCTAGTCAGTGAACTTATAGTTAATCTCTAGTCAGTGAACTTATAGTTAATCTCTAGTCAGTGAACTTATAGTTAATCTCTAGTCAGTGAACTTATAGTTAATCTCTAGTCAGTGAACTTATAGTTAATCTCTAGTCAGTGAACTTATAGTTAATCTCTAGTCAGTGAACTTATAGTTAATCTCTAGTCAGTGAACTTATAGTTAATCTCTAGTCAGTGAACTTATAGTTAATCTCTAGTCAGTGAACTTATAGTTAATCTCTAGTCAGTGAACTTATAGTTAATCTCTAGTCAGTGAACTTATAGTTAATCTCTAGTCAGTGAACTTATAGTTAATCTCTAGTCAGTGAACTTATAGTTAATCTCTAGTCAGTGAACTTATAGTTAATCTCTAGTCAGTGAACTTATAGTTAATCTCTAGTCAGTGAACTTATAGTTAATCTCTAGTCAGTGAACTTATAGTTAATCTCTAGTCAGTGAACTTATAGTTAATCTCTAGTCAGTGAACTTATAGTTAATCTCTAGTCAGTGAACTTATAGTTAATCTCTAGTCAAAAGTGAACTTATAGTTAATCTCTAGTCAGTGAACTTATAGTTAATCTCTAGTCAGTGAACTTATAGTTAATCTCTAAAAAAATCAGTGAGACTTATAGTTAATCTCTAGTCAGTGAACTTATATTTAATCTCTAAAACAGTGAACTTATAGTTAATCTCTACCTCATTGAACTTATAAAAAGTTAATCTCTAATTTGTTTTAGTAAATAGTGAACTTATAGTTAATCTCTAGTCAGTGAAAACTTATAGTTTCAATCTCTTGGAACCTGGGGCTAAAATCAGATTGAACATAATCAGAACTTAGTGATCTTTGCGGATGATAACAGTGCTGCAAAATCAAAACATATGAATCGTTGTATACTGGGTTGATTGATTGATTTAATATTAACGTCGCACTGTTCAGCTACACACGAGGAGCTTTTGGCGACGGACCACGTAATTTTGAACCATGGTCAAGTGACGTGGACGACACCTGAGCTGGCACCCCTCTCCCTAACTACCACACCACACCAACGGGAGGACGTTTCAGCTCTCGACAGATTTAACGTGCATCGCTGCCCTACACGGCGGGTCTTTAATGGTACAGGGTTCGAACCCGTGACAAAGCAAGCCACGGTCCGATACCCATACCACTCGGCTACCGCGGCCACCACAATTTTGAGGGAGAACAACTTGGAAGAGGGTCTCTTTCCCTGCCACCAACTTCACGAGAGGACTTGCGGATCGACGGCTGCTTAGAGTACCCCCCTGTCGCGAAGGCACTATACATTTACAAACATCCATGTCTTCTCCAAGATTCGAACCCAGGCCCTACGGCACAGCAGTCAGCGTCGCTAGCCACTATATCGGATGGGCGACAATTTGATAGTTAAATGTACGTAGCGAGGTAATTATTCAATAACGGTCACACTCAACTTGGGAAACACCAAGAAGTCAATATCATGCGCAGCTGTTGTACACAGCAATATCTACTGCGGGGAGCCTAGGCATTTAGACAAAGAGCTGTGGATGTGTTCTTAGAATGTCTCAGTATATGCTACATCCACGTATTCCAAATTTCATATGATGTAACAGATGGTGATTATATTAAGACAGGTACTTATCAGGTATCGAATAAAGTATTCAATGAAAAACAAACCACGTGAAAACACGTGGGCCAAATTAAGAGTGCCAGCTAGTGGTCATCGAAGAATTGTTTAATGTTGAATGCCACCTATGGTCTCGCGTTGTCCTGTTTAAACCTGGCAGCAGGCCAAGATTTGAAAGAAATGACAACAACAGACTTCAAAATTTATAAGACCTATAGGGGTGTCTGTTGAGTATACTAATCATACATATTATGGGGTGCGGGAGTATGCCACTTCCTAACCTATGCCACTTCAAATAATTACATTAAGTAAATGATCAGTATGGTGATGAATGAATGAGTAAGTGAGTAATATTAACATCGCACTGTTTAGCTACACGTGGGATTTTGGCGACGGACTCCGTAATTTTGAAACATGGTCAAGAGAAGAGGATGACACCAGAGCTGACACTCCCCATTCCTAACTACCACACCTTTCAACAGATTTAACATGAATCACTGCCCAACACGGCGGGTCTTTAGTGGCACTGGATTCGAACTCCTGACATGCCTGCCATGATCCAATACCTTGGCAACTGGGCTATCGCAGCTTTAGTATAATGATGAAAAGGTCATGCAATATCTCAACGCGGCACCATGGTGCTTCATTTAAAACGATAATGTCATGCTGTTTCTTTGTCTATGTATGGTGTTTTACGCCCAATACAGTAGCATTGCCTTGTGTCGCTTGATTGATTGATTGATTGATTTGATTGATTTAATATTAACGTCGCACTGTTCAGCAACACGAGGGCTTTTGGCGACGGACCACGTAATTTTGCCTTGTGTCGCAGAGTCGAAGTTAATCAAAACAAAGAATGCCTTGCTGAAATTCCCGGCCTGCAGTAGACGATGTTTAACCAATACGTGCTAACAAATATTGCACAGCAATAGTATCTAACTTTTTGCAATATGTTTCTATATGTTGTAGTGTGATAAACCTTTACTATATACAACATACGTGTCTTCAAACACGGCAGTGTAAAGAGGAGGATGGAATCCTTAATGGTTAATCCGTTTCTTATAATCCAATCGCGTATTCAATATTCGCTATGATAAGACATTTCTTTTAACACTAGCAACAATTTTTCTGACGGATAGTTGGAAATTTCACAAATTCCAATTCTTTCTCTCTAAAAAAACTCTTAAAATTACAATATTCTATCGCCAACTACTTTAAATGAAATCCACATCGTGTGGGATAATAAAGACCATGAACGCGTAACTCAACTGTGAAAATCTTCTCTTTGTAGTGTATATAAATTTAGTGAACAAGATGTAAGCTCAGGTGCTGTCATTGTCACTAATTCATTTGAAATTTACGAAGTCCACCTAGTAGTCACAATTGCCGAGTCATTAGATCGTGCCCAGTCTTGTTGGAATCTGAGATTTAATGGTGCTAAGCATCCATTTTCTAAGGTATTTTTACACATTAAACTTGTCAAGGATCAAAGTCCTCCTGTTGGTATGATGTGGAAATCTAAGTCATGGAACACTTAAAAGTCATCCACGTAACTTGACATTAATTACAAATTACGAATTTGATTAGCAATAGCTTTCGTGTTACTTTTCGGCAAAGGTAGCTAAGTTGTCATGGTCGTCACTCATAATTACATTAATGTTATTTCTGACGAGTTGGGTGGTCGTGGTAGCCTAGTGGTCAAGGTATCGGATCGTTGCTGGTTTGTCACGAGTTCGAATCTAGTACCACTAAACACCCACCGTGTAGGGAAGCGATGTAAGTTAAATCTGTCAAGAGCTCAATTGATTGATTGATTGAATATTAACGTCGCACTGTTCAGCTACACGAGGGCTTTTGGCGACGGACCACGTAATTTTGAACCATGGTCAAGTGACGTGGACGACACCTGAGCTGGCACCCCCTCTCCTAACTACCACACCACACCAACGGGAGGACGTTTCAGCTCTCGACAGATTTAACGTGCATCAATGCCCTACACGGCGGGTCTTGAGTGGTACTGGGCTCGAACCCGTGACAAAGCAAGCCACGGTCCTGTACCTATACCACTCGGCTACCGCGGCCACTTCAAGAGCTCAAACGTCCTCACGTTGGTGTGATGTGGTAGTTGGGAGAGAGGGGTGCCAGTTCTAGTGTCGTACTCGTCACTTGTCCATGGTTCAAAATGACGAGATCCGTCTCCAAAAGCCCTCTTTTTGCTGAACAGTGCGACGTAAATAATCACTCACTTATTCTGACGAGTCGGGCTCAAATCCTGGTTCCCCTCAAGATTCGCCATATAAAGGGGTCAATGCACTTTAAATCTCAAGATGTGGAAGTTAGGTGAATGTAGTAACAGCTCATGTATCGTCCTTGTCACTCGACCGCAAACTCGTGACCGGCGCCATTTCTATCGAGTCATTGGATCGAAACTAAGTCCCACTAAAGATCCACCATTGATTGATTGAATATTAACGTCGCACTGTTCAGCTACACGAGGGTTTTTGGTGACGGACCACGTAATTTTGAACCATGGTCAAGTGAAGTGGACGACACCTGAGCTGGCACCCCCCTTTCCTAACTACCACTCCAACGGGAGGACGTTTCAGCTCTCTACAGATTTAACGTGCATCGCTGCCCTACACGGCGGGTCTTTAGTGGTACTGGGATCGAACTCATGACAAGGCAAGCCACGGTCTGATACCTATATACCACTCTGCTACCGCGGCCACTAAAGATCCACCATGTAGAAGGGCTTAAGCACATTAAATTTAACGTGGATCAAAGTCCTGACATTAGCGGGATAATAAACTTCCAAAGTAGGTGCTTGCTCAGGTGTTGTTCTCCTCACTATCTAGTTTAAAATTACTAAGTCCGTCGATGATAGACTTCATGTTGCTTCAGATGGAGGCTTTAATAAAGAATCGATTTTGTTACTTCTAAGTGCGACGGTAATAAATAATCAGTCGCGTTGTTTCTAAATGCGACTATAACAAACAATTAATCATACGAGATCCATGTACAATCACTTCCAAGTAACTTTAGATTATTGTTAGAAGTAAATATGCTTATATAGTAGGAAAGATTTGTATACAAAAATATTTACAAAGTGTAATTGTTTCAATTAACTTAATAGAAAATAAATTTAAGTTACCAATATTACATGAAATATATTACTGAACATTCAGAGACATTCTTCAAGAAAATGTTCCTTTTAAGTTTATAAAAAGTAATTCGGCCTTTATATAATCAAACTCAAAATGATTAACTACCAAAACTTCAAACTGCAAACGTTTATAAAACCAAAACTAACTAACTATGAAAGTTTAATCGGCTGTCCAAAAGAGTTTGACTGAATAAAATTTAAACACTAAAAAATTACAAACTCAAATGATTGAGCATTTTGTTACACTTTTTTTGACTGAAAATAATTCAAATGCTAAATAATAACTATCTCATTGATTGAGGAACTATCAAGAAAGCCAACTCAAATGATTGAGGAACTATCAAGAAAGCCAACTCAAATGATTGATCAACTATCAAGAAAGCCAACTCAAATGATTGATCAACTATCAAGAAAGCCAACTCAAATGATTGATCAACTATCAAGAAAGCCAACTCAAATGATTGATCAACTATCAAGAAAGCCAACTCAAATGATTGATCAACTATCAAGAAAGCCAACTCAAATGATTGATCAACTATCAAGAAAGCCAACTCAAATGATTGATCAACTATCAAGAAAGCCAACTAAAATGATTGATCAACTATCAAGAAAGCCAACTCAAATGATTGATCAACTATCAAGAAAGCCAACTCAAATGATTGATCAACTATCAAGAAAGCCAACTCAAATGATTGATCAACTATCAAGAAAGCCAACTCAAATGATTGATCAACTATCAAGAAAGCCAACTCAAATGATTGATCAACTATCAAGAAAGCCAACTCAAATGATTGATCAACTATCAAGAAAGCCAACTCAAATGATTGATCAACTATCAAGAAAGCCAACTCAAATGATTGATCAACTATCAAGAAAGCCAACTCAAATGATTGATCAACTATCAAGAAAGCCAACTCAAATGATTGAGAAACTACCAAAAAAAATATTGTTTAAACAGATTCGAGTCTTAAATTTTACCAGCACCGAATGATCGATTGATTACGGAGAATTTTGAATCATTTAAAACTAAAAAATAATTCACCAAGTACTATGGACTTCTGACGACATATTTTGAAACTAATGTTTTCAGAATGATTGAGCGATTACCGAGGGTTTTTATCAGCGGACTTTAAGTACTAATGACAAATTTAAAATTATTGGGTGATATACTAAGATGATTTTCCGGCTAAACAAATCTTTTAGTACAGAAATTTTAACGAACAAAAATAAATTTGAACGAAGCATTGTCATTAAGGAATTTTCCCCAACTAACCAAAGTTTAATGTGGTAATAAGTTTGATGAGTGAGAATATATAAATGTATCGGCTGTTGTATTCTCGTCTTAATTATACGAGACACATTAATCAAAATTCGTATTAAATCAAAAAATGCTGATAAGGAAAACAAATTAATTTATGTATTGTATTGAAGCTCTTGGCAAAACAATTCAAATGAATCTCGCATTAGTTAACTACAAGATGCATTAAAACCAGAATATCTCTCTCTCTCTCTCTCTCTCATTTAATATTCTAAATTAACTTTAAACTTAGTGAGTGAGTGAATATTAACGTCGCACTGTTTAGCTAAACGAGGGCTTTTGGTGACGGACCTCGTAATTTTGAACCATGGTCAAGTGACGAGGACGACACCTGAGCTGCCACCCCTTTCTCCTAAGTACCACACCAACGGGAGGACGTTTGAGCTCTGGAGAGACTTAACGTGCATCGCTCCCCTACACGGCGGGTTTTTAGTGGCACTGGGCTCGAACTTGTGATAAGCCAGCCATGATCCGATACCTTGACTACTTGGCTACCACGGCTACAAACTTTGAACTTAAAAATTCAATCCAGAATGCATTGTTTTCGAAAGTTATAAGGAGAAAGTACTGTTTTATTATGCGCAAAAGCTAAATAGCGGACAAAATAAAAAAAAAAATCAAATTATATTTCACAAAATAACTGTGAAACAGCTAATAATTAATTTACGAAGATTATGTTTTACAAAGCCATTGATTCAAAAAAGCCGGGAAAGCAATGAGAAATAGTTTCGCTTAGATTAAAAACATGAATTATTAAGTAGAAAAGTTATTTTTCAAAATCGCTAATGTAAGTCGCGGAGATGATTTATTGTCCAAATTACACACAACTTGATAATACACATCACGATGTACATTATTTTATTCTCAATACTGGCAAGCGTTGGTACAAAGAATATCTGAGCCAAAAAAGCATAAAAAAGGCGAAAGTTTTGAAAAAAAAAAAATCACGTGATTGATGGAGTAGTTCTAAAGGAGTATTTTTATCTATTAACATAGGATAGAAATGCTGACGACTAAAACTACAAAATGCTTTATAAAAAATGTCGATAATATAGAAGTTCAAGTGAGATTTAATAATTTGTACTTGTTATATGATCGTGTTTCTACACTTACTATAGAATCATAGCACATCATTAAAATGTATCAATTAAATATAAAAGTTAAGCAAGAAGAATATATTATTGAAAAATAATCATAGTAACCCACAAATGAAATGAGTTCTGCTTCTAAGTGACAGCTTTGAATAGACTACATTACAGTTTATAATTTAAAATTAATAGCGGCTGTATGATGTGTTTGTGTAGTATAAATACTGTGTCTACATGACCGAACCGATTCAAAACCATGAAGACTCCATAGCGGTTGGATATCGAAAAGTTTTAAAATGAGTATAATGGGACAGAGCAGATTGTTGGTGGGGTCATCATAAGCTTGAAACCATAGATCAGACGATAAAACTCGACAGTACCAGTGCTCTATTCCCTAAATTTCTACACCTCCTATTTGATGATTTAATTACAATTGGATGTTTTTCAGAGAAACAAGCACACATTATTACCCACGAGAGGTTCGTATTAGTACAGAGAGACAAGCCTGCTATCATAAAACAACTTAACTCGCTATTCCCTTGTCTGGTTACTGCTGTCGTTTCTATAAATGGACGATGTTTGCTGCGAGAGATTGGGGCAGTGACGGCGGATATCTCGGGAGATTGCCATCGCTTAGAGATGAACTGAGGGAGTGTGAATCCTCACACCCAAAGGACGTTCCCATCCAAAACGGACAAATATTTTGATCGTGTTTAACCTTTGGAACTTTCCTCCAAGTGTATTCGATGAGTAGTTTCAGTACTAGACGAGTTCAGGGAATACCACTGATATCGCGTTATGCCAATAAATAACGTCGTCATTACTTTTGTTACTAATCGAATAAAACGTAGTTCAACTTTTTAGTAAAGTTTCGACCAGTTATAGTTTTAGCAAAATCAGAAGCATTTAAATTGAGCAGTTTAAAAAGATCCTTTTAATGAATGATAGATCTATGATTAGTATTTTATAGCGCTAGCCGTCAAATTTAAAATTGCCGAAAAAAATTATGAACTGAAACTGCACTGATATCAATGTACTATCAAATAAAGTACATATTTTTGAATTTATATCGCACTTAAGAGATGCGATACGATACGCTAGTATCAGGTGACGAAGTTGATATCTGATCTATAACTTTTCTAATTTTTTACGTTGCCCGAAGCAAAAAATTGGAGGCCCAGCGAGATATAAAGGGAGAATCATATCTTCTAATATTCATCAAATGTAGTGTTTGGAGGAGTTTCGAACCTATGACCATATGGCCTTCAGACCCTGTCCTATCAGCTGTATTTAATGTATGTTTTCATCAATATAAAGCGATGTAGCTTAAGGCATACTTATGGTTAACTTCCGAACAAAAAGAGAAAGATCGTTTCAATGTGCATCGTTTAACGTCAAGTAACACGAGGGCTATTAGTGACGAACCTTTTAATTTTAAACCTTAGTTAAGTGAAAAGGATGGCACATGAACTGGTCCCTCTCCAAGCTACCATTCAAAGCCAACGGGGAGAATTTAAGCCTCGACAGAATTAACATTCATCAACCCCTCTACAAGGCGGGTCTTCTGTAGCACAAGGGCTCGAACTCTTGCCATCCTGCACACGAGTTAATGAGCATAACTACTATGCTACTACAGCCACAGGCATTTTAACCCTTTATCTATCGATGGTACTTAAAAGTACTACTTTAAAATTACATAGAAGAACCATTTTTACGAATATTCTTTGTAATCCACTCTTCCGAGATATATAGTAGCACGGGTTCTATGATGAGTATTTTAGCGGGGAAGGCGAATACTTTTATAGTAGAAAGTGCATTTTTCAGATGATGGCGTTTCTAGCCGATTGCGAAGATTATCATTTTTGTCCCGAAAAAATAGTTAATGTCAAAATTTAAGTATTTTATTTCTTTTGTATGTTAATGATTACCTTAGAAAACAATTTGACTATTTTAAGTGGACAGTGTATATAATTTTACAGTTGATTATATTTAATTAATTAGCTCTCACGGATTAAATTTCCCACAGTTGAGTATTTTTTTATGTATATCCCTTAATTTTCAATGTAGTGATCCCAAAAAAATATTGCATGAAAAAAACTGCTATAAATCATAATGCGGCGGATAAATGGTTAATGGTAAAATCAAAAGATGAATCTCTTACTATCTAATAAAACTTGTCAGAATGCGTGAAATTTTCGCGACAATTACGGCATACTTCAGTGTCTCTAAAATGTTGAATGAAATTACTTTCAAATGGATTAAAATCTGGAGAAACGATATTCACCGTTATCTAAGATAAGTCATGTCCACACACAAATATCGGCCATAGCAGAGAATGGATGAGCTTGTTTGAGTTGATTGACGCATTTACAACGTAAGATATTGCCTCAATTTTGAATATCATTATGGGTGGTGAGGGCACCATCACCGAATACTGTCTAAATTATCATAAGCGAAATTCACGCTAAATTCCTCGAATGCCAACCGATCAGGTCAAAATTACGCCACCGCAAGCTTTCGAGATGGCCGAATGACTTAGGCGGCGGCTTTCCAGCTAGCGCAGCGCAAATTTGGGTTTTTGATAAAGCGTATATGCTTCTGTTTGAATATATCATGGAAGCTTAAAATTTATCAAATCTCAAATGTTCTCCAAATATTTAATTGATTTCGAATGTATATACGTATAAAAGTTCGTGAATCAATTGATATCCTACGATGAGTTTATTTACATGTCACGATTGTAGCATACAAAATAGATAAGACTCAAAAACATGCAAAACGTGATACCGAACTTTTCATGCTCTATTTCCAGTTTTTGCGATTAAACTGAAAGATACGGATGGATTTTTTTTCCTTTTCGTAACAAGTGTAGCTTCCTTAACTCTTCCTGAAATGATAGGGTCGGAACATTGCCAATATTTCGTTCCTGTGCGTCGTTAGACGAATCCAAATTTTCAATTCATACAGTATAAGAAAAGGATTTTAACGATTTGCATCCTGTCTTTTTTAAATAATGCTTTGGTAATATCACAAAGCAAAATACTGCTGAAAGAATTTCTAATTTCCTACAACGGTCAAGTGCTGAGAATGACAGCTGAATTGAAATTTCCTTCACGAATTTCCGCATGATACTGAACATGAAGACATTGAGGTTCAATAAAACTTATTGGGTAGTCGCACCTATTCAATATATTTCTTCATGGATTTAATTATCGAACCTTTACCTTTTTGCCTATCATACAACTGCTGATCCATTCAGGCTGATAACCAGCTAAGAGAACGAAAGACGAGGGGTTTCAAACTCGTCAAAAATCACATTAGCAGAAAATATAGGATCAACAGGATGAAACCGAACTCAAACATCTATTTACTACCATTGTTTTGAAAACTTATGAGCAGAGATGCTCTAACTTAGGTGTCATCCTCGTCATTTAGTAGGATCCGATAGGATAAGATCTACCGAAGCGGTGCAATACGCAGTTCCCTTGCAACGATGAGTTACCTTAAAGTTGATAAATAACGTATCAAAAAGCCTTATTAGGACACATATTCAAACAGTAGATTAAAAAAATGATTTCCGCAATAACGTTTATTTTATGAAAAGCCAAGTAGCTAAGAAAAATAGTATCTCTTATTTAAAATCAAAATTATTTTAAAAAGTGCCTTTCATTCTTTTTTTTTTACTAGAACATATATAAATTTTTATAATTACATATTATAGCTACACTAATAAAATAAACTTCCAAAAATTATACCGGAAATATTTTTGAACATTTATCTTCATATTTTCGCAAAAAAAATTTCGGAGTTCATAAGATTTCTTAAAAAAGCAACCAATATTGAGAGAAAACGGTTTAAATAAGTAATAATAAATATAACATAACTTCTAATAGGGAAAATATATTAAACAGAAAATGTGCTTTTGAAATCTGAAATCAGAATCAAGTAAATATCTATGTTTCGTGTGTAACCTTCAGTAATGGTTCCGTAACACAGAAGTTTCCTTTTTTTGAAAAATGTTTTTAAAAACACGAGATGATTTTTATCAAATGCCGAAAATATATTTTAAAAAGAAAGAAACAATATAAGCATTAAATACAAATATCGCTAAATACGATTATACATTATAAGACAAAAAATTAACGCAATATTTTATATCACTTTCAAAAGTAACTTGAATAAAAATAACAATCATACCATATACGTAACATTTTTAACATATTTAACTTTCGTGTTACTAATAAAAAAACATTTCGATTGTATTCATTTTTTAATATTTAAATCTCGTTCCATAAAAATATAGCACGTGATTTTAACGCAAAATTAGTTTTTTAAATATACTTTAATAAATTAAATTTTCATAAAAGAATTATATTAAAAATGCAACAAAGATCCCATACAATTGAAAATTGTATAACGCTCTTAACTATAAAAAAAAAAAGTAATACATCTAGACTTTTTTACGATTTAATAAATATTTTTGCACTGTTTAAAAAGAATTCCGGATTTAAATATAGAATTTTCGTAACATTTTTAAATTTGCTTATGAATTCTATTTAAAAAAACAATTATCTGTTTAAAACAATTTACTGTAAACAAGACATAAAAGGTGGAAAATTAATCAAAAAATTATATTAATTATGATTACTTTAAATTTAAAGTACTATTAAGTATATTTAAGTTAGTACATAATGTTTTCAAATTCAATTTACAAACAACAAAACTATTATTTAACTAAAAGCGCTAAAACTAACATGCGAGAAATACCGTCTTTATATTATATATAACTCCATAATGTGAAAGAACACACACATCTAATTAAATGCTAGCATAAAATTGCTAATTCTACTAACACATACTAAATAAATGTAAAAAAAAAACACACGAAGGAAAAAGTTGGCGAGTTTAACAAACAACTTTCAAACACACATCCCGTTTCCGAAAACATCCCGCATCGGGGATTGAAGAGTTTGAAATATCGAAAAGTTTGATAAATGCAAACAATCATCTCGCAAATAATTCCTCCAACTTTTTTCCACATGGTAAATAAGAAAAAAAAGTTACCTTAAAGGTCTTTGAAACTGATGTCTTCGACGATCAGCGGGACGATAAAGTTCAGTTTTTTATAGTTCCTCTATATTTTTTATTTTTCTGTTCTTTGAAATATATAGAAGAGTCAAAAGAATTAGTATCTAGAGAAAGTAGAACTTTCTAAGACTTAAAGATGAGAAGTCACGGAAGAGTTCCGTCACAGTTCACAAGCGGACGGCAGTACCGCTAAGTTGCATCACTTGGACAACCACACTATTCCTATGCATGAACCATAATAACTCGAAGCGAGGGTTCTCTACATGCTAAAAGCTGTGGACCAACTGAGGATAAGCGAACGTTGGACGAGAAAATATCCAGGGTATTTCATCTTACCACTGGCGCAAGCAACTTCAGATCGATACTTCCTCAGCGCCTGCGTATCAAGGGTGACAGTGTATGGGCGACATCGAAAGAAGAAAGCTACATTTGGCTGCGATTCGCTCTTGGAAAGAGTTGTTTTTTTTCAAATATCAGCCAAAACTTGTGCTCTGTTTATACTGGGGGCGTACTTGGGCCGCTTGCGAAGGGCAGGTACATAAGTGGGGGAAATAAAGTTTTGGTTTGAGGGACTCTTTAGAGATTTAGGTGGGATTTTTATTAAACATGCTTAGAAGCTTTGAAAAGAAAACATGATATTTTATTTAAACACTTTCAGGTGTTTTTTTTATTTCATATTCAAATAAGAGAATATTAGTTAACTATTTATTTACTACTTTTTTTCCTATAAAATATTTCATAGAGTATAAAATCTGTGAAATAAATTCTTATACGTTTTCAGGGTAGGATTGGAGTAATTTTCTTCGGTCCGAAAAACAAGACTAAAATAAACAAAAGTAAAAAAAAAAAAAAAAAAAAAAAAATGAAGTCCCCCCCCCCAAGAAAAACTTTTCATATGAACTATTTGTTGCTTTAAATATTTACTCCTAAATAAATGACATTCATGTTTTGGAAATATTGAATAGAAAAATTGAATAGATTCCAATGTTCTCAGCAAAGAACGGAAAAAATTAATTTATTATGTAAATTCATCATTTGTTACTTTCTAAGCAAATTTTGAAGGGTAATTTGAATTCTAAAGTCCAATTTTAGTTTACTTTTAGGGAAGAAGATAAGTGACTTTTTGTTGTTGAAAGGCATAAAGTACAATTATATTTTTTACGTCTATGTTAAGATTTGGCGAAATCTTTGTATAAAAGGGGTGTAGCTCAGTTTGACACTTGGGATAAGGTTCTGAGACAACTTTGCTACATAAGAATCTCTTGCAATTGATAAAAATTTGACAGAAGTTTGGGCTTTTAGGTTTTGTTTTATTTTATTTTTTTTAAAAAAAGGATGAAGGGAACGAAAATAATAATTTCACGAGGGCAATTTTTTATTGACCATATATAAATACTTCTTTAAACCAAGATAATATTTTTTTTGTTTTTTAAACGACTAGTAGTTTTTTTTTAATTATTTAAAAATAATGTCCAATCGTATTATTTTTTTTATATAAAAACTATCTTTTAAAAAATCAATCAAATGATTTTTTTTTTAAAAAAATAAAAACACATTGATTATATTTTTACATTGAAACTGTATTACAAATTATATCTCGGTTAGGAAAATTTAAATGAAATAGCAACGTTGGAAGCTTATGTATAAGAAAATGAACTCATAGTGATCAGGAAATGGTTGAGGGGAATTTGTCTTTTCTCACAAAAAGCTTTTAGCATGTATGATTAGTGATAAATTTTATTGGAATAAATGAAATAATTAAAAAATAAACATGCTTCTTCAAAATGATTAAAACATAATGTTAAACATTTATAAAGACTTTTTTAGACATGTAACGCAATAAAATATGATGTAGCTATTTATTGATAAGATTTCAAATACACACTAAAAGCAAAACATTTGATGTTTGATAATAAAGGTTTTATAGTGTTCTTGAAATCTAGAATGAAACTTTAATTGACATAGAAATGCAAATAAATTCATACGAACTCTATTTCTGAAAGTAGGTACTCGGGAAAAGTTTTACATTCATCGAATTTCAGTAAATTATCAACAATATACATTTACGATGAACCTTAGTATTAAAAATAATTTATTCATGCGGTGCTTCAGAACTAATATAAAAAGAGAGAGAAAACGTCTTTTAAAATAATATTAAATTTTTATTCTATAAGTCACAAATTTTTGAGTTTTTTCTGTCGTTAGAAATTGATATTTATTAAAAATGAAACCAAAATGTGTGTTTCTTGATAAGGTCTGAAAAAAATAACGTAATATTTGTACTTACATTTTGAAATTTATAAATAAATATTGATAAGATGTTTAAAAATGAAATGTGACGTCAGGAAAATCTGATGTTTAAAAATTTAAATATATATATATATATATATATATATATATATATATATATATATATATTCATATATATATATATATACATACATATATATATATATATATATATATATATATATATATATATATGTAAGGATAATTAAATTAGATTAAAAATTAAATTCCCTATCTAGCAATTGACTCATCTTTCGCAGTCCCCATATTCAAGTATCAAACTAATAACCCATTTCTTTCTTCCGAACATATGGCCTAGCCAATAAACATGTCTAATTCCAGATCGTTAGATTTAATAGTCAACATATGTCAGCATTAACTTGCAAGCACCTTCTTCAAAGCAGCGATACTTACCATATGTTTTTCAAGTGGTATCCACTTGAAAACACCACCATGGCGTGTTTTTTCCTCCCTGCTCTCGATCAGAACAGATGTACAAATGAACGAATAAAGGTCGTCTTTTGACTTTTCTAACTTTAATCTGATTCTGTCTTTAAAATCATGACATATAATATATATATATATATTAATTTATTATGACCAGCTTGTCCGAATTGCTTAAATTTCGTTGCCTAATAAAATGAAGGATATTAAAGGGAAAAAGTACTATTTTGTAAATATATGCTACTCTCTGTTGATAGAATAAACTATTCCATGCAATTTGGTTTATCATTCTTTCTTCGCGGTGTTGAATGTTTACAGGCAACATATTTAAAAAAAGTATGTTAAGAGAAAAAAAAACACACTTTTTATGTAGCAGGACCAATGGAAAGAGACAAGGTCAACACATCAGAACTTGTTTAATACTTTTCCAAAATAACGAATTTACTTCCCTGCCAAAAGAAATCATCGAAGGTAAAGCCTGTTTTACAGAATCAAAATGTTACAGGTAAGGGGAAAGATTTTTACGGAAAATCGCTTACAAATAATGTATTATTTAAACTAGTAGTGTTTAAAATGTAAGCTTATTTGGATGCTTATACTTTTGACATACTTTTTGGACGACCTGATCAAAAAGGGAAAAAGGTGGCAAAGTTAAATAAGTGACAGGGACTTGAAGATTAATCCAAACAAGCACGTTAAGTAAAAAATATTTATCGTAGAACTTTCAAAATATGTTTATTCCAATCAAAATAATTTGTAACCAGACACTTTGAATAAATTTACCCGAAATAAAAAATAAAGGTCTTCTTAAGAGTGAAAATAGAAGAATATATCAAACTCAATGACTAAATTTCCTCGCCTACAGTATGCATTCACTGCTTCAACTTTGACATATAATAATCATTATCAAAATTTTAAAAATCGTCTGTTATCTTTACTGACGTTAATATCTCATTAGGTCAGGGGTCAACAAACTTTTGACAGAGAAGAGCTTAGTTGTAAATGAAACAAGATAAATGTAGTATCAATGAACCATTTATCTGCATACGCGTGCGCAGGAAGTAGTGAGTACTCCAGTATTGGTCTCAATCAAAGCTATCTTGTACTAATTTATTTTTTAATTTTATTTAAACAATGTTTTTACATTAAGTAATAACTTCAATTCCTTAAAAAATTAAAAGCTATGGAAGATATTTTTATTTCTGTATGTAAATGCAGAAATAATCACTGACAAAAAAAATGCAAAGACAACTATTATGATGTTGTAAATTAAAACTTACTCGTGGAAAAACGTCCTTACCTATAATACCTTAAGCAATTTATGCTGAATTTTCACGTGTTTACACTAATAATTAAAATTGGAATTAGTTTTTCTTTCATATGAAAGTTATTTCTACATTCTTTTTGGTAATCTTTATGCATGTTATAAAATGTGGAATGGGTTTTGTATCATTTATTGGGGTTTTTTTTAAATGCACCCTTGTCCTGTCATGAATGCTCTCGAACTCGTATGAATATATGTGAACATTGTCGAAAAACGCTTTGAAGAGTGTGTGTGTGTGTGTGATTTGGTACTTTTCTGATTTAAAACTATTTTTAATAATTTTCCTGATTCTCAATAAACTCCGTAAATGTAAAAACAATTTCAATACAAAAGTAAGTCAGATGCTTTAATTTATATGTAAATACAGGTGAATTTTTCAACAAATAAATATAAAGAAAGGAGTATGAGAAAAGGGACGGAAAAAGGAGAGAAAATGAAGCAATTTTATAGCAGACGACTTTTTTTATATAATCTATAAAGGTAGAAGTCTGAAGAGCTGCAATCGTCTATGCTAAGAGGTGCATGCGGTAGTTTGCCGACTCCGCATTAGATTAATAAGGTTCAATTTCCAGAACGAGAATTTTAAATTAAATCCATAGAAACTAATGAAGTTAACAATGTTTCATCTTATTTTCAAAATTTACACGACCAAAAATTCAACGCTCAATCTTTCTCGTCTTTCAAATAAACAAGATTTTTCCACAACTCGAGTTTACAACATATATGTCTCAAGTTACTAAACCATAATTCCACTAGAAAGGCAAGCTTGAAAATGAAAATTAATTATTAAATTTCGAAGAATTTGTTATAACAATTAAATATTTAATATAAAGTGACAGTGAAAAACGGGTTACATTTATTTTTAGTTGTGCAATTTGCTTTTTTTTAAATTTAACTGTAGAATTTCAATATACATACAAAAATTACGTTTATACCATTTTCCTCATTAGATTTTGAAAGTAACATACTTGCATGAAAGAGAATTCCTTTTTTTTCCAATTACAAGGCGAATACTAATTCCCTCGTTTTTTTATGAATCAAATTCATTTGAAATCCCCCTCCGTTGTACCACGCTTTCAGAGAGTAATGAATAAATTCGATTCTTTTTTTCAGCAGATTAGACCAGTCAGTAAGGAGAGAATTTTGTGGATGAGTTGTTTTACTAGAGAAGGGGGGAAAAGGGGAGAGAGAGAGAGAGAGAGAGAAATTCCTTTAATATACACTCTGTCGCAAAAAAATATATGCACCCAGAAGAAATCAAGCTACAATAACGAAACTCGGCAAGAATGTAGTCTGGTAAGAGATATGTAAATGATTAAAATTTCGAAGCCAATGAGACAAGGCTAAGTGTGCTATGCGCATATTAGTTGCGCAACTGGGAGAGTTTAAAAGCATGAGTACGAGCGCTGTACGGCTATCCAAACGAATCTGATGACTTTGATAGACGATATTGAGACTTAGGATGCCTCTAAGACGTAACCGGCGGCAGTACGAGCAGCTGACGGACTTTGATAGGGGCCGTATAATAGGCCTCAGAGAAGCAGGTTGGTTGAATAGACGTATCGGCCGCCACCTCGGTCGGAGCGATATGGTAGTTGCTCGGTGTTGGCAACAGTGGATCACAGAAGGTAGAGTGTACCGTCGCGGAGGGTCAGGACGTCCCAGGAACACAAATGATCGCGAGGATCGTGCAATCACAAGAGTGGCTACTTCGGCACCAACAACGTCGCTAGCATCGATTCAACGCCACTTACCTCCTTCCAGACATCCAGTGCCATCAAGAGAAACCATAAGGAGACGACTGACCGAAGTTGGCTTGAGGAGCCGACGTCCGCTAAGACGCTTACCACTGACCCCACATCATAGGCAGTGTCGACTGGATTTTGCCGACCTCGGGCAACTTGGAGTGTGACAGACTGGAGACGTGTCATCTTCAGTGATGAATCCCGATTCAGTCTCAGTGCTGATGACCACCGCACACGTGTCTGGAGGCGCACCGGCCAGCGGTCCGATCCGGCATTTATTGTCGAGCGGCATACAGCAATTTCACAAGGTGTGACAGTGTGGGGAGCAATTTCTTGGGACACACGATCATCTTTAGTGGTCCTTCAAGGCACTTTGACAGCTCGCAGATACGTGGACGATATTTTAACGCCGATTGTGCTACCCATGCTATCAAGTCGCCCAGGTGCCATTTATCAACAGGATAATGCTCGTCCACATACTGCGCGACTCTCCCAACAATGTCTTCAAGGATATGACGTCCTACCATGGCCTGCCAGGTCACCAGATCTTTCGCCAATAGAGCATGTCTGGACGCGCTGGGAAGGCAACTGCAGCCGTCCCGAGATACAGGAGAATTAACTGCGCAGATGCAAAGACTATGGCAGGATCTTCCACAGGGGGTCATAAGTGATCTAATTGAATCGATGCCACGCCGAATTTCGGCTTGTATAGCTACCAGAGGTGGCTTTACTACTTACTGATTTTTAACCTTTTGCAAGCTGTAACCGCTTAATAAAATGATATTTTGTTCTGAATTTTTAATCATTTGTTTATTTTCATATACACTACATGCATACCAAATTTCGTGAATGTAGCTCAATTTCTTCTGGGTGCATATATTTTTTTGCGACAGAGTGTATGTTTTAAATCATTCCGAAGGGGAGAAATTGAATACGGATTTTCTGTTCCAAGAAGGGCAAGACATTTTTTTTAAAGAAACGTTCGTGTGTGTAAAAGTTTATAAAATGACATTTTGAATTTCTTTATTCAATGTATTTAATAATTTAGTAATTTGAGAACATTTTTAAATTGCTTTTGACTTAAGTTATTAAGAACTAGTTTCTAAGAAAAGGGCTCTGCATAGTAATTATTTCTGTTAGCAAGAATTTTTGATTGGAATTTTTGTATGCTAGCCTCCATTTTAACAATACGGACTTTGTCAGCCCTAGAATTACGAATCGCATATTTCTGAACAAAGGCGGCAAATGAGGATGCTACCTGAGGAGCTGCATCACAACTCAACCATCCATTTTCCCCGCCTTGGAGAAACTTGAGATCCAATTATGCCAGACGGCAGGTTTGGGTTACATGGAGACTCGAACTTTCGACCTACCAACAACTAAATAGGTACTCTAGAAGCCAGATTATCGAAGCTTTATCCAGTATGTATATAATGTATTTTAAATATGAAATGAGAATAGTTGGGAATTTATTCTTGTATTAAACGTGAACCATAATTGGCAAAGAGGTAATCATGAGCGTGGGTTGAAGGTGAAGACCATTTAGGAAAAAAGTAATGGCTACGTTACTGCACGATAAATGATAAATTAAATTCAATCTTTATATGCTTTTTTAAGAAGTGTTATGCGGAAACATGGTTACAATAATCGGATAGTGCAATCCCATCACGAATTGTGTATTGCGATTATCTTGCGTTTGTTAATAGAAAGAAACAAAGAATTTAAGTATGAATAAGAAGAAAAGCTTACATATATAGTACTTGTAAAATATCATCATGTTTGTTAACAATTAATTTACTAAGAATAAGTTGAATTATTATGTATCTAATTTTATTAAACTAGCCAAAAGTGTTCCTGTATAACAATTTAAGATTACTTCTTTATTGTTCTTCTCGCCATACTCTTCTTAATAAAATCGCATAAAGTCGGGTGGTCTTTAAGTGGATAGCGATTGACCGGTGGACCTCCAAGATATTTGGGGTGACCGCCGGCACAAAGACCTAAAAATCATTTCATCATACGAAAGTCTAGAAATATTAAGGAATCCGACTACGTTCGGAACCGTGATTTTAAAAAAGCGCACAAATGGATAATTTTCATGATATTTAGTGTCACTCAGATTAGAATACATGCATAAAATTGCTTTAAGGAGATTTTGACAAAAAAAATATTTAAATATAATATTTTGGAAAAATATATTAACTTAGAATAATCTTTTTCCAAATGTTCTCCTTTTGTGAAAAATGCTTCTATTATAATAATATTTTGCCTGTATATATCTCAGACATCTCTACAGAGGCTCAAATAGAATTTTTGAAAAATTCATATTCTTTTCAGAGTTACCACGAATTGAAATAATTATTGGAGTTTTTTTTATTATAAAATTGCTATCCTCTGTTGTCATAAAATATGAATAAACCCACTTCTAAGTTATATATTTCAAAAATTCTAGTTGAGCCTCTGTGGAGAGGTCTGGCCTATATACATGCAAAATATTATTCTAATAGAAGCATTTTTCACAAAAGGAGAATATTTGGAAACAAAAAAGATTATTCTAAGTTAATTTTTTGCTAAAATATTATATTTAAATAATTTTTTTTGTCAAAATGTCCTTAAAACAATTTGATGCATATATTCTAATCTAAGTGACACTAAATATCAAGAAAATTATCCACATTTATGCGCTTTGCAAAATCATGGTTCCGAACGTAGTAGGGTACCTTAAGAAATACGGAGAGAAAAAATCTATTCATAAGAGAAAATTTCGTTAAATAAAAAATGCACTTAGCTATTTGTGGGTTATTTTACGAGGAAAATTATAAGATATGTTTGGTTCCTGTAAAATGTTCGCTAAATAGAGAAAAAATCGTAAAATAGAAGTTTGTAAACGGGAGGTCCGACTGTATTGTATACCTTCTTTCAGCTGACTTCACTTACGCCACTGGGTGGTCGCAACACCTTGAAAAAATTAGAAGTAGCCCGTACTCTGGAAATGTCTACCTATCCCTGGCATAGGATGGTATATATTGCATGATTTTATACATTGAATGGAAATGGATAAACTATTAATCTCTGTCTCTCTCCCTCTCCCAATGTATTGATTTTTCTCACATTTTCATGAAAGCGGTAGCCTAGTAGTTACCTTCACCAACTCTTGGCCAGAGTGCCGCGGGTTAAAGTCCTGGTGCCACTAAAGACTCGTCGTGTGTATGTGGTGGTGGGGGGGTGTTCACATTAAATCTGTCGAAACTCAATGTCCTCCCATTGGTGTGGTAGTTAGAAGAGGGGGTGCTAGATCACAGGTGTCGTCTCCGTGTCACTTGACCGAGATTCAAAATAACGAGGTCCACGTAGCGTATACCCCTTGTTCTGCTTGATAGTGTAACGTTAATATAGCTCTCACTCACTCAAATTTTCAATTTGAGAAGATAAATTTAAAAAGACAGAGACTCTTGTATTGTTGCCTATAGATACAACCAGAATCCAGCAAAGTAAAATTCCCGTGCATTTTAATACGAAACACAGAACAAAAAATAAAGATAAATTTGCATTTAAAGAATATTATTAAATATCTCATATGTTCATTATTCCTTTGGCATTCGGTACAAACTCCAAGTTTTAGAATTACACTGACTAGGAAGTAACTATTACGATTTTATAGCATTATTTCATTTTGAATATAAAAAACACATATCTTAATTTATTCACTGAAGAGAACATGGACAGGAATTTAAAACTTTAAACGGAATATCAATCCGTCTATAAGGGGAAAAGGGTAAGATCATATTTAATTTGCTTAAAGATAGAAAGAGAGAAATATCATTTTTAGACCTCTTTTATGTACTCCATATAAATATTATAGCTTTCGTGAAGTGCATTCCCTACGCTTGGGAATAAACTATAACTTGAAAAAAAAATATTTGCAAACATGTTTGTGGTATTTATTCTAAAAACACGCTACCTTAAAACAGTTATACGTTTCTAAAAGAACTTCAGTGGTAGCAATGGCAGAACTATATTCAATAAGTTGAATTTATTATGAAACATATTTCATAAATAACTATACACAATAAACTACTCCGAGAAGGAATTCCCTCAAAGTACTTTTGAAACATATAAAGCGAGTTTGTGTGACATTAACCTCGCGCTATTAAGCAGCAGAAGGGCTATTGGTGTCGACCCTTGTAATTTTGAACTTCGATCAAATGACGAGGACGACACCTGAGCTGGCAAACTCCCTCTGATAGCTACCGCACTACTGGAAGAACACTATGCCTCGATAGATTTAACGCGCTTTGGCAACCCTTATACGCTGGATCTTCAGGGATACTAGGACTCGAACACGTAGGTCTCAGGCCAAGAGTTTGAATTAAAAAAATATTTCATTAATAAATTAGTATATTTCCAAATTGTAGAATGTTAAATTGACTAAAAGAATGTGATTTATTTCTAAAAAGTAGAACCTGTTTTTGCGCGTTTTTTTTTTTTTTTTTTTTTGTGATTTTCTTCTGGTGCGATTTGTTTTGTACTACTTTATTTTTGTGTGATTTTTTTATGTGCGATCTTTTTTTTTATGCGATGTATGATTTTCAATGGCTTCGACTCCACTGTAATACTTTCTGTCTATCTACCTGTGGTGTAACGGATAATGTTAAGAACCCCTCTGAAAGTCAGGTTTTGCATTTAATATTTTATAAATTGGGTAAATACGTATTGAGAGTAAATCAGGCCTTGAGCCCCTAGAGTCCTGCCCCCTTGTACGTTATGCCACTGAAATGTAAACACTTCAAGACGCTCTGTTTATTTGTTATAAACAGTTTTCCGAAAATGTGCATTCAGTTGCTATCTCTCAACGCTCCAGCAGCACGATCTTGATTGAAGACGAAATTTTCAATGACAGTGAAATTAACAATAATTTGATAGATTATGAAGAGGTACAAGAAGAGAGAACCGGATTCTTTAAGGGATGATAGAAATATGCAGGGATCCAGATTTCCAACAAATTGGAAAAGTATTTTCTTAAAATAGATACCAATTAAGAAAGGAGTATAAAATTCCAAAAAAGAGCTTCAATCATGTATATCTGGTTGTGACATTTACAAGCATCTGACCCCCCGACCTTCGTCACAAAAACTTATCTCTTACTTTATGTTGACCAAAAATAAATCAATTTAAATTGTACCTCTAAGTGACGAAAGAGATTTTGAACTTATTCATTACAAGGCTTTTGATTACAATGAGCAGGAATGAATTATGTATATGCATTTTAAAAATTTATCTATGAATATAATGAGAATCTATATGTTTTTAAAATATTTCCATGTGTAATATATAACTGTTTATTTGGTTATGGAACTACTCTTACATAAATTTTGTAAATAATTCGCATATTTTATAAATGTTACTTTTTATGCGGTCCCTATACACCGCATAAAATTTTTTCTGTAGTATTTCCACGAATTAGTTTGTTTTATAATGTTTGAATATTTTTTCTGCATTTATTTTTATGCAGTCCCTTTTTACCGCACAAAAACAGGTTCGACTGTATTGTGTTGCTATATATTCATTGTAATCAAGTTTTCATTCTTGACAGTTGTGCACAGTTACGAATTCCTACACCGATTGTTTTATTATGACGTTAAACCTTTTGCAAACTTTTTGTACTTAGTATACTCAGAAAAAAGTGAATCAAAAATCATTAAAATAATAATCATACAAGAAAATAAATTAATAATCACATTTCCATTTTGTACAACAAATTGAATTACCATTGTGAACCACTAAAAGAGAAATATTGGAATTACATTTTCCAGAAAATTTCGTTGTAATCAGATTTACGTGGTGCATTGACACTCCAAACATGTCTAACGTAGACTTGTTACTTCTTAATTGCGGTAAAAAAAGATGAAACTACGCATCAAAAGATCACAGCCAGGAGTTAAATACCAAGAAGTTGATTGATTACATTGGAAGGGGTATTTTATCGCAATTGAGATTATACATGTAAGATGACTAAGTATTCTATTTTACTTTTCTTGGCTTAACGTTTCTTTAATAAGTTATAAACATAACTTTCTATATCAGATTATGAGTAGGAACTCTGAACTGTAAAACAAATGTTTCATGATATTGTTGTGAAAAGCAGAAAGAGAGAGAGAGAGAAAAAGACATCTTAAGTTAGAAAAGAAAAGATTTTAATTTCGGAGTTTATTTAAACATGTTGTTGCAGGTTTTCATAGAATATTAAGGGGATATTTTACTGTTCTAAAGTCTTAGTAAGATTTTAAAATAACATTTTAAATACTCTTCATCCACATTCATCCATAATAACTAAGAAATATAATTTAACATTAATTCATTATTTTCTCTCTTTCCGCTTGACTAATAATTTTCCTTCTTCCATGAATTTCTTCGATCAATGGTAGAACATATTGTAGAGAAAAGGAGTGGGTATAGTCAATGTTGAATGCTTAAATTCAAGTGGCCCTTATTGCCTTTATGAGATGTGGTTCAAAGATTCGCTGAGTGAAAATAAGTTCTTATATTTGAAAGGATCATGTATGATGTTATCCTCGTCACTGGAAATATCAACACTTTTGCCCTCGTTACTAGGGATATCAGCTCCTACTAAATTAGGAGGTTAACTTCCAAGGACTCACTTTATGTATCAACCTAATTAACTATACAATGGAAATAAAAGAAATATGTGTTTCCTTCAGAAAATCTGTAGGTATTAATTAGTTCCAAATTAATAAATGCCACATTTATTACTATCTTAATTCTCCTTAAATAAGAAAAAGAATGCAACTAGTTTTGATAAACTGCAAAAAACAAATTTTTTAAAAAGGCAAAGAAAATGCTTGATATAAATTATTCCTAATTTTTTTTAAAAAAAGAAAAAAAAAGGCAGTTAGTTATTAAAAATTAGGGGAAATAAAAAGTTATGTTATTGATAAAAATCAACAACAAGCATAATATAAAAATTAGAAATAATTTTGAATACATTTTTAGTAATTCGGTTGTTTGTAAGAAAAAGGAAGTTACAAGGTAAACTTGATGGTAAAAATACAAATATTTACAAATGAATTTTAATTAGTAAAAATTAATGAAAAATATTCAATACGAGAATTAATTAATTAAACAGAAATAGTAAAAATTGCGCCAGTTTTCCGAAAATTAATTCATCAAACAGCGACATTTTCTTTTCTAAAATAAGATGTAAAGCAGCGATGTTTATTCTGCTCGTCATTATATTTCTCATTTTACTCAATGTAATTATTCAAAATATTTCTAAGATAAAAACTCATTTTTAAATTTAAATATTAATGATAGTATAACTATAAATTACTAATGGGTATGAGACAGTAAATTCTGAGGCAGTTTTCTTTATGAAGAAAAATAAAGTATGCAGTCTGTAAAGCGGGAAAATTTATTATTTTCTAAAAGATATATCTAATTTTTCTCCATTAAGACCTGTCTTCACTAAGATGTCAAAGAAGATACCTAAATACGTAACATTTTTTTCTAAAAAATGTTCCAATATGTACTACATATATTCTTGTGATTGTTCATTATACACATTCCTTAAGCGTTTAAAATAGATTATATAATTAAAAGGAATAATACACTTTTACATCAAAATAGTTAGCATTTGTTTTGCATTACAATGCAGAAGATGTAACATAGAATGCAACAAATAGAAATCCAGCTATATTTATATATTAAAGGAAAAGAAAATAAAACATTATAAATTAAACAAAATGAAATCTTCAGAAATTTTACAGATTTATTTCATTTGGCCTGGTAAAAATTAGTTGTTACAATATTTTTGAAAGCAAACTTTCTTTTGTATTACTTTTGTTTTCATTATATCAAAAAATAAAATAAATAAAAAACCTTCTATTTTTAGTGGTACATATTATTATTCAGTATTTAGCGCACAGTTGGACTTTCTCTTTCCATTATTAAATATTTTGAGTGATTTATACATACATTTTTCTTTCACATAGTTTTATTAAAAATTTGCTGATACATATATTCATAACAATCTTTCGTTAAATGTTATTGAATTTATATGTATCATTATCTACAGTGGTACTTTTCCAAGTTTTGAACTAATTCAAATGCTGTGTAAATATTTCTGCTGTAAATGATAAGTTTTAGCATGCTAATACATTATAACATTACTGAATATTCACAACAGGTTTGCATAACACACAAATACTACCAGTTTTCTTATAAAGAGTGTTTTTTTTCCAGGTATAGAAGTTTAAGTTGGCATTACTTTCCAAGATGGCGACCGATTTAACAGCTGTCAAGTGATTTATTCTCAGTTTGGTTTGGCAATTCATCATGAATAGACTCACGCCTGAACAACGCTTTCAAGTTGTACAATTTTATTTCGAAAATAATGGTCGATTTTCATAAGTGAATTTTGTTTAGCGATGAAGCGCACTTCTGGTTGAATGGCTACGTCAACAAACAAAACTGCCGCATTTGGAGTGAAGCTAATCCACAAGTGTATGTCGAAACACCGTTACATCCAGAAAAACTGACTGTTTGGTGCGCTTTATGGGCTGGTGGAGTCCTTCTTTAAAAACGATGAAGGCCACAACGTTACAGTCAATGGTGATCGGTATAGAGCCATGATTACTAACTTTTTCATTCCTGAATTGAACAATCATGATGTCCAGGAGCTGTGGTTCGAACAAGACGGCGCAACATGTCACACAGCTCGTGCCACAATCGATTTATTGAAAGACACGTTTGATGACCGCCTAATTTCACGTTTTGGACCTGTGAATTGGCCTCAAAGAACTTGTGATTTAACACCGCTAGACTATTTTTTGTGGGGCTATGTAAAGTCCTTGGTCTATGCGGATAAGCCACAAACGTTTGACCATTTGGAAGACAACATTCGCCGTGTTATTGCCGATATATGGCCACAAATGTTGGAAAAAGTCATCGAAAATTGGACGTCCAGATTGGACTACATCCGAGCCAGCCGTGGCAGTCATATGCCAGAAATCTTATTTAAAATGTAATGCCACAAGATTATCTTTCGAATAAAAAAATTCATGTCAATCGAATAATACATCGTTGTTTTATTGCAATTTAAAGTTCTATACCTCTAAAAAACACCCTTTACTTGACTTCTTATAGGCATTCCAGGAAATATATATTTTCAGACCATGAAATTTAGATCATGTAATGAGATGTGTCAAACGCAAAATGCTCCGTAAATGGTTCAAACATTACTGTGCAATTTGAAAGGAAGGTAATAAATGCTATTAGAGAAATACTTTAATCTATGTGATATGTATTTTTAAGAAATATCAAAATGCGCATAGAAAAAAAATCTGCTTTTGAAAATCTATATAAATTTGCGCTTACAAGTATCAGTATTACTGACTGAGGAAAGACAGCAGTTATTTGCTTCTCATAATAGGGGCTGCGGTAGCCCAGTGGTTAAGGTATCCAACCATGGCAGGTATGTCATGAGTTTGATCCCAGTACCACTAAAGACCCGCCGTGTAGGGCAGCGATGCCCGTTAAATCTGTCGAAAGCTGAAACGTCCTCCCGTTGGTGTGGTAGTTAGGAGAGGGGGGTGCCAGGTCAGGTGTCGTCCACGTCACTTGACCATGGTTCAAAATTACGTGGTCCGTCGCCAAAAGCCCTAGTGTAGCTGAACAGTGCGACGTTAATATTAACTCACTCACTTGCTTCTCATAATAACGCATTTTTTACCAAGAATATTCATGTGATATAAAAGGACGCTTTACTTTGAATTCAGTTAGAATATAAAATTTAACTATTGATGTGTGGTAATATGATTTTTAAAGTATAAATAAATGAAAGTTATATTGTTTGACTTTGCTTCTAGGTTCAAATGTTCATTTTCAATATCTAAATATGTATTCCTGGTTGACAAGTGATCTTATATCAACTAAGTAATCCTGCTAAATGAAAGTATGATAAATTATTAATCTTGTGCAGGCAGTCCTTCATCCTGTCATTAAATACGTTGAGGCTCAAAATCCACACGTTGGCATGGACAGTTTTAAGCCGGCATAAGCATTAAATCGATCGCGATCGACCAGTGGACTGCCAAGACATTTTGGGGTGACAGCCTCTATTAAGACCTAAGACTCACATTTAAAAATAAATATATTTGTAGAGCACCGATGTCAGCTAGACTGGATAATAGACTTTTCTAAATTGATGTGACTGTGTTTACTGAAGCAAGTGATTCGATAAATGTGTAGATGGCACATGTACCTTCATTGGAAACGCAAGAGGACGCTTAACACGTCCACTGCTGCTGTTGTGAAAAAAAAAACAATCATTGGGATGTTATCCGTGTAAATAAATTTTTCCCCACAAATCTACTTAAAGAGAGAATAAATGTTGATGTGATTTACTCTTCACTTGATAGCACGGGTTCGGCTAATGAGACATCATCCCACACTCCGCGTTTTCATGGGATTGGGTTCTTGTGTTGATATCATGTCCCGTAATGGCGCGGGACACGGAAACGGACAAATTAAGTACATACGTCGATTTCAGATTCATCGGTTCAGGTATGTTCCCTGCTCTCTGCGTTGAATATGTCCACATTTCACGGTCTAACAATAGCTCATAGTTCTAGCATATTATTTGACAATTTTGTGTTATTTGTGTTTTTGTAGTAAGCATAGTAATCTGACATAGTTTAAAAGACAGGTACAGTACAGAAAACAAGTATTAAGAAAAGCATACATACAATTTTAATATAGAATAGCCCCTCGGTGGAACGCAACACCTTAAAAATATTAGAAGTAGCCCGCTCCCTAAAACAGTTTGTCCCCCCCCTGGTTTGGAGAGTGGGGTGCAAATTTAGTTTTCGCTAGCGTCATTTGACAACAGATAAAACATACGAGGTCCGGCGCCAACAGGTTTCATATTACTTCAACATACAAAGTTGAGAGGATCTGTCTATTCATTCAGAAATTAACCCCAGAGTAGCTACTTAAGATTGTTTACATTACTTCCCATATATTCCTATCAACACGACATTGAATACACTGAGATTACTTCCTTGGTAGTACCACTATCGGGCATAGAATATAGTTTCAGTTAGGAGAATAGATGATTTATATGTCATTAGATTTAACACTTTATTTGTTCAATTAACTTTGTATCATTCCTAAGATAAGTAAACAGTAAAAATATTAGGGAAATAAACAATAGAAGTAATTGAAAATCATGTGCTTTTCTTATGAATTGGTACGGTTCAGTTTTATTTTTTTTAATTAACGTCCCTCTCTAAAGCAACGCGGGGCAACTGGCGTAATTTTAAGCCTCGTTCAAGTGACAAGGATGGCAGTTGAGTTGGTCTTTCAGCTTTTTTAAATCAGAGGTTCAAATTTACGAGGTACTTTGTCAATAGCCGTCGTATTTCTTACAGTGAAACGTTAATTGAAGCCAACTAATCAATTTTGGTTGATTGATTGATGGAATATTAACGTCGCACTGTTCAGCTACACAAGGGCTTTTGGTGACGGACCACGTAATTTTGAACCATGGTCAAGTGACGTGGACGACACCTCAGCTGTCACCCCTCTCTCCTAACTACCACACCACACCAAAGGGAGGACGTTTTAGCTCTCTACAGATTTAACGGGCATCGCTGCCCTACACGGCGGGTCTTTAGTGGTACTGGGCTCAAACTAGTGACAAGGCAAGACATGATCCGATACCTATACCACTCGGCTACCGCGGCCCTAATCAATCTTGGTTTATTGACCTTTGGTTGGTAAGCCAATGGATGTGCGGGTTTCAAGTATGAGTCCTTGAATTATTTTAAACCAGGGGGGTGCAGACTTTTCCAGGGTACGGACTATTTCTAATATTTTTCTAGGAGTTACGGTCCACCCAGTGGTGTAGGTGTAGTGAGCTAAAATAAGGCGTATAATACAGATGGGCCTCCAAATTAACGAATTTCTCTATTTAGCGAACTTTTCCCTGGAACTAAGAATATCTTACGATTTTCTTCGAAAAATAACCTCGAAATAGCGAAGTGCTTTTTTTTTATTTAACTCAATGTTCTCTTATATATTTCGAATTTTTCCTCCGTATTTCTTGAAATATTTCTAGACCTTTGTATGACGAAATGATTATTGGGTCTTAGAGAAGGTGGTCACCTCAAAATGTCTTGGTGGTCCACCGTACGATCGCGACCCACTTAATATCCACCCCGGTATTAAATGATTAAAAGAACTATTGTAAATTTAATTGACTCAGGGTTTTACAGTTTTAATGCATACAGAAGACAAAGAAATTATGTACCACCTCCTGTTTTATTCTTAGTATATTATCACTGTTAAATACCTATTTTCTCTGAATATACAACGAAATACCTCTACTACGCTATTAAGAAAACTAGTTCGAAAGCTCAAACTAATTATCAGACAATTCTTGTGCTGTATTAGTATACGTATTAGTTCTTGCCGTTATTTAAAAATTTTCTGAATGTGATTGAAGTATCAAAATATTAATTTGAGTTCAAAAACCCTTATTTGACTCTCAGTAATGCATATTAAAAATGTGCCTCCTTGGCTAATATATATAACGCTTTAATCCGCATTTAGAAAGTTCGCTCAAACATAATATATGCCTATAAGCATTATTTTGATAGTAATACTTTTAAAAAGCATAACCTGTCAATTCATTTGCCTCCCCTTTGCTGTTTATCCTTGCGACAAATTATCCGTTATTCGGTTCTAAAATTTCATAAATTAAAATGTAAATGCATATTTATATTTATATCTTAACAGTATATCTATCAAATAGTGTTCATATATATATATATATATATATATATATATATATATATATATATATATATATATATATATATATATATAATAAATATGTTTTTAGGATTTATTAGTCTTCTTTTTAATTTATTTACTGCTATATATATGTATTATTAGGTTCATTCAAATAAAACCAGGTCAGTGCGTCTAACTTTACATTACACGTAAGGTGCCATCACGTAACTGCGTGTGTATGGTGGTACTATCTCTTGGTAGAGATACTGACGCAGGCGCAACGTTTCACATTTCATAGCGACTGTGTGGTTTCACGCCGAAGAGAAGGGGCAAACTATCGTCACACAAGCTATTGTCCACTACTGAACATGCAAGCGAGTAAGAAGGAAAAACGAGGAGTGATTCGATTTTTAGCGGCAGAGGGAAATGGAGGCCGTGAAATGCATCGACGGATGAAGGCTGTGTATGGTGAGTACAGTCTGTATCGTTACAGTGTTGGGGAATGGAACAAAAGATTCCTTGGAAGACGATGCTCGACCTGGATAGGTTCATCGGGTCATCACACTAGAAATGATTGCGGAAGCGAATGTTTTAATCTCGGATAATCGCAGAATCACCATGGATGAGATCCATTGGTTAATGGGTAATAGCGTGGGCACTACTCACACCATAATGCATCAATACTTAAACTTTAGAAAAATTTGTGCGAAATGGGTTCCCAGACAACTGACTGCCAAACAGCGCAAGGCTCGAATTTCGCTGTTTTTGAGCCATCTGCAACGTTATCATGAGGATAAATTTGGATTTCTGTCTCTAATTGTCACTGGTGAGGAAACATGGTGTCACCATTTTTAACCCGAAAACAAGCATCAAAGCAAGCAGTAAAAACGTATGACTTCACCACCTCCAAAGAAATCAAAGGCCGTGCACACCAGATCTGGTAACGTCATGATTATCTATCTTCTTATCGAGTTTCTGGAACGGGGAACCACCATCAATATCCAGCGTTATCAAGCCACATTACTGAACCTTAGGTGAGCGATCAAATCGAAACGCCCAGGTTTGTTGTCCAATGGTGTTATTTTCTTGTATGATAAATGTGCCAATGGTTTTGGCGACTATTTTTGAATATGTGTACTGTGTATAACTACATTTGAGTTCATGAAATCATTAAGGTTACTTTCCACCAAGGACCTGGTTTCATTTGAATATATATATATATATATATATATATATATATATATATATATATATATATATATTTGGCCTGACCTTGACTTAAGGCCTTTTTAACTAATAACATGGCAATTTGGAAGGGAATCAATTTCATTCTTCCAATCATTGAATGGATTGACGAGGAAGCATCTTGCTATTTTAAAATCACATTTATTGATGATCATGAAAGGACGACACGAACAAAACTAATACGCGCACAAACAATACAGCCTACAAAAGCGTCACTTATCTCGCTTCCGCGATCTCTTCTATTTAAATTCCTGGCAACCGGAATCTATTGAAATCAGATGATTTCCAGTTAAGGCTTTTCTGATTGGTTCTCATACGCGGGTGGTGTACGATTATATCCTGATTTAGAAAAGCTGACCTTATAGCTTTTTGTAGGATAAAGTCGTGGTTTGTTCCCGTTAGGTAGGAAATAAAAAAATTAATATTCACCAAAAGTCTTGGGGGCTCAAGACCATTATAAATTATAATTCCTCGAGAGAATACTTAAGTGATTTATTTTTATATATAAATAAATAGATATAAACACAGATATGTATCCTCTCTCCCTTTTCTCCTGTATATGGTCGTGAATTCGCGGTCAACGGTCCTTTTGTTTAGTCGTGAGTTCGAGATCCCGATGCAACTAAAATTCCTTCGTGTGAAAGAGTAAATTTACCTTAAATCTGTCAAGACTCAAATTCATCAAGTTTGCTTATTTTGAAATTTTATAGAGTTATATAAGAGCCTAGGTGCCGTAATCGTCATTTGATCAATTCAGAAATACCAGTTTCATCACCAATACCTTTAGTAAAGCTTCAAAGTACGGCAGTAATGAATTACCACTTAATCTACATCAGATAATCTCATAAATTGTGACATAGGTAATTTTAAAGTTTAAAACATTAATTCTTTTCTAAATCAGCAAAAGCCTATTCACCGCAAAGTAGGGGTGAGTTGGTCACTCCAACATACACTGAGTTTTTTTATAATTATTGAAATTAAACATTTGTTAAAATAAGAAAAAAAATAGTTATATACATGTGTGATAATCTACTTACCCTCTTAGTTCAGTCTTAGGCTGATCACAATTCAAATTTACGAGATTTGTCAACAATAGCATTCGCTTTGCTTTAAAAAGTGCATCGTTAATAAAGACTCACTCATTAACATAGCTGCAAAAGAAGGAAAATAACACATATTATTTAGAAGCAAAATTGTACTCTTGTATTAAACTTCATTTTTGAAGTTTTAAGGCTCTAAAAATTCGAAAATATATCAGATTTCTACATTTTTTCTGAAGCATTGTCGTTGCTTGTTTCATTTCTCTTGTTCACTTCAACCGTTGGTGTGGTATGGTAGTTAGTAGAGGTGGTGCCAGCTCAGGTGTCGTTCACGTCACTTGACCATGGTTCAAAATTACGTGGTCCATCGCCAAAAGCCCTCGAGATGCTGAACAGTGCGACGTTAATATTCAATCAATCAATCTTGTTCACTTCAGTATATGGCAAACCTAAGAAATATATATATAGCTTAGGAGAGGAAGCTTTTTTCTCATGCTAAGATTTCAGGTAAACATGTTTTCGATTTTCCTAACAAAGCTGTTTCGCGGAAATTGAAGATAAAAGAAACTTGTTTTCGAAAGATCTTAAATTTCCCCATTACATTAATAAATTAATTCTCCTTGTTTTACTTCCATGAAATACTGTTTTTAACATGAAACCTTGTTTCTAAAAGAAACTTCATATCTTGTTTTGAAAGAAATATTATATTCAACTTTTCTACCAAACAGAATCCAATTATCTTCATTTTGGAAACTGTGATAACAGATTGATTGGTAATTTCATAGGTTCTAAAATAGTTCATCTACGTCTTGTATTTTGAATTTTTCTCGAAAACATGTTTTACTCTCTATTCCTTGAATAAAAATAATCTTATGTGTTTACGCAAATTCATTTTAATTCTATTAAATGTGTTTTAATAAATTTCTACATTTTTTATGTTTTTTTTTTAAATTGCAACAACTTTTTATCGTTTAATGGGGTTTCTTATTTTATTATTAAAAATTAATGGCATCAGAATAAATTGTTTTAAAAAAATAACAATATTTGGTACACTTCATTTCTTCTTTACTTAATTCTTATTTGTAGCAATGTCGTATTTTTCTGTTTGTGTGTGTGTTACATTTTCACTTTTTAAAACAAGTTTCTTTGTATATATACATATTATATGTTCACCACAATAAACATAATCTTTGAAAAGAAAATTAACATCGTTCATTTGTACATAGAAGTTATCTTCGTTTAATGTATGGTACCCCATTTTTGTCGATAGTGCACACATTTTTAAAATGTATGGGTGTTGGTGAATTTATGTAAAATAAGGATAATTAATTTAAACGAACGTTAAGGGTATTCGACTACGTTCACTATTTTTCAAAAGTTTATAAATGGGTATTTTTTTATATTTAGTGTTACACGAATTAGAAAATGCATATAAAATCCTTTAAAGAATGCTATGACAGTAAAAAAAATACAATATAACTTTTCACAAAAAATGATTAAAAAAGGATGAACAGTAATACCTTGATTTACTCTACCCTGATTTACCCGAATTCGGAGTTACGAGATTTGCAAATCTCATCGATTTTCTTATTATTTTTTTCCATCTTTAAAACTCAGGTGGAATGATTGCCAGAGCCTAATGAAATTGATAATTTGATTGAAGAAATTGTCGATATTGCAAGGCAAAAATAAATTCAGAAGTCGATAGTGATGACGTTCAAGAATTGCTGGATTCTCACAATCAGGAGCTGACAATTGCTGAGCTCATAGAAATGCAAAATTAAGAGCAAGACATTGAAAAATTTGAGACTTTAAACCCATTTCAATCAGAAGATCAAATAACGGGTGGAAATTCGACAGAAGGCCTCAGTTTCATTGAAAAGGGGTTACAAATTTTAGGAAATATAGACTAATGGAAAGCGTATTTTTTCAACAAAACAAGGAATAAAAAATTATTAGCATACTATGAGGACATTTTTGTGGGAGGAAAAAAAACACCTTGAACCGATAGACTACTTTGTAAGATTTCATGAAATCTCTTCTACATCAAAAAAATATAGCCCCCCATTTTGTATTTGGGGTATCGAAAAATTTACTACACTTTTTTTTTCTAATTTATTATTTTCTTTCGTCTTTAGCCCGAACTAAAAATGATTTACATGCATTTATATGCTAAGTCTTATCCCGACTTATGTGAATTCGGTTTACGCGGTTGTTGCTCAGTCCCACCTATAGAGCAAGTTCGGGGTATTACTGTATTTTCAAAATACACTTTTGTGGAAAATGCTTCTAGAGTATAAGAATATTCTGAAAATACGTATTTTTCTTTATTTTTCAATTCCTACTATTAGCTCACACTCTCTCTATATTTATTATTTATCTTGGTGGAATTTTTAATCGTTAAAATAAAATACACTGCTGGACAATTGCTAAGGACGGATAACACTATCATCCGTAGCAACCACAAAATGAAAAGAAGCAAAATGTGGAAAATTAGAATAAGTGCGGGATATAAGTAAGAAGAAGTATGAGTATGCAAATTTTTTTCCACGTCTGTTCATCACGTGATAGCGTTCATAAGAGCTTTAAATGTTTTGACGCGTGTGGACAGTAGTTGTTTCAAGTCAAACTTTTACAGGAAAGATTTAATAGACGAACTTAAAATTTTTGGCATGTCTTCCCGACATCACATAGATGATTTTATGCGTGGCCGAATTATTGGAAAGACCGAAGAAGGGCGAAAAATAACAGATGTTGCCAGGGAGTTCGACATCGCTCACATCGTTGTTTCACGGCTGTGGAAGTCATTTAAAACTACTGGAATGTGTAGTAGACGGCACGGGGAAGGTCGTGTTAGAAGTACGACGCCTGCAGAAGACTGATATATCGTCCTATCAGCAAAAAGGAACAGGCTCACCACAGCTCAGCAGGTGGCAAATCAGTTTCTTGCTGCCTCAGGAAAGCAGATCTCCCGAAAAACTGTTGCAAGACGTTTGAGGGGAGGAGGACTATACGCACGCAGACCTGTTGTGTGTCCCATTAACCAGACAGCACCGTACTGCCCGTTTGCAATGGTGTCGTGAGCATCACAATTAGACTGAACAGGACTGGGCATGCGTACTATTCTCAGATGAGAGTAGGTTCAGTCTGTCATCGGATTGCAGGCGCCAACTGATCTGGCGCGAGAGTGGTACTGCTTATCGTCCAGAAAATATCCAGGAAAAGGACCGATATCCGACATGCAGTATCATGGTGTGGGCCGGCATCATGATCAATGGCCGCACGCGCCTACATGTGGTTGCGAATGGGACTATGACGGGCCAACGATACATTGATGAAGTTCTACTTCCTCATGTTCGTCTTTTCCGTGGTGCTGTCGGTGATAAATTTGTTTTTATGGATGACAACGCAACATGTCATCGAATACACGCTGTTCAGGATTGTCTAGACAGCGAGGGTATTCAACGTCTCGTATGGCCAGCGCGTTCTCCAGATCTAAACCCCATTGAAAATGTGTGGGATTCTTTGGGGAGGCAAGTTGCTGGTCGAAACTATCCTCCGACAAACAAGAACAGTCTCATCCGTGCACTCACAGAGGAATGGGATAATGCATTTAGCAGCAACATTTATAACAATGCAGCCAAATTAGTGAAGATAACAAATTTAGGTAATTTAATATGGCATAGATGGAACAAAAAATGAACAAAAGAGTAGAAACCTCTTACTGTAGAAAAAAATCTTTTTATTAACAAACAATTAATCTGCTACATAATTATTGTAATATATTAATTATTAATATTAATTACTCAAATAATGAACAATATATAGTTTTAAGTAATTCGAACATAGTTATCATTCTATATAATTAATAAGTCATTTTTCTCCATACATTTTAAGCTAGAAAATGTAAAAGCAGGAAAAAAATATATTTTGATGAAAAATATTTTTAATTTTTAGAAATACACTTCTAGCTTTTATACTTTTAGATAAATACAGAAAAATTAGCTAACAACTACTTATTATTACATCACTTAAAAGAAATTTCTGCCGTGTTAATGCTTATACAAATATTTTTGATGTAACTCAAAAAAAGCTATTGTGCGCAAAAATATAATTAGACCTTTACTTTTTATTGATAATGCTCAGTTGGGTGTAAATCGTTTCAAACTACCCTCTTATCAATCGTTTCATATTGATTTTTCATAGTGTGATTTAAAGCTTTCTATCTTTAAGTGTATCAGCCCCTTTTAAACTGAAGATCATTAGTGGCATATGCCTCGAACTCATGGCCCGATTTCGTGCCCTTTTATCATTGGAAACTGTTGATATAGAATGCAATTATGAGCATTTTTGATTAATGAATAATGAGTTTTTTTTAAAGATGTATTGTTAATTTTAAGTTAGTATTGATTAAGTATTATATCAGTATGAGAGTTATATAAGCTTCTATTTTCTTATTTCAAGTATAAATTAATGTAATTATTTTTTCAGTATATACTTTAATATGATTAGGAAAGTAAAATTAAAAAGCAAAACTGTATAAATTTCTTTATCCATCTTATTATTTTTATTTATTTATTTTATTTTAAAAGATCAATTCTAAATATAATTATTGGTAATTCTTTTCATGGTCTAGAGTAATTTTTTTATAGAAATTTAATTCAATAGCCAAAGGGTCACACATTAATTACTCATCCGAATTTGACAGATTATTGAAGCCAATGAAGATTATTTTGAAGTAGCTTATAAATTCTCATTTGCATGATACCGGAAATTGTAAAGTGCTAATTCTGGTATTATTTGAACTGGATTAAAAATTACAAAGTTTATTGGATATAACCTATTTTGGGGTTTTAATGGAAAGTTAATCACCCCAATTTTAAATTATGCAAACTTAAGTAAATTAATTTTTTCGCTAAATGTTATAATCGCACCTCATTATATTCAGTATATCCTGTCAAATAAAAACTGGGTTTCGTAGTTTTTAGCTATAAAAAAACAAAAATTAAAAAATCTATTGTAATACACTTGCATAATATTGGATAGCAGCTCACTTTTTTTTAGGATTTTATTTTCAGAATTTACCTTTTAAGAAGTTACTAATGTGACTTGACACCATCCTATCGCTGTCATTCCTTATTGAGTGAAAAAAAAACGGTTGTAGACGGTCAAGTAAATTACGTGTATCTTTGAAAATACATTAAGCTCCAAGCTATTCTCAAAAACTTTAATTGACTTTAGATCGCTTTCTTATTACCCGCGTATTGTTAGGTACTCGAGAATATTTGAAGAGCGATAAATTTTGTATTAAGTTTTAAACCTAATTTTCCCATGTACATTTTAACACATATATAGCTTTTCACAAAAATCTCTATATTATTCATGTTTAATATAACCTTTGAAGCACTTCAAATTATTTTTCTAATAAATAGTATATTGAAAAGCTCGTGAGTTTCCTATCTTAGCAATATTTATGCTTCTATAAAGATAATTTGTATATACTCTTTTTACTTGATGTAAATAAATATTCATTTTAAATACAAATATATCCTTGTAAATTTTGAGATATACGTTTTTAAAGATTTATTTAATATATATTTTTTTTTTTTCATGTTGTACGCTGCGAAAAACCGGTATTCAAAACTGAGTACAAAATACTCACTTTTGAATACGTCACATACTCAAAATAGCTCCGATGTAAACATACTCAATTTTGAGAAACACACATGCTCATTTTTTGTAACAGGCACGTACTCATTTTTGAACCTGTTATTGGATCAAGTTTGAGATTTGAAAGACAGTTTTAGCTATGGATACAATACTAATCACAGTGTAAACTAAGGCAGAGGTCACCAAAGTGGAGTACGCGTCCCCGAAAGGAAACGCATAGTGATACTTATGGTTGTGAGGGTGCCCCCCTTCGGGTGCTCTTCTCCTTTATTATTAGCGTGAGCTAGAGGTGTAGGATTAACGGAAGAATTAGAAGCAGACATGATCTTAACCTGACTTTATTAAGATCTTTAACTTAAGCGTCTAACAAATTAGATGTTGTCGTGTGTTTATTACTGGGATACATATGAAAGACGTGAGATAGGTGAACAGATACATACAACACAACCACAGAAGAATACAGATTTTTATTACAAACGATGATCCCAGCATATAATAAGAACAGGTGCGCTGCTTTTCCTTTCGAGACGGGAATCCATTTCAGGCGAAAAGACCGACTTCTTTCCCGAAGGAGATACAACCAAGTCTTACTCGGGAGTCAAACCCGAACCCATTCGGTTACAAGCCGAAGGTCATAGCCACCATATTGGCTGAGCGACAACAAATTAGATAATAGTAATATACGAGAGGATCTAGGGGGGTTAAACACGCAATATATATAATACCGAAATCACGTAACCCGGACCACTATCAATACTAACTCTCCCAAGCTCTATTCCTAGACTATCACAGATCCGAATATTAAATAGTCCCTCCTACCTTTAATGTAGACTGAAGTAGTGATCACTATAATCCTAGATGAAGTTGCTGTTTACTCGAGCGCAATGTGGTATGCACCTTGACTTAAGGGCTCTCTATCACGTATAATTTGTTTTCTGTCAGTTAACGTTTTCCAAAACCTCTTCACGCTTGAACCACGGATTATCTTTACATTCCTCAAATTGCCACCGCATTTTGAGTACCAGGACGATGTTCCCATTCAATATTAAATTCTGCTAATTTTAATTCCCATCAGGTCTTTCTACTTGACAAATTTTTACCATGTGTTAAACACGTCAATGCAGCGTGATCCGCAATAACTTTAATCGCCAGTGAACCTAAATACGTTCTGAATTTATTTAGAGCCCAAACTACTGTTAAACACTCCCTCTCAATTACGGTGTAATTCCTCTCCGCATTACTAAGCGTGCGAGAAGCAAACACTACTGGTATCTGCTCCTGATTTAGAACCACTCCCGCACCTATTGAACATGCATCCGTAAATAACTCGAAATGCTTTTTGAAATCCGGCAATTTTAAAACTGCCGCTTTCGTTATGGCCATCTTGACCGCGTCGAATGCTTTCTGTGCCTGTATTGGCCAACACAATTTCTTTAGTTTTCGTTTAAGATTATAAGGGGCTCGCAAAGATCAGCATAATTTTTTATAAATTTTGCGTACCACTGGGACATACCTAAAAATTTAGACACCTTAGAATTTCGTGGTGGTTTCATATCAACTATAGCTCGAATTTTTGTCTCATCCGTTTTAATTCCCTCTTTATTAATAATGAAACCTAAGTATTTAAATTCATCGCAACCAAATTTGCATTTGTCTTTGTTTAAGGTTAAACATGCATCTTGTAATAATCGAAGGCCGCGGTAGACGAGTGGTATAGGTATCGGATCGTGGCTTGTCTTGTCACGAGTTTGAGCCCCGTACCACTAAAGACCCGCCGTGTAGGGCAGCGATGCACGTTAAATCTGTCGAGAGCTGAAACGTCCTACCGTTGGTGAGGTGTGGTAGTTAGGAGAGGGGGTGCCAGCTCATGTGTCGTCCACGTCACTTGACCATGGTTCAAAATTACGTGGTCCGTCGCAGAAGCCCTCGTGTAGCGGAACAGTGCGACGTTGATATTCAATCAATCAATCAATGTAATAATCGAAAAACCTTTAGATGTTCAATATGCTGAGTGAATGATAGAGACGATATAACGTCATCCATATAGACATTCACAAACTTTCCTATCACCGGTTTTAGCATGATTTCTATTGCCTTCTGAAAATTGGGAGCCGCCCCTGATAAGCCAAATGGCTTACGCCGAAATGCGTAGGTACCATTCTTCGTGACGAACGCGGTCTTAACTATATCACTGGGGTTTACTGCCAGTTTGAAAATACCCTGATATCTGAGGTCAAGAGCCGACATAATCGTGGTAAGGGTTCATTATCAAATCACCTATTAAGGGGAAGGGATAACGGGGATACTTTGTAATAGCATAAATTTTCCGATAGTCGACAACAAATCTATACGCTTCCGGATTATCCGGCGGTAACCCATTATTTTTTCTACATAACACAACTGGTGACGCGTACAGGGATTGAATCGGAATTATGGTTCCCTTTTTCAGCATTTTGTCTACATGATAATCGAGTATCGCTTGTTTTACCCTGTCGTAACGATACGGACGAGAACTAACAGGTGGCTTATTTCCCGTGTCAATTTCATGCTATAAAACATGTGTAAGACCCGGTTTATATGAAAATAATCCCTGAAAACTATTAAACTATTTCCGCAACTCCTGTTCCTGTTTCTCCTCCAACCTTGTCTTAGAAAGGTCTATTTCTACTTTTCCTTCCTCAATCGTTTTAACCACCATATCAATTTACCAATCAGGAATCGCCCACGATTTCCGATCAAGGTCCAAAATAATCTTCGATCCGCTTATAAAATCCACCCCGAGAATACATGGGTATTTTAAATCTGCCAACACATGAAACAACCAAGGCTTTTAAAACTCCCTAATTCGAACATTCAATTCCACAAGTCCTACATTTTGACATTTAGCTCCCTGTGCCGTGATCACCTGAGCACGCGATTTTTTTACTTGCTTATAAAAAAAATATTTTCGGTATGCCTCCTCCGATGTAAATGACTTCTCCGCTTCAGTGTCCCATAATGCTTTCGTGAAAGTCTCGTTTAATAAAATAGGAACGTATGGAAGTTCCACTGGAGAAATGCATATTGCAGAAAGTTTACTCGGTACCTCATTTATCGACTGCATCTGATTACTTTGAACATCACTAACTTTCAAAACATTCAATCATCCCCTTTGCCTCCTATCGCCTCGACTAAAATTCTCACTAGAAGTTCTATTTCTGCGGTCCCCTCTACTAAAATCGTCCTTTTGACCTCAATTTCGTAATTGGTATTCCCTATCGTTTAATCTTCGATCATCCTTCTGAAAACTATTTCTGCTTTCGAATCACTGATTTCCTTGACGGCCATTATCATAGTTGCCTCTATAACCATTTCTGACATCATTCGGTCTACGCCCAACTTCCGAATTTCTCCAATTTCTTCAACTATCATCAGCATTAGACATCCTACGCTCATTCCAACCTCGTCTTTCCACATTATCACTATTTCCCGAACCCCGCTTTGCTTTGTATGAATATCTTTCCTCAAACTTAGATAAGACCTCCAAGAGTTGGACCGTGTTTTGTAGATTTTGAACCTCCACATAATCTTGGACTCGTGGTTCAAGTCTAACGAAAATAGGATCTACTAGTGCTTCGTCTGACATCCCCAGTTTTAGTTTTTTATTCAGTTTTAATAAATCATGAACAAAATCCGTTGGCTCCCGGTCCCGTCTCTGCTGTGAGACGCATAAAACTTAATTTCTAAATCTTTCTTATTGCGTATAGCAGGGAATGCTTTTGACAACGCTGCTTTTAACTGTGCTATGTCCGTGGCGGTATTATGCACTAACGCTGATCCGAATATCTGATACGAATTTTGGGCCCTCCCCAGGAGACTTCCTTTTCAATAAGCATACGATAAATCACTGGGTATCTCAAGTAAATTGATTTGATTGTCAATACCCTCTAAAAATTCCTGAACGTTCTCGGACCCTGAAAAGTACACTTCTGGTAAAACATTAAACCCGCTCGCGCTTCTTAACTCGGGGTCACATAAATTAAATATCATTGGGTGTCAATGTGAAGGGTGCCCCCTCGGGTGCCATTCTCCTTAATTATTAGTGTGAAGAGGTTTTGGGAAAACGTTAAATGATAGAAAAAAGACATATGTGATAGAGAGCCCTTACTATTGCTCTCGAATAAACAGCAACTTCATCTAGGATTATAGTGATCGCTACTTCACTCTACATTAAAGGTATAGGAGTTACTATTTCATATTCGGATCTGCGATAGTCTAGGAATAGAGCTTGGGCGAGTTAGTACTGATAGTGGTCCGAGTTACGTGATTTCGGTATAATATATATTGTGTGTTAAGCCACCGTAGATTTTATCATATATTACTATTTTATAATTTGTTAGACGCTTAAGTTAAAGATCTTAATAAAGTCAGATTAAGATCATGTGTACTTCTAGTTCTTTCGTTAATCCTACACCTCTAGCTCAAGCTAATAATCAAGAAGGGCACCCGAGGGGGTTTTACATGGTTCACCAAGAAAAGGTTCATCTTAAAAAAACACACACATACACCCCTATATATCCATATATATATATACATACATACAGAGTGATACTAGACCGACAAACTGGTAGGGTTTGTAAGGGGTGCAAGGAAGACTCAAAATCACATAGGAATACAGGGTCGCAAATGCCGCATTCTGGAGCTATAGAGCAAAGAAGCAGAGCAAAATAGCAGAAATAGCAACACATTATCAATGGGATGGAAAGCATTTTATTATTTTATTGAAAGGATATGCTACAATAGGTACTCGAAATTACGGCCAGAAGTCTTCTGATAGTGGTAGGCCTGAAAAATTCCTTACTGTCTGGAAGATTTCTGGTATGTCACTTATCCTCTAGGCAGCTGCAGATATTCGAGAGTTTCCTTCATCTGAAGGAACAGGCATCTCGTACATCAAACTCTTTATGTAAAACTAGAAGAAGAAATTCATGCACTTTCGAACACTTGTTGTGGTACAACCTCTCAATAAAATGTTTTCTTTGGCCTTAATGTTTTGATGTTTGTGTTCTTTTTCTTTGCTTTTTTGCACCATAGCTCACAACAACCGCATTTACAAACTCGCATTCCTATGGAATTCCAAGTCGTCCCTGTACCCCCTACACACCCTACCAGTTTGACAGATTGGTAGCCAATCACCATGTATCAGAATACACACACACACATACATATACACTGGTGTGCAAAAATTAAGGACGAGACGGTTTTTTCAATATAACTTTGTACAAAAATTTTCCAAATCAACACATTTAATACCTAAGATCCCCAATACGTAAGGACATGTGTAATATGTAAGCAACACTTACTAAAAGAAAAATCAGAGGGATAAAAAGAAGCTTGATTGAAAAAGTAGCATGGAGCGCAATGCGACTGAAGGCCGAAACATCCCTGTGATGGGTGTCCAGCAAGAAACATCCGGTCTTTAGTAGGGGATATGATCTCCCCGACTGCTAGGCAGGTTTCACAGCGTCTGCCCATGCTGAGAATGAGAGTGTCAATGAGTTGTTGAGGCATTGCTGCCCATTCGTCTTGCAGCGCCAATCGAAGCTCCCGAATCGTTACTGGTGGTAAGGTACGAGCTGCCAATCCCATACATGCTCGATGGGATTGAGATCTGGTGATCGTGCCGGCCAATTCATACGTTCAATATCCTCACTCTCTAAGAACTGTTCTGCAGCTACTGTGCGATGACTTGGTGCATTGTCGTCCATGAAAAGGAACTGCAGACCCATAGCGCCTCTAAAAAGACGCACATATGGAAGAAGAATCTCGTTACAATAACGGGTCCCGTTGACTGAACCTGCGTCGAAGATGTGAAAGTCTGTACGACTACCAAGCATGATGCCTCCCCAAATGAGAACACCGTGACCTCCATACCTGTCTCTTTCAATGATGTTCGAGAGATGATTGTGGCTTCCCCGCTCTCTCCAGATGAGTATGCGATGAGAATCGCTACTCAAACTGAATCTGCTCTCATCTGTAAAGAGTACTCGTCCCCATTCATTGTCTCTCCAATTCCGGTGTTCCCGGCACCACAGAGAACGCCTTCTCCGATGGGCAGGCGTTAAAGGTACACACCGTACAGGGCGTCGTGCAAACAGACCACCACCGTGCAGTCTTCTGGCCACGGTAAAACGCGATATCGGTCGTCCAGTCGCCTGTGTCATGTGTCTAGCGATTTCTCCCGCTGTGTGCCGCCTGTTTCTTCTGGCCTGTAAGACAATGTACCGGTCATCTGCAGGTGTGGTTCCTCGTGGACGACCACTACTGAACCCCCAGATAGCTGTTCCTGTAGTTTGAAATTATCTCCAAAGTCGTGAAACGATGCTGTGAGCAATTCCGAACTCTGCAGTCACACTGCGGCCTTCCTCCAACTTCCCAATGATTCGACCTTGGGTAAAAGCATCCAGATGTCGTCTAACAGATTGATTATTTGTCATTTCTTGCTGAGGCAGCAACTCGGTGTGATTTTAACTGCTATACGGTGTGCAATCTCTTTGCCCGAAATACTGATCTTACACCGACAACATGCTTTATACTACTCAGACACTCCCCCATTACGTCTACCTGCATATCTGTGCATGTGCTACCATACATCACCTTACTTAATCTCCTGATTGGTCTTTCTGTCCGCTCTGCCTCTTCGTTCAGCTGATATGCTAATTTTTCGACTTCGTCCTTAATTTTTGCACACCAGTATATATTTATATTCTGATGTTAAAATATAGAAGACCAAAATTGTAGATTGACTGATGTGCATTAAATTTTTCAAGAGTTAGAGCTCTCACGTTAGAGTTGTGTGAAATTTTGGAGTTTGGGGTGCCACCTCAGGTGTTATCACAGTCTTTTGATTGCAGTTCAAAATTAAGAATTTCACCGCTAATGGCCTTCATATAGCTTTGATGTGCGACGTTTATAAGCAATCAGTCAATGAGCTTCGACCATGTTATACCTTATGACCTTACCTATTCTTACGGCCCTGGACAATTTAGACACTTGGATGTGTTTTTTTAACTTCTATATTTTTATAGACAGAGTTGATCTTCTTAGCTAATTAAATTTAATAATTAAACCTTTATTGTATGCCGGTTAGCATTTTCAAATTTCCATTTTAATGTTTTATTGAATAATTTATTCAACAATAAATAAAGGTATATTATGTTCCCCATTAATAGTTGCTAATATGATGTTTCAATTAGCCTTAAATTAATTAACAGAATATTACAATAGAAGTATTAATTTTTACGCAGATTTCAGATTATTTTTGTTTAACTGATGAAATTGCTTATTTAAAATGCCTTCCATTTTTTTCCATCTTCCAACCAAAAATGTAATCTAGAAAGATTTTGAATGTTATTCGAAACAGAGAGGAAGTATCCTTGAGTTGAGGCGGGGATTGATATATCATCCTCATCCTCAGGAAGTTCCAGTTGGAAATGATGATGTTTACTCGTAGGATTCCAGGCAATAACGAAAGTATCGGTAGCTATCGATTGCAGACCTAGATACACATCTCGAAGTCCTTCGCAGCATTCTTCACCCACAGGATGTTACATCAGCATGCAATGCGATATTTAGCACACTTTTCCTTCCACAGGGAGGAAAGAAGGCCAAGCCAATCTCCAGAAATGTTTCTTTCGATACGTGATTATTTCTTCAGCTCACATTTGGTAACGAAAAGGACACATATAATGGTACATTAATGCGTATTTAATTTCACTACTAACTCTGGTAATTATTTTATGCATGTTTGAAAAATAATGGGTTATTACACTAGCTAAAAACACTCTTCAACTCCTCTAATTTAAGTTAAATACTACTTGCTATAAGTATTATAATACTTACTTTTAACCTAATATGTATTCTTGATACATAATAATATAATTGGGTATCTTAAATTTTTTGCTGATCATTTCGGCGCGAGGGTGCTTTTTTGATAAATGTAAGCTATTTTATGAAATTACTGATACGGTCAATTCTAATTTCTTTTAACGCATATTATTTTAATTATTCTTAAGTTACAGCACTGTAATTTGAGTACGAAACTTATTTTGAACCTTGAAATTTCGTGAAAATTTCTTTGGTAAAAATTGCATTGTAGATGTACGAATGTGCTTATATCTTGTGAATTATATTAGTTTTTAGTTATAGATTTGATGTCACGCTTACTGAAAATGTGATAAATAATCCAAATGATTATTTTAAATAGATATGATTATTTTAACATTCTTTTAATATTTTTGAGCAATAATTACACTGTTTCAGTGCTCCCAGTAACATAATTAAACCCTCGAATTTGTGAACACCAATATTTAAGTCTTATATTTAACTCTAGCTTGTATCGACGTACTTACATTTTTAATGTAGCTAGAAATATTTACTTAATGTTAATTAATTAGTTGTATATTACCGTGTTCCCACTCTGAAGCAACACAAGAGCTTTTGGTGACAAACCTCTCAATTTTAAATTACTGTCAAGGGCTAAGGACGATACCTGTGTTGACACACCTATTTTCAAGCTTCTACACTACACGAGCATGAAGACTTTGAACCCCGGTATCTTAAGCATACACCACATCTTTTGTACGTCAAATATTTAGTGCTGCCAGATTTACAGCCCATGACTCTACAAAAGCAGTGTCGGCCACGATTTCCTGACCATGACCATTCGGTATTCCTGGCCATGATGAGGATGTTCTATGGAAGCTTTGTTAGTTTTGAAAGATCCTCTCCTATTCGAAATAACGGTTTGAAATAACATAAGTCGCAAGGCATCCATTACATATATCTAGTAAAGGGGTAGTCACCCTTTTTGGGAAGTGCTCCATCGATTGATAAAAATATAATTATGCGTGCCACTTCAATTTTTCCAGCAAACAAACAGAAAAGTAAAAAAAAAAAAAAAATGTTACTTGTGAGCTTATTATGGGATTTTTACGCAAATAGAACATTTTTAATACAAGTTTATGTAGTCGAAATTTAAGAAATAGTATAATAAATAAAGCAAAAGTGTATAAACTTAGGTTTTATTGTAAATTAACTTTTTTCAAGTTCAATCATAGGTTCAGTATAAAATAAAAATGAGTACCTTGAACCATTTCATTCAAATTAATTATTAAAACTCGGTATGTACTTAATGTGACTTTTATTACAACTTCTGTTTTTACCAAATCATCTATACTAGGATTAGATCGTACAGATGCTAATAGAATTAGGTCATTATAGGGCACATTAGCTAGTTTTGAGTGATATTTTTTTATTTTGTTCATAACAGAAAACATTTATTCACACACACACACACACAAACATATTTTGATTCAATTTGTGAGTCTTAGACATCCCCACTCAAATAAAATTTTAAGAAATGGTTACTTATTACCTATTCTAATTTTTTTTAAATTTCTCTGTAAGTCCACGCGTGCCACTGCTACAATTCCATCTTGCCACACTGTGGCACGCGTGCCACCGATTGACAAACATCTGATCTAGTATGAGGTTAGTTTGTTTAATCTCCATCTACCCATTATGCAATTGGAATATGCAAAATGTATTCAGTTTCAGTAAAAAAGAAATATTTACAAATGGAAGGTAATGTGAGCATTAAGAACTATTAACCATTTCTGACTGGTCTATTTGTCTTTAAATTCTATCCAATACTAATGGGTTTAATCAATTGTAGGCTAAATGCATCTTTCGTTCTTATCTCTGTAACATTTAAGCAGCGAAACAGATTTCGCGTTTCAGAATTAAATTGCGTTTTTAATAATGGTTGAATAAGCATTGTTTAAGCACCATCTTAAACTTCAAAAGGCTTTTCTAAAAGATAACGGAGTAAAAACTAATCGATCGATAACAAAGTTGACAAGTAAGAATTTAGTATGTGATAAAGGATTATCTCATCAAAATATAATCGTATTTATTTCTAAGCGAAATCATTACTCCTTCAGGATAACTAACAAATGTTTGGCGCAGTATAGCCAAAATTGGCTCTTGCGCCATAAAACCCTAAACTCACTCACTCACTTACTCACCCTTCAGGGTAACTATCAAAATTAAATTCGTAATTATGAAGATTAGGACATGCTTATGTACAAACCTTTGGTTAGAATTTTTTTAAATTGCTAAACATTGCTAACTTTAACCTCTAATAATTTAATCTAATAGTTGGTTCGAAACTTGATTTTACTTAACTCGTCTTGTGGTATATTGATTGTTGCCTCATGTTGTATTGAATTGAGCCTCAAAGTAATGGAATTGGGAGGAAATTTGGCGGCGAAGTATATTATAATAATCAGATAGCCTTATATTCAGCTGACCACTATAGTTTGAAATTACGAATAACTCGTAATTTTCCCTAACAAACTTTATATTGATTGATTACTTACTAATGTCTCACTTAGAAGCAACACGGTGGTTAATGGGGATGAACATCGTGATTTTAAGCTACTGTCAAGCTGTAGGTCTCTTGAAATTCTAACTCAGAAGGTTCCGTACTTGAGAGATTGTAACTAGAACTTAGATGATGAGATGACAAAAACATGCAGAAATAATCCGAAAAACGAATAATTGAATTTACTGATTACTACTCTAACTCAAGATACAAGGGGAAAATCAGTTATCCAGTGAACACTAAATAATCAAAATGTACTTAACTGTAAGGACCGAAAGATTTACTGACACACTCTGATGGTGTGTTTCCAATAAACGGATGAATCTCCACTCTGGAATAGACATGTCAAATCTGATGCACGAAGAAATTTGGATGGATAATTATTTAATAGTAAATGAACGCATGAATTAAAACAAGTAATTATAACTAGCTGAATAAAACAATAAAAGCTTACACTACAAACAACAACTCAAAATTAGCTTTAATAAAAAAAACCTCGCGAGATAGCACGCAAGAATGCCAATCTGATTCTGTATCTCACTGCATAAAATTTCCACAACTAAATTAATACCGAGCACGAGCTCTCGATTGAATTTCTCGAAAGAGATAATAAAATTAAATTAATAATTTATGTGAATGAAATCAGTAAATTATTTACAGTAATTTGGCTTGAATAGGCTGAGAAAGATTCAACATGAAATGCTTTCATTATTTTAACAAGAATAATAGCATGAGATTCTTATAGAAATATATATCTATATTGAGTTCAATATATATATATATATATATATATATATATATATATATATATTTTAAGCTACCAAAAACTATACAATTATCTATCTATGTATATATCTCTACCTACGTATATATGTTCTAATATTTTAGACGATTGATGTAATATTGATGGTATTGATGAGATAGTCTTGTTGACCGGCGAATCCAGTTTATTGTACACGGAGACACACATAAGCATTAATATGGACATCAAAAAACACAAATAAGACATACACGAGCTTCAGATAGATAGAAGATGATGAAAACAAAAGAGAGATATTTTTCAGAGTTCAGGGTGTTTATATGAATTCGCAACAGAAAGTCTTGAAATTTGTGTGACTTCCGTGGATAGAGACTATGATTGATGGAAAGGATCAGTCATGCGATAGATTTTGTTATAATCTTACTTTAAAAGTGGAGGCTGTTAATTTTCAAGATAAACCTTTACAAATATCTTGTTATGCGGGTAAGCTAGCTAAATATTTACGCTCAAGACCTGACGGCCGGGACTATTACAAATTAAAAAGTTGTTTATAGAAATTAAAGGGAATTATTACACATACATGTCTCTCTCTCTCTCTCTCTCTCTATATATATATATATATTTATATGCGTATGTGTATATATATATATATATATATATATATATATATATGTAATAGTTTGCCGAATAAGATGTACATTTTGGTTAACTATGATGATGATGTAGACGTAGTAGAATTGAGGAAGACCAGGTCACCACGCTCTTACCTAATTGCTTCATTACCTGGTTTGTATGAAGCATATGATTTTATTTAAAAATATAGGAAAAGGGTGACACAAGAGCAGTTAATTTTAAACATTCGCAATGAAAAACATTTTGAAATGCTTGTGATTGTTAGAGTGTTTATCAACATTTTTTTTCTGGGGTGATATTCATTGTTACACGTTTATAAATAAATATTTAAAAAGACTATACATATATATATATATATATATATATATATATACTCATGTACATAAATTAAGGCTAATGAATATCAGGCAAAGAAAGAGACAGAAGCAAAACAAATTTGACTTATTTGTAAAGTCTATTTATTAAACAAAAGGTAAAGAGAAAAAAAGATGCTATATGTTTGATATAATTAATAAAAATTGCGATTTTTACTCCCTGGAGCAAATTTCAAAAAAGAACCTATTTACAAAAAACAGTATAACATGGTTAGTATGATGGTTAATACGGAGTATGTCTCCCGGACGATGCAATACAGGCCTCACAACGCCTAGGCATGCTGAGTATCAAATTATCAATCTGATATTAGGTAATATTACACCACTCATCAAGCAATGAGCTTCGAAGTTCCGGTAGACAGGTGGGAGGGGGTTGACGGGCTGCAATTGGTCAGCCAAGCATATCCCACACATGCTCTATAGGATTCAAGCCTGATGAAAATTCTGGCCACACAATCCATACAGGTGATATCCTCCGATTGAAGGCATTCGTCTACAATGTTTGCACGGTGAGGACGGGAGTTGTCATCCATAAACAGAAATTCAGCACTCACGGTGCCCCGAAACAAGCGTACATGTTGTTCCAGAATGACTTCACGATAGATGTGGCCTGTTATTGTTACACTCTGAACATGCAGGTCAGTCCTGGAAGCAAGAATAATTCCTCCCCAAACGAGCCATCCTGCACCACCATAACGGTGTCGTTCAATGGTGTTCACTTGGTGGTAACGGGTACCTGGCGCCCTCCATATTAAAGTCCGGCGAGAATCAGACTGCAAACTAAGCCTGGACTCTTCGGAAAACATCACCCAAGACCACTGTTGTGGTGTCCACAATGCATGCTCTGTACTCCAAGTTAATCGCAGGCGACAGTGAGTTGCGGTAGGTGGAACACATCTGACAGGCCTACGAGCATATAGACCAAAGTGCCCTAAGCGTCCGTAGACGGTCTGCCTTGAAACTGTCGCACCGGTAGCTGAAGAGAGCTGACGAGACAGATCTGATGGTGTGCTCCGTCTGTTTCCTTTGACAGTAACTGCCAAATATACGGGTCCTCAATCGGCGTTGTAACTCGAGGGTGACCTGTGCTGTAACATCTACTCAAATTACCATCATCTTGGAATCGTTGTCAAAGCCTGGATATGACACTCTGGGTGATTCCAAGTTCCTCGGATACTTCCAGCTGGGCCTATCCACATTCCAGTCGTCCAATAATTCTAACACGTAAAAAATCCTCCTAATGCTTCCTTTGTGCCATAACTATGCGGTTATTGCACTGAAAGGCTTTTAAAGTGCTTGTGAACAATTTTACTTCTTTGCCACCATTCCTTATATACCCCTCTCTTACACTCTCGTCATTGTGACGTACTATCCGCGCCACTCTCCTGCAATTTGCATATTCTTCAAGATGTGTTTGATAATTCTACAGGTGAAATTTTTATTTTAGAGTTCAATTTCTGTGAGATACTGAATTATCCTTAATTTATGCACATGAGTATATATATATATATATATATATATATATATATATATATATATATATATATATATATATATATATGTATTTATATATATATGAAATTTAGCTACCATTCTCAATATGAAATTACTTTTAAAGATACAAAACAGAAAATTTATGAATTACAAAAGAATTTATGATAGTTTACATTGATAAAGTACCTGGTAACTATGCTGTGATTTGTAAGTATTTTTATTATAATAGGCTTAATGAACACTTTCTAAATAATGGATCTTTTAAAAATTAGATTTATCACATAATGATATTAGTAATCGTATTACTGCTATGTATAAAAAATTAGGTTTTTGTATTCCTAAAATTAAGTATCCATATATATTTTTAACTTCAAAATTCCATAAAAGTCCTGTTAAATTTAGAACCGTGACAAATGGTTTTAAAACATATATTACTACTGCAGGCAAATTACGTCATAATATTATACAAAACTTTATTAATCAGCAAAGTAATAAAGCTATGATTAAAAATAGTAAAGAGATTATAGATTTTTTTTAATAATAAAAATATATAATCTGTTCATAGTTATGACTTTGAAGATCTTTTCAATTCCATTGATATATATGATATTATTAAAGTAATTTTAGAAAACCACAGTATGTATAGTCTTAATATTAATATTAACAAATTTAAAACTTTCATAGATTTTTTCTTAAAAGAAAATTGTATTAATTTTTTAATGGTTCTTTACAAAAGAAAAGAAAGGAATTACAAAAAGAAAGGAATCCCACAAGGGGGCCCAGCAAGCAATAGTGTGGCTAATCTATATTTACACTTTTATGAATATAATTATATTATTAATAATGACTACTATACTTTAGATATATTGGTGATTTTTTTTAAATTATTTTTGGTAAAAATGATAATTTAAATCCCAATATTAATTTTTATCCGGCTTACTTAAACTTAGTTAAAATTAATAATAATCCAATCAAAACTAATTACTTAGATGTAACACTGTATAATAAGTATTTTAAATTATATAGTATTATTTATGATAAAAGAGATGCCTTTAATTTTAATATTATCAAAGTGCCTTACTGGAATTCAAATTTATCAATATGTATATATAGAAATATTATTTTTAACTATATTTATCGTAATAATGTATTAGTTAGGGATAAAGCTAATATTTATTTAAATCTTAATAATATTTTAATCACTGTATTGAACATGGATATCCTGCTAACTTTCTTTGCAATTATATTTAATGGTTTTTAATGATACATCTTGTATTACTGTAATTATGTTTTTGTAAAGATTTTTTAAATAATTCTACAATTTTTAAATAATTCTACAATTTCTAAATAATTCTACAATTATTAAATAGATGACGCCTCATGCTTAATAAATTTTTAATAATTTTTATATATTTTAGCGTATTATTTATATTTTACACTAATATTTATATGTATATATTTTATGATTTTTTAAAAGTACACATATATATATATATTTATAAACTTCTTAATATCGTATCGTAATTAATTTTATGTGGATCTGTTTTCATTCCCTTGTATTTGGCGGGAAACACATAACAAGTTGTTGCACTTCCAACCTACGTATAGCTATTATTTATGTTAGCGTTGTATTAAATATGCACTGCGAATAATAGTAGGTAATATTTTTTGTTCATATTTTATTAATTTAATGATTTTTTTAAATATTTTAATTCCTCATATGTAATTCTTTCCTTTACTCTCGGTACGTAGCATGACAGACTACAGGTGAAGGTTGGCTAGACCCAAAACATGTTTAAACCTGAAGTCCTGGTTCCTAAGGCCAGGAGTTTGTCATTGTACTACTGTGCCTTTTTGTTCCTATTTATAGTTATCTTAGGTTTATAACTATATGTATACTTTTATATTTTTTCTTTATATATATGTGTGTATATATTTATATATATATATATTATATTTTATATTTTGGATTTTATATATATATATATATATATATATATATATATATATATATATATATATATATATATATATATATATATATATATTAGATTTTATATTTTGGATTATATATATATATATATATATATATATATATATATATATTTTATAGATTTTATATTTTGATTATATATATATATATATATATATATATATTATATATATACACACAAATATATAAACGAATATATATATATATATATATTGATAAATAATTACGAAACTCTCCATAAGAATAGTTGCAAAACAGAACTTTTTAGAAGTGCATTATTTTTGGTTACGCTGAAAAAGTAATGCTTTTTGATTATCAACTTTACATTTATTTCTTTAATTATCAGTATCTTAAAATATTCAAATGGAATATTGGATGCATTTTCTCTAAATGTATTTTTTTTTTTTGCAATGTTTAACGTTTTTTTGTAAGGGAATCTTTACACTAAACTAATGATTAATGTTTCAGAACTCTACTGAATAGGTGGACACAAAATAAAAGAAAAATATTTGAACTCATTGAAACTCATTGAACTCATAAAAAAGTGTAATGTTATTTTCATTTTGTTTATTTACCTGTAAATGAAAAATATAAATAGCCTTCTTTTCTTGTACAGTGAGCTATATTTATACAATATATAAAATTAAATGAGTAAATAATCATCGGATTGCGATAATAATTCACATTAAAAGGATGTATGTCATAGCAAATTTTTCATGTGATCAGTTGACTTTTTTAGGCAACCAAAAATATTTAATCACGTTATTAATTTGTTTTATAGATTTTGTCCGAAACATATATCAGGAATAATTTTCTCCAAATGAGTTTTTTATAGAACAGAAAGGAAACCTTAATTATTTTTAGACCTTAATGTTGGCAAATAAACTTCATTATATGGACAAAGTTTTTAAAAATATTATAATTTTGAATGATCTTTATTATGATTAAAGTTTTCTTTGAATTTTGAAACTGTATGGAATATTGAATATAAACATTTTAACAGGAAGGGAGAGAAAAGTCATTAAGAGTACTGTCATGATGAAAATCGTTGTACTCACAGAAGAAATAAATTTAACTTGAAAAAGGTGTTGAAGCATTTTGTAATATTTTTTTTCAGATATTCTTTCGGGAATCAATCCCGATGCATACGTTTTCCTATTTTTCGTGCGATCATGTTTCAGGAAAAAGAATTCAGTTAAAAATAACATTAAAATCTGTATTGATTTGTTTTAATTTTCTCCAATATTTAGACTAACAAAGGAAAGATTTAAATTTACATAATTTACAAATTTATAGTAAGGTTAGAGAATAAATAATATATTAGGTTTGTAGAACTTAGTACACACACACACACGTACAGCTTGTTATACATTTAAAGCATTTTTTTGATTCAAATATTAAAGAAAATACAATATGAATACAGCTGTTTCAGGAAAACAAGACGTAATGGGAATTTTAAGGCTTTTCAATAAAAACTACTAAAAGTTTTTAGACTTAAACAAGACACGTTAAATATCAAACTTGCATTAATTTCTGTAACATTCAGTAACAATATTTTTTTGTCAGCATGCATTGAGCTCTCTGATATGATACTTAGATTAATAGCATTGTACTTCAATGACTCAATGACCTTGAAGAAATGTGATTTAAAGCAGTGAAAAGTAATAGAAAAGAAATACTTTTCAGAAACTATCCAATAGAAATATGTCAGACTTGTGACATAAGAAAAAGTATTCCGCCAATACTATACAAGTTTTAAGTACTTGTTGAATGAATGTCAATTTACTGCCAAAAGAATTGATTGCTTAGTACTTCTCACAAAACTTTAAACTGTTTTATCAGGTTATAATCTGAGGAATGCTACTTTTGTCGTAGATATGCTATTGGTTTGAAGATAATATGTGGTAACTGAAATGAGAAGATGAATGAAGAACACATTTCGAGACTTCCAGCATGATTGCAATTCACGTAAATATTTGCAAACTCCTTAATATATTTAATTTTGAATAATAATATCGAAAATATAGAAGGTATATTTTGAAGAGGTAAAATGCTAATTATATTACTGTAAATGAAAATGATGACGTTAAATATGATACTTTTCTCTTCTTTTTTTTTTTGAAGAAAAATCATTCCTGGAGAGAAGTTTTACTCCTTACACCTTCCAGTTTCAAAAATTGGGTTGTTTGTATATCTTCCATTTTCCCTCATGTTAAAACATACAAAAAAGACAAAAATGTGATAATTTCTTTTAAAACTGGATAAAAATAATGTCCGTTCTTTGTTTCGAATAAAACATGTGGGGTGATTTCAATTTTTTTAACCATTTAAGATAATATTACGAAATTATTGCACCTCACTCCTTTAGATATACTAACAGATTGAGCAGATTCTGTAAAAAAATCAATGTAAAAGATATAAATGATATTATGTTTCATCGACTTTTGAGAAAAATTTCAAATGAAAGAATTCTGTGGCCCCAACAATGGTTTTGGCATAAAGAGAAAAGTTATAATACGCTTTTTTCTTGCCTTTTAAAGTAATCAGAAAGTAAGCTATGTTATTAAGTTTGGAAAAAATATAAAAAAGTCATATTTATACATAAGCAAACAGAAATAAAGGAAGTATAAATTATTTTAACTTTTAAATTAAAAATCAGGGGTTCTTTTTTGCCTGAAACTGTACTATTTAATCATGAGGTAGTTAATCCTCAACTAAAAAGGAGAAATATTTATTCAGTGGTATTAAAAAAACTATTTTGGGGAGACTTTTTTTTAATTTCACTACTTTTTACGAATTGAAACTTTAAAATCTTATGAATACTTAAATTTAATTGCTATCACCTTTTTTACACTATGCAAGCCCTTCTTAAGGAATTATTGTTAAGATCATTTTCAGAATTGGAAATCTAATGAATTTTTGAGGAATACTTCGTGTTTGTGTGTAATTCTGTATCTTTTAATTAAAAAAAAATAAAGTTATAGGTGTTTAACTAATGGTTTTAATTAACATAAAGTTAACTTTTTTTGTTCAATTCCTTAATGTATATATTTAATTATAATTTTAAAAATCGAGA